>CM044116.1:4197591-4517554 GCA_024174645.1 Lemna minuta | reverse complement strand
ATAACATAAAAGGCATTCATTAAGATCTTTCTCTTTTAATCATCCACTAATTTTCTTCTTAGAATTAATCCTTTAAATCATCTACTAAAGTCAAAGTAAGGTAATTAATTTTTATTTATTTAACCTTGTAAAAGATTAAACATTCATGGAGCACATAATTAACCCTAAATTATGCATAAATATGAACTTTAGTAGAATGGCATATGACGGCTCGTTTTCGTGCGTCGTTAAACACAAAGACGATGGTCAAAAAAAATTTATAAAACCGAAATCACAAAGACAAGATAGAATAATTAAGTACTGGGTAAGTATCGGGTCGATCCACAGAGAGCAGGGTTGACTTTAATCGCAGAGTTGACTTGGTCAAACTTAGGTTTAAAAGGAGTTTTAAATAAGAGAAAATAAGATTTAAGAGAAGGAAATGATATAAATAAGGAAAATAAGAAGTTTTAAGAATTGAAATCTCGGATTTGACAGAGAAAAGTCAAAAGTCAAAGTCAAAGCGTTGACTTTGACCAGCAGTATGTGTTCTGCAAAATCAGAGAATCAAACAGAGTCAGAAGATTACGAAAATTATATATTTGGAAACTAGAGAGAAAATGAAATTTATTGATATAAGTTTTGTAATTTTTGGATAAGAAATGGATTTATTATGAATTATTGAAAATCAATGATCAGAAAATCCCCGAAATGAACACATCAGAGGAAATCTTCAAATTGAATGCCCAAATGAAATCCAAATCTTGCAATTTATATGTCAATAGAAAGCTAAGAACCAGAGGAATCCAACAAGACCGAAATTATCAAATTCTGATTTGTCAATAAAAAGTAATTGACCCCGAAAGTCAACGTTTGACTGCTGATGAAAGATGAACAGTCCGTGGTCAAACGTTAAATTGAAGGGTCAAATGAACTCTGAATTTGATGAAATTGCTATCCACAGAAAGCTGATGAAAAGAGGAATCCAATGAAACCAAAATCAAGTGATTTGGAATTATAATCAGAGAGATATCCTATTTTCAAAATCAGCGACTTTTCGGACTGAAATTTTGGAAAAATGAAGAACACTATGAACTAATTTGCAAAATTAAACTTCTAAATCTAATAAAAACTCAAATTACCTCCTGATAATCGATCGAATCTCACTACTAACCCGATTGCCGCAAGGATGGGGCTCCAATTCTCGTGGATTGAAGCGAATTTGCTCGGATTCTTCCTCGTGTACGTTCGGAATTCAAGGGGAAAATTCGATGAAATCAAGGAGAAATTCGTGATCAATCCCGCTCCAATTGCTTCGCAATCGAGTCTAAACGCGGGGGGAACACGATGAACTAGAGATCTTCCTCGAAACTCGCTTAATTTCTTCACGAGTCGATCAAAAGTTGAAGAACAAGAGAGGGAAATACATGGTTTTAAAGAGGGAATTAGGCCCGAAATCGTGGCCAATTGGTGTGGATGTGGACGCGGATTTGCAGCGTCGAGGGAGCGGTTTCCTTGCGCGGCGTTGTAACTCCCAAATTTGTGGCGAATTTTTCTCAAAATTAGCCTTAAGATTTCGCCACGTTTGCACCATGATCGGGCCACGATCACGGTGTGATCGGCCACGATCATGGCTCGATCCACGATCACTAGCTTCCAATAGAGACTTCCGAAGCTCGAGGAGATGATTCCGTCCTCCAAGAATCACGATCGCGGCTCGATCGCGCCACGATCGCGGTCCGATCGGGCCGCGATCGTGGAGTTCTTCCACTAGCCTTCCGCGCCGTCCGATCGCGTCTCAGGTAAGCGAACGATTGGGATTAATCCGATCCCGTATACCCCGATCGTAGATCACGTTCACCGCCAGCCGTCTGATGGAGATCTATCACCCTTCAATTTGATGCCGATCGGGAGGTCCTCGGATTGCCACGTGGCGCGAGGTAAGACGTCCGATGCGCGTCACTTAAGTCCTCTTTTTAGCACGTGTCTTGATGAAGATCGCGTGGACTCCGGTCCACGCGATCCACGCTCTGCGATCAGCGCCGACTGGATCCGACGCCCGCCGTGCCGCCACGTCACCTGCAAGGTAAGAACCGTGTGGGACATAGTCCCACACGGAAGAAAAAAATAATTTGCTCCCCTATAAATTAGGGGGCGGTTAACGCCTAATGTGTTACCGCCCCTAAAATCTAACCAGGGCCCACTATACCCGTGGGCCCTCCACATGCGAACCCCCTGCCGCCACGTGGCGCCCCACACGGGCGCCCACGTGGACCGTCCGCGTGGCCTCCTGCCACGCGTCAGCGCCACCTGCGCCACGCGCGGGCCACACGCGCCCTGCCACGTGGCCTCGGCGCCACGTCAGCCCCGTCGCCCGGGCCCGCTCGCCACGTCAGCTCCGCGATAAGCCTACCCTCCTTTTTCTATAATAGAAAAATACTCAAAAAAATTCAATTAAAAAAATCAAATAAAAAAATCGGAAAAATAGTATAAAAATTCAGAAATTCATATTTCTCAAAAATACAACTCCTTTTTTTGATCGAAATTTTCTCCATTGGATCACAAATTCTTTTTCTTTTTTTAATATCATGTCATTTTAAAATATGTTTTTCAAGAAAGAAATAAGGATGAATTAAAATTTCATTAAATAAGTTCTAATTAAACATTTTAAATCATAAATTCATCCTAAAGTCATCCTTCCAAACATTTACTAAAGTCAAAACTCATTTAATCACTGAGATTAACTTCTATTAATCTAAACAAAAGATTAATCATATTTTAAGCATGAAATTATCTCTAATTATGCATAATATCAACTTTAGTGAAATGACATGCCAATGGAGAAAATTCCTAAAAAGTATGATAACATGCATCATATTCACATAAAATAAGCATGAATATGAGTTAATTAGGGTAAGAATTCAGGTTATAAATGCATGTTATCAGCATACCAATGGAGAAAATTCATAAAATTAAGATAACATGCATCATAATCAAATAAAATAAGCATGAATATGAGTTAAATAAGATGAGAATTTAAGTTATAAATGCACGTTATCACACGCATCGTGGCGAAATCTCGGTGGTCGATCGACAATCCAACAGCTGCGACTTAACAGTAGTGCTTCGTATGAATGCAATCAATCCGAGCTGTTGATCGAAGATGAAGCGTTTCATCGGACGATTACACCCAAATTAACTATAAATTGAGATGTTCTTCGAATTTGTAATGTATTATTGGATGATTTCACTCAATTGATCTATCTAAACACCTCTATCCTTGAATCTCTTGCTTTCAATCATTTCTAAACCTATTTCCGCATCCACAGAGTGATTGAAAGTGAGATTTTGTCGATCAAGTAGGGAGAATTGGCATCTTGAACACCGAAGCTTGTTTTCAAAATCGCGGAATGAAAAGCCTTGAATCCGGCGATTAATTGGATCATTTCGACCTCGTATCTCGTGTTAGATTAAGGGTTTTCCTCCTACTCTTTCATCTTGTATCATCAATTTGTAATTTAGGATCACTAATTTCGTTTAATTAGTCTTTTAATTTTGGATTTCTCTTAATCGTGTTCGGAAATTTCTCTCTAATTCATTCATTGATTTCTCCGCGAATCTTGATCCAAATCGAGTAATTTTTGATTCCTTAGATTCGTCTTTGAGTTATATATCTAAATCTATCATTTTTCCTAATTTCTCACCTCAATTCCTCATCCGATTTGATCAAATTCCAAAAGATCTCTCGAAAAATCCCTTATTTCTCCGTAGATTCGACCCTTATTTACCAATATACTATTCAATTCTTGATTAAATCATAAAATTGGTGAGTTTGGACTTTATTTTGACACGAATTGGTGTGCAATTAACCATCGTATCGATTTGTTCAGCTAAATGGCGCCGTTTCCAGGGGATTTAAGGTGTATTTTTTAGAAAATTCGTCAATTTTGACTTGGTCAACTATGGATTTTTCATTTTATTTCTTGAATTTAACTCGCATCGATCATACTTTGAGTGATCCAAAGTGAATTCCATCTTTGTGATCCTTAATTCGACGAGAACAAGTGATTTTGGCCCCTTTTCTAAGGATTACGGGCAATCATTTTTCAAAATTGCGATAAGAGAGCATTACTTTTACGGATACCGACACCCTAGGTAAGATCGTTGCCATTATTTGATAATTTTAATTATATATATACATTAAATATTTTCATGAGATGTCATTCACTTAGAAAACATGTTCTAATGCCTTCTGAAGATGAAATTTATCATAAATGATCCTCAATTCAATGCCATCTTGAGTAATTTTCCCTCTTCCAAGGATTACGGTCTATTGCTCACGGGTATTGTTTTGAGATGGGCTTAGTTCTCACAGAATCACGCACGACTTGTTTTATAATCATTGTTGATTTTCATCTTGATTGAAATTCACGATTCACGAATCGTGTTAAGCCTGCTGTACTAGAGTTTGTCATCTTCCTAGGCCGCATCGAAGCCATGCTCTGCGTAGACTTATGCCATGATAGACTCGAATAATCTAAATTCCAATCGCTCAAGCGATATAAATTTTTCTAGGAAATATATCTATATTTCTATATTTATATATATAATATAATATATCTATAATATATTACCTCCAATAAATTGTGATTACATGAATCTGATTTGATGATATGATTTGAATTTCATAGATAAATTATGAATTTCACCTTCAAACCATATAGTATAATGATTCATTATTCATAAAAAAGATAATTATGGTTTGGACCTTAAAGAATTTTCTTATCATGCATCAAGTTTTTATTAAAAATAATCACATTAATTTTTGGAGAAGATGAGCTTAAATGAGTCTAGCTGAAGACATTAAACTTAGCGCTATTGGGAGGCAACCCAAAGTTATCCTTTTTGTGTTTTTATTTTAGTTTTTTCAGAATAAAAACATTTTTGATGAACTATATTATGAAAGGTGCACGCGCGAGAAATCCCATGAACAAACATCAGAAAGCCCAAATGAGTTTTTCTAAACCCTTTCTCCTCACCACATTTTTTTATCATTTTTCATGCCATGATCATTATTCTTGCTATCTTTCTTCATGAGCATAATAATTTCATTGAGGACAATGAAGAGTTTAAGTTGGGGGGGGTGAGGACTTTGAAAAATTCAATAATTTTTCTAAAATTTTACATTCTAAAAACTCCTATTTTCCAAATTTTTACCACTCTTCTCCTCCTTAGAAGTCTTGAAAGTTTGAGATCTTATCTACTAGAGATGTAGAAGTGAGGGCCTTATAGCCCATATGATTACATTTTGAGTAATTAAACCAAGTGATCTAGATAAACCATGGGATTATTCTTAGTAGTTGACTTCTTTGGGGTTGGGTATCTAATGGGCACCGAAGAAGAATGAGTAATCAGAAGGTTGAAGTGCTATGGGATTGAAATGGAGAGATTTTGAGTGAAGTTCAAGCAAAATTCCTATCCCCTACCCTACATCAGCCGAACCTACTTAGTGTGGGAATTCCTCACTTCTGAACTTTCCCTTAAAAGAGTGCAATGATCCATAATTTTTTGAGGCACCTATCTTTGCCCTATTAGGCATTTAGTTCCAATTTTCATTTCCAGTTAATTTGTTACACCCATTTTCAGCCTCACTAATGATAATCACACTCCCAAGTGACTCACACATCCATCACATCTCTTCCACATTCCTCTCACATGTACATATCCCTTCAAACATTACACTTCACATTTTGCCAGACTCTCTTCAAACCTCCATGAAACAACTCCTCCATATCCTTATTTCATGTAAATTCTTTTGAAATTTTGAAGTATCTTTAACAAAAAAATTGTTACAATCGATTCTAATTTAAAATCAAAATTTCAGATTATTTAAAGCTCGCAGGTGACGTGGCGCGATCAGAGCCCTCCGATCAGATCACAATCAATGATCGCGATGAGAAGGCGACGTGTCAGCGTGTGGGAAGTCTGATCGCGTGCAATCTCAGCCGTCGATCTTCACTTAAGTGAAGAGGGGTACGTGGGAAGATCGGGTTCACCGGATGTGATATAATCTCTACTGTTGATCGCAAGGAGTTATAACGGTCGAGATTAAATGACTAAAAACACATCTGATGCGTCCGATTGCGATCCAACGGTAGGCATTTTGATGTGTTTTATAGCATGCGGCAACGTGGCTTCCTCTTGAGCGTCCGATCAGGATCCAATGGCCACGACTTAACGGCGTCGATTCGCATCCACACGTTTCATCAGAACTATTGATGCGTTTCATCGGACGATTACGCCCACATCTCCTATATATTGAGATGTTCTTCGCATTTGTAAAGCATTCGAGAGAAATTCAATCAAATTGAACTGTTTTAGACACCAAATCTCTTGAATCTCTTGCCCCTAATCTCTTCTAGACTCATTTCCACGTCCACTGAGTGTTTAAGATCAAAATTTGGATGAACAACGAGGAAGAAATCGACGCTTGAACTCCATGATCCCGATTTTCGGATTTTTTATGAAAAGCCTTGATTCTGGTGATTAATTGGATCAATTCGATCGCAATTGTGGGTTACAGATCATGTTTTATCTTAATCTATTATTTCTTACCATTTAATTTCTGTTTAGATTAGTAATTTCAAGTTAATTCCTTTTTATTTTTGGTTATTTCACGATTTAGATTTTTGGAAAATACCCCTCTCTTCGATCTTCAATTTCTCCGTGAAATCAAAGTCAAGTTTGATGATTTTTGATTCCGTGGAATCGTCTTGAAGTTCTCTTTCATAAAATACCATTTTCCCCAATTTCTATCATCGATTCATCGTCCGATTTGATCAAATTCGAAGAGATCATCAGAAATTTCCCTAATTCCCAGTGGATTCGACCCATATTTACCATTATACCCCTCAATTGGAGTTATTTTCATTGAGTTGGTAAGTTTGGACTTTGTTTTGACACGAATCGGTGTGCAATTAACGACCACATGAATTCGTTCTGTCACTCGCCTCCACTCTTTGTCATCTCCCTGCCATTTTGAGTTATCTCTGACTCCCCCTCTTTGTCCGTCTCTTCTGACTCATCCCTCACTCGCTCTAAACCTCTCTATATTATTCCTAGTCACCGCTGCTCACAACTTCTCTCTCTCCCTCTAAAACTCTCTTGCTCTCCCATTTTACCACCCCAATTTGCTCATTTCTCCCGCACATTTTTTCTAAATCTCTCTCTGCATTCACTCCCATGATCTTCTTTTCTCTCTTTCATTGTTAAGTTCATATGCTCTATTTTCCTCTCTCAATCTCCCTCACTTTTATACACTTTCTCCATCCTTTTTCTTCTTCTAATACCTCTACCTATCTCTTTTTTCTCTATCTTGGTATGCTCCTCTCTCTATCTCTCTCTTCATTTCTCTCTCTTCCCAAAGGCTCCCTTTCTCTCTCTCATCTCTCACTCTCTTTCTTTTCACTCCTTTCTCTCCTTCACTGTGCATTTCTTTTGAAATTTATGTTCTCTTTAAGAAATTTCTATTCTCCCTCTATTTCTTTCATACTTTAATTGTCTTCACAATCAGATTTTTGAATTCATTTTAATAATCATTTCCTCACCTACCACAAAAATCGACACTTTCTTGTCCTAAAATCCCTGTGGATCCATTTTAAAAAGATATCTATCTTGTGGGCCTAGCCTATCATTGAATATTTGTGTAATTTCATGGTTGGACACTCCATGGTGAGGTCTCTAAGTCTCTCCCAAACTTTGTGAAAGATTTTCACTCAAGCTCAGAGTAAACTCGCGGACAACCTTTGGAATGGAGGTGATTTTTCCTATTGAATAATATTGTCCAAGGAATTCTTCCTCCATCTTGATACAAACAGTGAACTCTTTTCCTAAATTTAAAAACTAATTCTTGGCTCAATCTCTAAGGGTAGGGGGAAAGAGTTTCATCTTCATTACATCTGCTGGGACATTATGAAGTTGATTGAATTCACATACTTGGTTAAGATCATCTATATGTCTTTAAGGATCCTCATAAGGTTTACCATGAAATATAGGTAGCGTACTCATTACATGAGAGTCTATATTAAAATTTGCACCTCTATTAAAGGGTGCATGAATGCGAGTAACATGTCTCTAGAGGACGGGCCTAGCATAGTCACTAAGGCACTTCCTACCATTTCCCTCATCCTTCCGGGCCATTTTTATGGGTTCTATGGTCAAAGAGGACACATAAGAGGTGGTTGATTGCGAGGAGTGTTAAAAAAGATCTACATATGAAGGGTTATTCCTCATTCTCTAGGTGGTCAATCGTCTCTCATAAGGGGTAGATCATATATTTATATAAATATATTAAAGAGAATTATTCGTGATCGTACTTGACTGTCGGTATCCATGAGAGTTATGCTTTCTCAATTGGAGGGTAAAGTCGTGATTGCACATAATCCATAGAAAAGGAAAAAATCACTTACACTCGCCAAATTGAGGATCTTGAAGATCGATTTCTTCTTCGGATCACTCAATGTAGGATCGATGTGAACTAATTTTAAGATAGAAACTAAAAAATCTGAGTTGATCGAGTCAAAAACAATTAAATCTTTTAAAAATATGCCTTAACTCCTTGTCAACAATGCCATTTGACAAAAAGGAATTTGTGTGGTCATTCAAAACACACATACACATATCAAAATATATTTCAAAGTAACTGATTTAAGATTATAATAACAAATTAAAGAGTAAAATGATGAATAAGGGTCAAATACAAGGAAAATTAAGGTATTTTTGAAGTGTTCTTCAAATTCAAATCAAAATCGGACAAGGAATTGAGGTAAAAATTTAGGGACGTTAGTAATTTTTGAAAGGGAACTCCAAGACAAATACATGAAATAAAAAATCACTCGATTTGGATCAAGATTTAAGGAGAAATAAAGGAGAGAGATTCACATAGAAAAATCATTCACGAGGAGATAGAAAACCAAAAATAAATTTAAAATTCAACTAATCTAAGATTCAAAATTGAATTATGATGTTATAGGAAGAGAGATTAGGAGGAAATTATATAATCTAACCCAAAATAACGCTCGAAATAATCCACTTGATCACTAGATCAAGAGCTTTTCATTGTGCGATTTCAAAGACGAGTTTCGGCATTCAAGAGGCAATTTCTTCCTATTGTCTCAACGAAATCTCACTTTCAAACACTCTTTGGATGCAGAAATCAATCTAGAAGAGCATGAAAGCAAGAGTAAGGATTGAGATGTCTAAACGGTTTGATTACTTGAAACACCCAAGAATACATTTTTTGTTAAAGAACATGGATATAAATAGGCAAATTCAGGCGCAGCTGTCGGATTTGGCGTTTCATCTTTGATTACTGGCTGAGATGAAACGCCAAGATGTGAATCGTCTACCTTAAGTCGTGTCCATCTGATTGAAAATGAAACGCCTAGATGAAGCCACGTGTTTGCGTGAAGTTATATCATCGTGTAACGCCTGCCAATCGATCTTTGTCGAATTCTTGAGATGACGCTACATGTCCGCAAAAGTCCATCGGACGAATTTAATATAAGCCGTTATACCTTCTTAAATGAACACCTGAGATTAAAATGTTTTAAAATACAAATTCTCGTTCAATCAGAGTGCACGTACCCCCCTCACTTAAGTGAAAATCGACGGTTTTGATTAATTACGTGAATTGGACACTCGTTGCTCCATGTCACTTGCACATAAAAGCAAATACAAATAGTCCTACATGACAAAAATAAATGAAAAATTATGAGTATATAAGTATCGAGTGTTAATTAGGTTTAGTGAATATCCTAAAAAGGATGCTTAACCCACTAATCTCACACGCACACACATTCGCACAGATGCGCACACACATGTGCCCATGCAGCGATATGCACGTGTTCGCTACATGGCGACATGTCATTCACCTGCCGCGTCGTCTTCCACATCAGCGTGCAATAAAAACGGGCGTTGTTTTAATTTTAAAATCCAAATAAATCCAAAAGAAATCTAAAATAAATTTAGAAAAATTCAGAAATTTTTTAGAAAAATCCCTAAATACTAGGAAATTCATAACTTTTAAATACAACTATAAATTAATCCAATTTTTTGTTGGATCAGAAATTAAATAATCTATCATTTTAAAAAGTCAAATTTAATAAATAACAAGGGAATAAATTTATATTTAAAAAATACACTCATTTCTCTTAGAAAATAAAATTTAGAAAAATAAATGAGTGTATAAAAAGTATTTTCTCTTATTATTTAACATTAAAACTCAATTATAATTGGAAATATAGATGAAAATAAATTTACTCAAAAAAATCTTTAAAAATGCATAATTATCCCTGAAATAAGGCATTTTGATTTTATTACTTAAAATTGCAGGAAATGATAGATATGAACTCAAAGACCCATTGGCTCAATCTTCAAGTTTTACACCTTTAGTTGTACATTGATCTATTGTTAGCATTTTTTTCTTATTGTGAATGGTGTTCTTGCCAGCTTTCAATAATCCATTTGAGCATGTTGAAGTATAGAGGCAATGTATTAAGATTGAGATATGATCATACAGCTGTATATTGAGCTGCTTTCCATGACAAGAAATTTTTTTGCAAGACCAAGGTGTTGAATAGAGGATGTCTTTTAAAGGGATAAAATTACTAGGTTCACTTCATGGAGACTAGAGTAGATCACCAAAAGAGCATCAACATGGATAAAAATGTATAAAGAATAGGATGAAAAACGCTCAAAGTAGAGACAAGGATTAAAGCAAGATTTAGAGAAATGAAGATGTAATACAAATTAAGTTTGAAGTTTCGTGCACAATAGGCTTGCTTCAAATCATAGAGAAATTTATGGAGACGACACAAATGATGCAAAATTGTGAATGGGAAAACTCAGTAGTTTGGCTCAGAGAAATGACTTCTTGTGAATCACAATGGGAAACAAGGTAGACACATTAAGCTTTTCAAGAAGAAGACTAATAGTCATGTCTTTTATAAAAGGGCTACAAGTTTGTGGAAATAAAGACAAAAAATTTGAGAAAAATTGATGGCACCATGGCCTTCTATTCAGCTATTGAAAAGAATAATTAAAACTAACTTTTTTGCAAAATATTAACCTAAGGCTAGTGACCACTTGATGGGAATGTCATGGAATAAGAGTCCAATTCTAATTCTTCAAAAGATTCATCATTTATACTGCATAGCTTATTTACAAACAGGATTTTATAGCATTAGATTAAGCATGATTGGCTCTAGACAAGCTGATAAGACAAATTTTAGGATATAAATATGTCAATTTTGGAAAATTATACTCATGCAGTACTACCATAAATTCAAATTAATCACAAATAACCACTCATGCTGTGAATAAAGGTTCAAACCATAGAGAGGAGGATAACTCGATCTAAATGAAAGTGTAAAAACTTTTATGGCAAAATCAGGTGACATAGGTGAGAGAAGCAACATGAAAATTAAGCAATGTGAAACAGTGATCTAAAATATCCAAATCTCCTTTTGCAGACATGAATCATCAAGGTCAGCTATGGAAATGACATTTTTTAGATTTTTGATCAGAAAAAATGCCATCAGTTCAAATGTAGTGACTGATTTGCTACCACCGAGTTATCAATTAATATCATGTGACAACCATTTTATTTTTGTGTATTTATAAAAATTCTGGCATCCAATTAGAGGCCGAACATTTTTTATCATATCAGCTATTTAAATAAATAAAGAAGTAGACTCAATGATGATCTCGATTTTTACATATTTTATGTGATTATTGTGTATCGATTTCATATAATTAAATTTATAAATTCCTCACCTGGTATATTGCTAAAGTAAAGGTTTAACCACAAAGAGAATGAGTAATGAGGTTAGATGCTTCAAAGGGAGGATGAAAGAGTGGACAAAGGCATGAATGTGCAATACAGAGCATGTGGAGATGAATGTGAGTAATAATTTGTGATTTTCTTGATGACTAACTAAAGAAATCTAAATTGAGATTAGAGAATGAGTCTAAAAGAGATGCAAATGAAGATTAGGCTATGGCAAGGTGAGAAGAATGGACAACAGTAGTGATAGATCAATGCGTTGTGATGGAGTGAGAGATGTGCAACAAGAGATAATGTCAATGCTTTTACATTAAACTAAAAAGAAAAAAAATTCTAGAAGGATTATTGAGATGATCTCAATGAAGAATTCAATCCAAATCCCTTGCACAAACCTTTTCATGATGCTTGCCCTAGGCCATGGGATGCTAGATCCACTGTGATATCAAGCTTTGCTATATTTTGTCTCCATGTCAAGAATGAGCATCAAACAGTGCTCCATTTGGCTTTAATCTCCCCTCCCTATCCTTTTGGTATCTTGATGCTAAGAGAGAGCCAAAAAAAATGTGAGAAGAGAGGAAATTTGGGCATTTATGGGGTTCTCCTAGAGTTTTAGTTTTTAGAGGGGTAAAATTATAATTGCATTAAAATAATTTAATTTTCAACTTAATTCTCCAATAAAATTCTTGCATGGATGGAGGTCAAATTTCAAACCTACACATTAAATTTCAGCCCAAAACTCCCTCTATATTAGAAGATATCATGATTTTTTAAGGAGAATTTTAAAACAGTTAATTAAGATCAAACACATCTGAGAGTAACATGTGGCAAGCTGTTATTGGAGCATTAAGTTGGCCTTCTGATCATCTCATCACAATTGGAGGATCTAGGGAGCTACCACATGCCCTAATGGTTTTCTAAAGAGCAAACCGCCATAATAGATCTCAAACACTTGATCATAATTGAATGCATTAAAGCGCACAATGTGAAGTGATCTGATTGGATAGAAAGACTAACATTTTTAAATTTTAAAAGGTGGAGCAAATTTGGACTAACCAATCATAATCATCACAGATAGGGTGGCATGGAAACATGCCACATGTTTCAATGTTTTAGGAGAGAAGAGAATATGAAAAAAGTATGGCTATTGGATTTTGATCCTTGGGCCCTTGCTACCACTTGTCATGAATTGATTGGTTCAAAACACAATGGTGCCACCTCCTTTTTAAAAAGATTTTGTTGGCCCATGGTTTGTGGCATTAACCAACTTCAATTGGCAAAGCCAACTATAGCATAAACATGGAACCGCATGGCCATCCATGGTTGCCCATCTTTTTAGTCCCACATTGAAAAAAATTTCCTAATATCTTTTAGTATGAAAAGGGGTATCTTACGTATTCCTGATGGCAGAAAAGGAACATGTCACATAGGTGTCTTGGGTCCTATGCACATGGCACATGGCACATGGCAAAGCACTATGTGCACGTGCATTGTGCCCAAGTGTGCACCCACATGGTGCCATGTGTCACAGACTGATTGGAGGCTATTTTAATCCTTTTTTATACCTTTTTAACCCAAAATAATCGTTAAAAATCCGTTAAATCCATAAAATTCCCTAACTCAATTAGATCCATAATCAAAAAAATTTTGTTTTCCTATGTGTAATTTTTTTAAATCATGAAAAGAACTAAAGGACTTATACTAGAAAGTTGGGTTTGGTTCAAACTCTATAAGAATAAGGAGGTTGACCAAACTTGATCTCCCTACTAAATATGAATCATCCTAAAACTTTGAATGATCCATTTATCTTATGTAAAACTTGGTTGACCACTTCTTTTATGATAGTTGAGTTGGCTCAACATTCAAATGTGGTGGAGAGTTCTTTGTTATTATTTCTTATCTTCATTGGCATCAATGTTCTCATACTCAAGTACATGTGTCTTTGCATCCATGTAACTCATAAAGATGTGAAAATTCAACTACTTGATTTTGAAGAATTCACATGCGGTTAGTCTCAAGACATAAGCAATAAAAACAAAAATGCATGATAGGAGATATTCATGTTTATACCTAATTAGAACTAAATAGCTTCAAGTTGAGTATAGGAGTGTAATGACATGATGAATACAAACTATCATGAAAACATGATAACATGCATCATATTAGCATGAATTAGGCCTTAAATTTGTTATTAATGATAAAATTGAATGCATCAATGACACATTATCACACCCCCTCCAACTCAAATCATTGCAAGTCCCTTAGGAATGGAACTCAATAGAGGACATAATGGGATGACCAAACAACCTGAAATTCAAGGAATATGCAACTTAATTGAACTACAAACACTCCACCAAAAAGTCTTGTAACAAATAGTGCCCACTAAGAAAATTTATTGGACCAACAAAAAGTCTAACTTGAAGTGATACAGCGAGTCATCATTCTTAGCCCAAAGCCAAGGCTCAGGAGTAATGACATTCCTATCAAGATCTCAGCTTTACGGTCCACAACCAAAGGATCTCATAGCCCCCCACTATGAAAAAATAATTCTTCAAAAGCAATTTGCCTCATCCCAATGCAAGTCTACACTACCTCAATCTATTAATTATAGTGTGGAAAGTCGGACTTGAGTCACCCTCGACTAAAAGCAAGGAGGACAAATATATACATTGCACATGTGAAGGAGATTAGACAAAATATGCCGTAATGTAGAATATACATCATATATTGGCCTTTTATTGTTGGTTATTTTCCTTTTGTTGCTTCTCTTTGATTTTTTTATTATTTATTTATGAATGAATAATAACTTTTGATTTTTCAAAAATTACACAAAACTTGCCCCATTATTCTCAAAAAGACAAAAACAAGGTTGTAACTAGGACTAAGAAGATGTAGAGGAAAGGCAAATGACACTAAGAATCTATTCCCACGTATGTAGTATTTTTCCTGGGTTTTAGTTCATTTAATGAAGGAAAAGGCAAACAAGTAGGTAGAGTAAGAAGTTTGAAAACCCACAAAAGGCATTGAGATCCCTATTTACAATTAACTAAAGAAATCATAATCCCAAGAAATACCTAAACCCGTGCCCTTATTACACATCCCTTTGGTTCAATGCCACACCTCAAGATGCTCTTCAATGAATTTGTCAATTTCCTTGGGGGTCACTATCATATAATCAATGTTTTTCGATTTACATGTCTCTAACAGTTTCACTTCAATTCATGGCATGTATAAACACGTGGTAGTTCATAGAGAATTAGAGAGGATGAAGTCAAAAGGTCTAAAAACTTTGAAAAATATTTGAAAATGCACATTTTTGTTATTTCTAACAATAATCATGAATTCAAACTTTTCTATAAATTTTAAGTTTCTCTAAACTACACCCTCCCCCCCACATTTCAAACCTTTTTTTGTCCTCAATAAAATGGTCATGTCCATGTAATCATGAAAAAGTGATGATGATCCATGCCATGATAAAGAATCTAAAGAGTAGTAAAAAATGGGCTTAGAAAAGCTCATCTATTTAATCCATGTTGCATGTGTTCATATTTTCTTGGTGATTTGTATATTTCCCCTTTCTTTCACATCAACTCTCTTGTCATATGGATTCAAGTCATTCATGCCAAGAAATAAAACAAAACACAAGTTGTGTATAAAACCTAAAACATGATCAAAATGAAATAAAAACTAACAGAAATCAGCTGATAGGTTGAGTGTTGTGTTGAGAAGGTCATGACGGTTATGACCACTTAGCTTAGATTGAGTGAAATGGCCAATGATATTGACTTGTTCTCCACTTAAGGCTCCAACATTTGGCCATTCACTCTCATTTGCAACCCTGTATTTGGTTTATAGATCACAATAACACCAAAATTAAAGATCTCATCAATTACAAAAGGGTCATCCTAACTTGATTTAAACTTACTTGAAAAAGATTAAGTCAAGAATTGTAAGCCCAAAAATCTATTATTTAAATTCGTATCATGAAAGGCTTTCATTTTGTTTTTATAAATTTAGAATTCTCATATCCTTAATTTCAAATTTCATTTAACTCATGCAAGTAAAGAATTCTCTTTTTTCCAGCTTCCTCAATTGATAGATTTAACTCTATGAGAGGATAAAATGCTCTTCCAAAGACTAATCTATATGATGAAATATCTCAAGGAGTTTTATATAATCTCTAATATTCTCATAAAGCATTATAAGACTTCTTGGACCAAGCTTATACAAATTTTAATTTTTTTTAAGTTTTCTATTAAAACTTTATATTTGTCCATTTTCTTGTGGATGATATGGCATGGTTACTCTATAATGAACTCTGTATCTTTTCAGTAGGGTTCTAAATTGGACGTTATGAATATAGGTGTTGAGCTCAAAGTCGTCGTGTTTTTAAGCCCGACAAACTTAATATTTATATACTAGGAAATTATGAAGCAATTGGGATAATTGGGATGTATAGGTTTCCTTGGTCGATCCACAAGGACTTTAGGGCAAGAGAATCTCAATGTAGGTGGAAAGAAAGGAGAATGACCTAGATTACTTGAACATATTACTTGCAAGAGTAATTAGAGTACATGCAAATCAAGGGATATTAAAACTAGGATAAATTTTATGAAGAATGACGTAATAGGAGATGTAATAACGAGAAAAAAAAGGGAAGAGAAAGGGAAAGGGAAATTAGAGGAAAAATGGGAAAGGAAATTAGAGAAGGAAGAGAGTGAATGGAAGAGAGTGAAGGAGGAGAAAGGAGAAGAAGCAATAGCCGAGAGAGCGAGGTGGAGAGAACTCAGAGGACAGGGTAAATGTGGAGAGCAGAAGAAGTCGTTGGAAGGGAATTATTGAATGGGAGAAAGGAGAGATTGACCGTAAAAAAATGAGAGAAAGAAGCAAAATTGTGGGATAAATTATAGAGAGATGGAGTGATTGTGGGGACGAGAAATAGGAAGCGAATGCGGAGAAATTTAGAACAGAACTAGGGGGAGTTGTGAGAGAGAAACAAAAGAGAGGAGAAATGAGATTACCGAGCGAGAGCGCTCAATAAAACAAGAGCGTGAGAGCGAGGGAGAGAAAAATTTTAGAATGGAAGGAAGAGAGGGAAGACGAGACAGAGAGAGTGAGAGAGCGGATGAGAGCCGAAGAGAGTAGAAATGGAATCGAAAGAAGGATTGCGAGAGCCAAAAGACGACAAGCAGCAGTCAAGAGAGGAGGAGAAAGGATTTCTAATAGAGAACAAGATTTTGCAGAAGAAAACAAGAAAATAGATTTAGAAATAAAGGACGGGAAGAAGAAAGTGAAAGATTTCGAAGAGAAAGAAAGATAGAAAAAAAGATAGGAATAAGAATAGAAAGGAGATTTTTTATTGATGTTTTAGAAGCAGATGTACAGATGTATTTATAGGGATTTTGTGGCCAATGGAGCCGTTGGCTTTGATGTTTGATTTGGAGAGTTACACCCGTCGAGCCGTTTATGGATTCTGGGAGTAGCCGTTGCAACGAGACTGCCTGTTTCAATCGTGGGCAGTTTCTGGCATTCCCAATTATCTTCAATACCCACCGGCAATCACATCGTGGGAATCACGTTGAGATTGGTCTTGAGCTTGGGAAGGGGCTTTGTGAGGATATTTGCGAGTTGGTCCTTGGTGGAGATGTAAGCGATTTTAAGTTTGCCTGCGTTGACGTATTCTCGAACAAAATGGAAATCTATCTCGATGTGCTTCATTCATCCATGGAATACTGGATTAGCTGTTAAGTAAGTGGCTCCGATATTGTCGCATCAGAGTGTTGAAGTCGTCGGGATTTTTAGATTGATTTTGCGAAGTAGAGACTGAATCCATTTTACCTCAGATGTGGCATTAGCCACTGACGAGACGAGACCGCGAGGTCGTCAATTTCAAGCGGTATCGCGTCAAAACTAATTCCAAACTTACCAATTTTGAGAATTAATCATGAATTCAAGGGTATAATGGTAAATAAGGGTCGAATCCACAGAGAATTTAGGAATTTTCAGAAGATCTTTTAGAATTTGGTCAAATCGGACGAGAAATTGATGGAAGAAATTGGGGAAAATGGTATTTTATGAAAGTAGACTTCAAATCGATTCCACGGAATCAAAAATCGTCAAAATCGGACTTGATTTCGCGGAGAAATCATGAATCGAAGTGGAGAGAAAATTTCGAGCGTAACAAATCGTGATTTTAAGTGAAATTTGATGAAATCGAAGATTAAAAACTAATCTAAACTGAAATTAAACTAGATTGGAGGATTAGGAAGCAAAAACCGCTCCCACTAATCCCCGATTGCGATCAAATCGCGCCGATTAAGCCTCTTAATCACGAAGAACACGAAGAACGCGATCGGTGGATTCAAGCTGCGATTTCTCCTTCACCTCTCCACCAAATCTCGATTTCTACCACTCCTCGGACGCGGAAATTGAAGAGGAAGAGGAAGAACTCGAGAGAAACAGCAAGGAAGGTGTCTTGACAAATCAATTTGATTGATTCTTGCTTGGATGTCTTAGAACGACGAAGAACATGCCCTTTTTATAGGGCGAAAATTCGAATCGGGTCCGATCGAAACGATCGACGGTTACGATAACGGTCCATGATGGACCGTTTTCGGAAAATGTCGCGATCGTTGGATCGCGGATGGAGGGCCCAGATTTATCGCGCGATGTGCGTTATAAAAACGCTCCATTTTCGCCCCTTGGATCGCGATCGGACGGTCTGGATGCGCTCCGCCAGATCGCATCACGACCGTTATAACGCCTTGAATTTCAGCACGTGCTTGATCTTCGATCCGATGGTCCGCGCTCCACGCGATCGACGTCCGTCGATCGATCGCCCTCCAGATCCAACGTTCCGCGCTGCGCCACGTCACCTGCAAGGTAAGTAAGTTAAAAACATTAGTCCCACACGGACTTAATTTATAGAAACGATCGGGTATATAATACCCGACCGTTTATACGGGTATGACCCTCCCTTATAAGGGGAGGACAAAGAGCGATTTTATATTATGTAATCTATAAATATATATGACATATTCACGCGCCACGTGGGCGCTGCGCGGGCTTGCGTGGCGCTGCCACGTGGCCCTGCGTGCCACGTCGCATCCACGCGGGCCCCGCGCCCCTTTTTTTAATTTTAATTTATTTATTTTATTATTTAAAATCGAAAATAAAATAGGAAAAACTGTTTTAAAAATCCGGAAAAATCCTTTAAAAATAGAAAATTCATAACTTTTAATATATAACTCCAAATTAATCCAAATTTCTTTCATTTGATCCAAAATTTAATTGTCTATTATTCTAAAACGTCAAATTAATTAAATAATAAGAGTTAAAAATTATTATTTCAAAAATACATTCATTTATTAAGATTTTAATCTTTAGAAAATAAAATGAATGTTTATAAAAAGTTATTTCTCTTATTATTTTATCTTTAAAAAAATAATTATAATCTCAATAAAAAAATATAGGGTTATCAAATTATGAAACTCTAATTTATAAAAAAATTAACCCTAATTTAAAGTATTTTGAGATTATAATGACTTTTTTTAAGAGAATAATAGAAAAAAATACATATAAATATGATAACATGCATGTGAATGAAATCATTTAAGCTTTAATATGCATGAAAAAAATCATGTTTTTATGATGTAAATATAGCATGTTATCACACCCCCCAACTTAAATTATTGCTAGTCTCTTAGCAATTTACTACATGATCTCCCTAGAAAGTCTTTTCATCCTTTAATCCTACCACTAAAAAAAGGTGAAGTGTATAAATGTATGATCACGTTTTTCCTCATAGTGTAGGCCCTAATGATCTAGATTCCATTTCTAGGTTGACTTCTTTAGTGCATGTTAGGGTAGTGCTCATCGGCTAATGCTCAAGTCTAATTCTTGATTGTAATCAAGGTGAGCCTATCTAAGGTATGATGCTATGGTGCTGAAAATAAACTCACTCTCTCATGAGTGGATGTAATTCCTTACCCTCTCCATAAACACATCACTCCTTCCCTCAAATTGGAGGCTACCTAGTACTTAGAATTCCCCTCAACTCGCTTTCCTCCTTAAAAGAGTGCAATTCAAATGGGTTCCTATCTTTGGATGCATCGTGTGAGGAGGCTGAAGGAAATAAAAGATACTATTTCTAGAGGTATGACTTGGCTAAAAGCAAATATGCTGATAAAACAAAGTGGATGATAAAATCAAAGAAGGTACCACTTATGATGATTATACTCCCAAGTGAGGTGGATGGTGATGGATAGGGTAGATGATGGAGATGATAGTGAGGTAAAGATAAAGGTAGAATATGTTCCCACTTATTTTTCCTTCTTGTAACTTCTTATTTCTCTCTTTCTTTTTGACATTGCTCCTCTTTCTTTTCTTCTTCAAAAATAAACATTTGAGAAGACTAGAATGATGATGTGGAGGAGTTTTTAGGATTTCTGAAGAGAGTGTGTAGCAAATGAAGTATAGTGAAGGTAAGCACATGTGGGAGAAGAAGGTGGAAGGTGTGTGGATTCACTTGGGAGTGTTCATCATCAAAAAGCGAAGTTTAAAACAAATATGGTGTTACTACTTGACTGCTTTGGAAGAGAGAACTACTTGCCTATAAGGAAAAGATAGGTGCTACAAAGATTATGGATCATTGCACTCTTTAAAGGGAAAAAGTCTAGCCTCGGAAAATTCCTCATACTAAGCAGTTTGGGCTAATAATAGGTAGAGGATGGAATTTTTATTTTTCTCAAATACTCTCCTTTTCAATCCCATAGCATTTCAACCTCTTGATTACTCTTTTTCCTTGGTGCTCAGTAGGTACCCAACCCCAAAGAAGTCAACCACTACTCTAATCCATTGGTCTCTCTAGATCATTTAGCTTTATTACTCAAAAATGTAATCATATGGACTATAAGGTCCTCACTTCTACATCTCTAGTAGGTCAGATCTCTAGATGAAAAGACTTCTAAGGTGGGGTAGATTAGATCAAAGATTTTGAAAAAAAAAAATAGGAGTTTTTAGAAGATAGAATTAAAAATTTTGAAAAGGATAGAGCTTTTTTCTAAATCCTCACCCCCCAACTAGAATCATTCATTGCCCTCAATGAATACTACATGCTCATGTGAAAAAAACTCATCGAATCATGGCATGAAAAAAACAATAAAAAAAGTGCGGTGAGATGGGTTTAAGAAAAGCTAATTAGTCCGTGATGCTCGTGGGATTTTTCCGGTGCAGGTGCGCCCTTTCCTAGTGTAGTTCTTCAACATCCAAAAGAAAAACTGAAATCAAAAAAACACAAAAACTAAAAGATAAGATAGTCTTGGGGTGCCTCCCAAGAGCGCTAAGTTTAACGTCTTCAGCCGGACTAAACAAAAATAAAACCTAGACTACTGATGGGTCGAGGGTGATACCGTCACGTCCTCGA
Source organism: Lemna minuta (assembly GCA_024174645.1). Taxonomy (NCBI): domain Eukaryota; kingdom Viridiplantae; phylum Streptophyta; class Magnoliopsida; order Alismatales; family Araceae; genus Lemna; species Lemna minuta. Next base: position 4,496,309 of record CM044116.1, on the reverse strand, counting down.
ATGCTCGGGAAGATGCAGATTTACCTTATCTCGCTGGTGCGGGTGGCTCCGAAGTCGGGTACGGCTAAGACGATGGCCATTTACCTTGAATTGTCGACCGGTCTTAGGATCGGAGATAAGCACTGCTCCGCCGTCGAACAATTCCAGAACCACGTAAGGACCATCCCATCTGGAGCGCAGCTTTCCAGGGAAGAGTTTGAGGCGAGAATTGTAGAGCCAAACCTTGTCACCGATCTGGAATGATCGTCGTTGGATGTGTCGATCGTGGAAGGCCTTGGTCTTCTCCTTGTAGATCGCCGCGTTCTCGTACGCGTCGTGCCTCAACTCTTGTAGTTCCCCGGAGCTGGAGAAGTCGTTCCTTGCCCCGCTTCGTCCGAGTGCTAGGTTGAGCTTCTTGATGGCCCCAAGAGGCTCGGTGCTCTAGCTCAACCGGGAGGTGGCAGGCTTTCCCGTAGATGAGCCGGAAGGGAGACATCCCGATGGGTGTCTTGTATGTCGTCCGGTATGCCCATAGTGCGTCGGAGAGCTTGTGTGCCCAATCCTTCCCATCTGGACGAATTATCTTTTTAAGAATAGTTTTGACTTCTCGATTACTAACCTCTACTTGCCCATTCGCCTGGGGGTGGTATGACGTGGTGATGCGGTGGTGTACTCCATATTTCTTCAACAGTGCTCGGAAGTGCGAGTTGTTGAAGTGTGAGCCCCTGTCGCTGATGATGGCTCTCGGACAACCGTATCGGGCGAAGATGCATCGTGTGATGAAGCGTAGTACCTCCCGATGGTCATTTGTCCTAGTGGGGATTGCTTCGACCCACTTGGACACATAGTCCACCGCCACCAAGATGTACTCTTTCCCCGTCGAAGGTGGGAAAGGTCCCATGAAAATCTATCCCCCAAAGGTCGAAGATTTCCACCTCAAGGATCGGCCGCATCGGCATCTCGTCTCGCTTGGAGATGTTGATCGCCGCTTGACATTGTAGGCACTCCGTGTAGAAACGGTGGGCGTCCTTGAAGATGGAGGGCCAGTAGAAGCCGCTCAGTAGGATCTTGTCTGCGGTCTTTCGTGCCGCGAAGTGTCCTCCGCACGTCGATGAGTGACACATCGCCAGTATGTCTCCCTGCTCCTCCTCTGGTACGCATCGTTGGATGATCTGGTCGTATCCTAGGTGGAACAAAAGTGGTTCTTCCCAGAAAATAGTACTTGAGCTCGTGGAAGAACTTATCTTTTTATGCTCGGTTCCAATGCTCCCGGGATCGATCCAGTGACGATGAAGTTGACTATGTGTGCGTACCGGGCGTGACTCGAGATGGCGAGAGATGCTCGTCTGGAAATGTCTCTCCGATGTCCTCTCCTCCCGAGATGTGGAGACGCGATAAGTGGTCCGCCTCCGAGTTTTGCTGCCCTTCTTGTCTTTAATCTCTAAGTCGAATTCTTGAAGGAGCAGCACCCATCGTATGAGTCTTGGTTTGGCCTCTTTCTTGGAGAGCAAGTACTTGGGGCCGCATGATCGGTGTAGATGATGATCTTGCTCCCCAAGATGTAGGGCCGGAACTTCTCGAGAGCGTAGACCACCGCCGGAAGCTCTTTCTCCGTCATCGTATAATTAATTTGAGCTTCGATGAGGGTCTTACTTGCGTAGCAGATGGCCGTCGGCTTCTTGTCCGATCGCTGCCCCAAGACTGCTCCCACCGCGTAGTCGAAGCGTCGCACATAATCTCGAAGGGTAAGTCCCAATTAGGACTTTGTAGAATCGGTGCTTCGATCAGTGCTTGCTTCAATGTCTTGAATGCGCGCTTCCCTTCTTCGTCGATGATGAAGTCCTTGTCTTTGCAAAGAAGGGTGGTGAGAGGCTTGGAAACTTTCGCGAAGTCTTGGATGAATCGTCGATAGAAGCCGACGTGCCCGAGAAAGCTCCTTAAATCCTTCACGGTATTTGGGAGAGGGAGGTTTTGGATGACCTCTATCTTGGCCTTATCCACTTCTAAGCCTTTGCCCGAGACGATGTGCCCGAGCACTACTCCCTCTCGTACCATGAAGTGGGATTTCTCCCAGCTAAGTACCGAGTCGTTTCTGACGCATACCTCCAGATATCTTCGTCAGTGAGCAAGACAAGTCTCAAGTCGTTTCCAAAGACGGAGAAATCGTCCATGAAGACTTCTAAACTGTCGCCAAGAAAGTCGGAGAAGATCGCCGTCATACATCGTTGGAAGGTCGCGGGGGCGTTGCACAGTCCGAATGGCATGCGTCTGAAAGCGAAGGTGCCAAAAGGACAAGTGAATGTGGTCTTCTCTTGATCGTCGGGGTGGATAGCAATCTGATTATAGCCCGAATATCCGTCGAGGAAGCGTAAGTAGTTGGATCCCTCGCCGGTCGGGTCCGGGATCCGGTCGATGAACGGTAGCGGGAAGTGGTCCTTCTTGGTCGCGGAGTTCAGCTTCCGGTAGTCGATGCAGACCCTCCACTTCGTCGGTAGGCGCGTCTGGATTTCCTCGCCTTTCTCGTTCGTCGTGACCGTTACTCCGGCTTTCTTCGGGACGACGTGTACCGGACTCACCCATTGGCTATCGGATATGGGGTAGATAATTTCTGCATTTAGCCATTTAAGAATTTCTTCTTTTACGGCCTCCCATACCCTTGGGTTGAGTCGTCTCTGGGCCTCCCTGACGGGTCTTGACTCATCCTCTAGGAAGATGCGATGAGTACATAGTGAAGGGTATAGCCCTTTTTAAGTCCGTCAGGGTCCATCCTATTGCTTCTTTATTTTTCCTTAGCACTTCCAGTAATCTCTCTTCTTGCTTGAGGTCCAGCTTGGACGAAATAATTACCGGCTTTGCTTTCTCGTCGTCAAGGAAGGCATACTTGAGTGTAGACGGGAGAGTTTTGAGCTCTAAAGTTAGCTCGTCCATCGGAAGCTCCTCATATCTTGCTTCTTCATTGATCATCATTACTTCTTCTACGCATTCGTCTATGTCTTGATCGTCGGCGAAGTCGATGGCTCCCAAGTCTTCAGATGCTCGTGAAGGGTATTTCATTAGCTTGTTGATGTCGACCTTCACGGTGTGCTCTCCCACTTTGAGAATAACTTCTCCTTTCCCCCAGTCGGTTACGGCTTTCGCGGTAGCTAGGAAGGGTCGTCCTAATATGATCGGGGCTTGGCTCAGCTCCTTAGTCATTTTCATATCGACCACTAGGAAATCTACCGGGAAATAACAATCTTCTATTCTAACTATTACATCTTCTACTAGTCCATGGGGTTTTCTAACAGATCCATCGGCTAAGCATAGCTCTACAAGGAATGGTTGTAACTCCCCTACATGATGACGGTCGAATACAGCTTTAGGGAGGATGTTTATACTGGCTCCTGTATCTAGTAGGGACCTAGTAAAGGACATTCCTCCGATTTCACTCGTGATCATGGGTGCTCCCGGATCTCTCTTTTTTACGGGTAAGGAATTCATCATTATAGAGCTTACCGTCTCACTAAGTTGGATCCTCTTAGGGTTTCTATGGGGAGTACATATACCTTTTAGGTATTTTGCATAGGTAGGGATATGCTTGATGGCTTCTGTTAAAGGAATAGTTATGGTTACCTTATTAAAGGCTTCTAGTAGGTTTTCGTCGGTTTCGCTATTCTTGGCTTTTGGTCGGTTTAAGGCTTGAGGATAAGGCACAAGGGGCTTATATTTGTCAGGGTTAGGTTCAGCCGTAACCTGTTCTTCCTCGTCCTCCGAATCTGTGTCTTGCTCGACGATAATTGGTGTTTCCTCTTCTTCTTTTTGGCCTTGGTGGAAAGGATGATCCTTGTATGGATCCGGTAGAGTTTCCCCACTCTGAAGGCTTGATACGGCCAGGGCTGATTCTACGGCTTCTTCGTCGACGTGTATATGGTTGATATTATGGGTCTGGGTCGACGAAGCTCCTTGATTTCTTGGATTTGCCGTGGCCTGCGAGGGTAACTGGTCAGTAAAAGTTACTTGCTTACCCTTTTTGTCTGTCGTCGGCTGGACGTTCGTCTTGACGAAGTCCTGAATTTCGTCCACGCGTGAGTTCATTCTCGTCATTTGCTCCATTAATTGTGAGATTGCGCCGAGGATCGGGTCGGATGCCGGCGTGGTTTGGCGTGGAGCTTGCGTGTATGCTTGTGGTTGAGTCGGCGGGACGAACGACGACGGTCTTTGATTAGGGTAATTTTGCTGATCGTTGTATTGTGGAGGATAGGGTTGATCGTTGTTCCTCCTATAGCCATTATTCTGCAAGGAATTGTTAAAAACAGGGGTATTATACTGGTTAGAATAATTACCTGGATAATTTGGTCGTCCCTGTTGACTTGGTCCTCCTGATGGACCTTGTCTATACATTCCTTGCCCTTGGATTGCCATCACGGGGCAATCTAATTCGACGTGGTCGAATCTTGAGCACGTCGCGCATGGTGACGCTTCTTGAAGTGAGACGGGGGCGAGTCCTTCGGAACCGTTGCGGATGTTGAGTCGGTCCAGGAGTAAGTTCTGGACTTCCGCCATTTTGTCGATTCTTTCGAGGAGCATCCCCGTTTCCGCTGACTTGGCGTCTAGAGCTTTCGGCATTGCACCTCTTCCAAATGGTTTCGCCGCATTATGGTGACTATTTTTCGCCACTGATTCGATGAGGTCCATCGCTTCGTCTTCATATTTGCTCATAAAGGTGCCGCCGCTAGCTGCATCCAAAAGGTATCTATCTTGCGGGCCTAACCCGTCATAAAAAATTTGAGTTAATTCGTGGTTAGATACGCCATGGTGTGGGCACTCCCTCGTAAGATCTCTTAGTCGTTCCCAGGCCTCGTGGAAGGTTTCGGACGAGCCTTGGGTGAACTCTCGGATGGCTTTTCGGACAGAGGTGGTTTTTCCTACGGAATAGTACTTTCTTAAAAACTCCTCTTCCATCTCGGTCCAACTTGTGAATTCTTTCCCTAATTTTAAAAACCAGTCTTTGGCTCTATCTCTAAGGGTAGCGGGAAAGAGTTTCATCTTCATCGTGTCGGCGGGGACGTTTTGAAGGTGATTGATCTCACAAACTTGGGAAAGCTCATCTACATGTCTATAGGGATCTTCGGAAGGCTTACCATGAAAGATAGGCAGCATGCTCATTACATGGGAATCTATTCTAAAATTGGCCCCTCTTCCTAGGGGTGCGTGAATTCTAGTGACGGGTCGCTGGAGGACGGGCCTAGCATAGTCACTAAGGCGTTTCCTAGCATTTCCTTCATCATTCCGGGCCATTTCTACTGGTTCGGTAGGATCAAAAGTTGAGTCGGTCTCGGTAGTGTCGGTCTCGGTCGCTTCGGGAGTCTGCGAGGATCGTTCAAAGAGGTCTATTTCTAGGGGATTATTCCGTACTCTCCAGGCCGTTCGTCTTCTCATGAAGAGTGGATCGAGTAGGTAGATGGATAATAACTTATAAATACTTAAAATATATTAAAAATTGAAATCAGTCGTACCTGAGTGTCGGTATCCGTGAGAGTTACGCGTTCTTAACGCGATTTTGAGTAAGTGATCGCCCGTAATCCTTAGAAAAGGAGCGAAATCACTTATTCTTATCGAATTAAGGATCTCGAAGATGGATTTCTACTTCGGATCACTCAAAATACGATTGAATTGCTTGAATTTCAATAAATTAAGAGAAAAATCCGCGTTGACCAAGTCAAAATTGACTTAATTTGATCGAAAATTGCCTTAATTCCCCGGCAGCGGCGCCATTTGACGAGACGAGACCGCGAGGTCGTCAATTTCAAGTGGTATCGCATCAAAACTAATTCCAAACTTACCAATTTTGAGAATTAATCACGAATTCAAGGGTATAATGGTAAATAAGGGTCGAATCCACAGAGAATTTAGGAATTTTCAGAAGATCTTTTAGAATTTGGTCAAATCGGACGAGAAATTGATGGAAGAAATTGGGGAAAATGGTATTTTATGAAAGTAGACTTCAAATCGATTCCACGGAATCAAAAATCGTCAAAATCGGACTTGATTTCGCGGAGAAATCATGAATCGAAGTGGAGAGAAAATTTCGAGCGTAACAAATCGTGATTTTTAAGTGAAATTTGATGAAATCGAAGATTAAAAAAACTAATCTAAACTGAAATTAAACTAGATTGGAGGATTAGGAAGCAAAAAAACCGCTCCCACTAATCCCCGATTGCGATCAAATCGCGCCGATTAAGCCTCTTAATCACGAAGAACACGAAGAACGCGATCGGTGGATTCAAGCTGCGATTTCTCCTTCACCTCTCCACCAAATCTCGATTTCTACCACTCCTCGGACGCGGAAATTGAAGAGGAAGAGGAAGAACTCGAGAGAAACGAGGCAAGGAAGGTGTCTTGACAGTCAATTTGATTGATTCTTGCTTGGATGTCTTAGAACGACGAAGAACATGCCCTTTTATAGGGCGAAAATTATAGCCGTCCGATCGAAACGATCGCGGATTTACGATAACTGTCCATGATGGACCGTTTTCGAAAAATGTCGCGATCGTTGGATCGCGGATGGAAAACCCAGATTTATCGCGCGATGTGCGTTATAAAAACGCTCCATTTTCGCCCCTTGGATCGCGATCGGGCGGTGCAGATGCGCTCCGCGAGATCGCATCACGGCCGTTATAACGCCTTGAATTTCAGCACGTGCTTGATCTTCGATCCGATGGTCCGCGCTCACGCGATCGGCGTCCCGTCGATCGATCGCCCTCCGATCCAACGTTCGCGTTGCGCCACGTCGCTTTGCAAGGTAAGTAAGTTAAAAAAACATTAGTCCCACACGGACTTAATTTATAGAAACGATCGGGTATATAATACCCGACCGTTTATCTGAGTATGACCCTCCCTTATAAGGGGAGGACAAAAGAGCGATTTTATATTATGTAATCTATAAATATATATGACATATTCCACGCGCCACGTGAGCGCTGCGCAGCTTGCGTGGCGCTGCCACGTGGCCCTGCGTGCCCACGTCGCATCCACGCGGGCCCCGCGCCCCTTTTTAATTTTTAATTTATTTATTTTATTATTTAAAATCGAAAATAAAATAGGAAAAAAACTGTTTTTAAAAAAATCCGGAAAAAAATCCTTTAAAAAAATAGAAAATTCATAACTTTTTAATATATAACTCCAAATTAATCCAAATTTCTTTCATTTGATCCAAAAATTTAATTGTCTATTATTCTAAAAACGTCAAATTAATTAAATAATAAGAGTTAAAAAAATTATTATTTCAAAAATACATTCATTTATTAAGATTTTTAATCTTTAGAAAATAAAATGAATGTTTATAAAAAAGTTATTTCTCTTATTATTTTATCTTTTAAAAAAACAATTATAATCTCAATAAAAAAATATGGGTTATCAAATTATGAAACTCTAATTTATAAAAAAATTAACCCTAATTTAAAGTATTTTGAGATTATAATGACTTTTTAAGAGAATAATAGAAAAATACATATAAATATGATAACATGCATGTAAATGAAATCATTTAAGCTTTAATATGCATGAAAAATCATGTTTTATGATGTAAATATAGCATGTTATCAGCCACGGCTTTGTATTTTGATTCCGTGCTAGAGCAGGTAACAGTTTGCTGCTTCTTGGAGCTCCAAGAGGTAAGATTGGCCCTAAGGTAGATGAGAAAACCACTTGTGGATCCACGATCGTCTGAAGATCTAGCCCAGTCCACATCGGAGTAGAGAGAGATGTGCAGAGCAGATGTGCAAGAGACTTTGAGACCTTCAGCTATAGTACCTTTTAAATAGCGAAGGAGATGTTTCACCCGCTGCCAAGTCTTCGGTTGAGGAAGGTGCATCTTTTCACATGCGTGATCGACAACGAATTGAATGTCTGGAAAGGTGAGAGTTAAATATTGAAGAGCGCCGAATGTGCTTCGATAGAGATGAGGGTCAACAGGTTCGAAGGAGATGTTCATAAAAGAAGATGAAGAGCAAGGAGTAGCAGTGGGCTTGCAAGCAAACATACTAGTGCGATGAAGTATGGTTGACAAACATTTAGATTAAGATATAATGCAGCCATCAGACGTGTTAGTTAACTCAATTCCTACAAAGAATTTAGCATTACCTAAATCACGTAAGGAAAACATACTTTTCTAAATTTTTTATAATCTGAGAGATGCCTGTTTTGTCACGGCTGATAATTAAGATGTCATCGACATAAATTAATAGAAAATATGGAATTTTATGAATATATTTGACATAAAGAGATGTCTCGGTTTGGGAAGCATGAAAGCCAAGAGAGTGAAGGAAGGTGGTGAGTTTTCGAAACCATTCCCTAGGAGCCTGCTTGAGGCCATAGAGAGATTTATGGAGACAACAAATGTAATGAGGGAATAGTGGATTTTGGAAACCAGGGGGTTGCTCCATATAGATTGTTTCTTGAAGGTCTCCGTGAAGAAAAGTATTTGAGATATCAAGTTGGTTAATATGCTAGTGATGTGTGATTGTAAGAGTGATTAGGAGATGAATAGTAATAATTTTGACCACAGGGCTGAAAGTTTCATGATAGTCAACTCCTTCTTGCTAATTGAAACCTTTGGCTACAAGGCGTGCCTTATAGCATTCTATGGAACCGTCAGCGATTGTGTTTGATATGGTATATCCATTTGTAGCCTATAGGTTTAGAATAAGATGGTCGATGTCTTATTTTGAAGTCCATGTCTTATTTTGAAGGAGAGCATTGAACTCTTCATTCATGGCTCGAATCGAATAGGGATCTTTAAAGGATTTGGTGAAGCAACTGGGTTTTATTGGATGAGGTAGGTGAGCAAGGAGTGCTTGAGTGTGGGAAGATACAGGTTGAGTGGGCAGAGTATATGCTGCTGAGGGATCTTGTTTTAGGTAGAAGGGAGGTTGACAATTGAAGGAGTAGTGGGCCGTGAAGGTCGAGGAGGCTTTGACTCATGGGATTGAGATGATGGAGTAAGTGTGGGATTTGAAGATCTTGAGGAGTAGAGTGAGCTGGTGGGGTTATCATAAGTGAGATCAAGACAGATGATAACTGGGGTCGGGGGTGAGGGTCCGAGGAGTCCAGAAGTTGTGGTTGACTTGGTCAATTATGAGAGTGTGTGAAGAGAATAAGGAAAAGTGTTTTCATTAAAGATGACATCACGGGAAATGTAGAGTTTGCCTGTTGCTATAGAGAGACACCTATATCCTTTATGAGAAGAACTATAACCTAAGAAAACACATCGTTCTGATCGAGTGCTGAGTTTATTAGAGGCATATGGTCTGAGGTTTGGGTAGCAGAGGCAACCAAATACTTTAAGGAAGCGATAGTCGGGTTTTCTATGAAAGAGTGTTTCATATGGGGATTTGTGAGCTAATTGGGGTGAGATGAGGCGGTTAATGAGGTAGGTGGATGTACAGACAGCTTCATCCCATATTTTTTTGGGTAAAGAGGAAATTTGAAGTAAAGATAGGGCAGTTTCAATCAAATGTCTATGTTTTCTTTCCGAAGTTCCATTCTGTTCAAGTGTGTAAGGACAAGAGATCCTATGAATTATACCATGATTTTTAAGATAAGTGGTGAGAGCTTGATATTCTCCTCCCCAGTCTAATTGAAGTGACTGTAGCTTAGTGGAAAATTGACTTTCGGCTTTGACATGGAAATCACAGAATATGGAAAAAACATCACTTTTCGTTTTCATAAGAAATAACCAGGTATATTTGCTATATTCATCTATGAATATCACATAATAGGAGAAACCAAAGTGAGAAGTAATAGGGGTAGGCTCCCAAACATCGGAATGAAGTAATGCAAGTGGGCGAGTGCTTTTGTATGTAGATTGTGAAAATGGTAATTTGTGAGATTTAGGTAAACTACAAGCATCACACACATATTGTAAAGTTTTGTGTGTGGTCGGAAGACCATATTTGTTCAAAATATTTAATAAAATGCTAAAATGAGGGTGGCCTAGGCGATCATGCCACTTAGTCGGAGAGGTTCTTTCTCCAATGAAGGCCAGCGGAGTAGGAGAGGTCGTCAATTTATAGAACCCTTCTTCACTGTCCCCCTTTAGTAGGGTTTGGTGGGTGACCGGATCCTTCACAGCACAAAACTCAGGGTGAAATTCCCAAAATATGTTGTTGTCTTTTGCAAATTTCTTAGCGGAAAGTAAATTCTTTTTAATGTGAGGAACATGCAAAATGTTATTTAATTTTAGGGAATATGAATTCTTATGTATAGTTGTAGAGCCAATGGACAGTATTTGCAAACCTCTTCCATTACCTATATAAAGTTGGTCAGGGCTTGTGTATGGTATGGATTGTTGAATGTTGTTGATGTCGGCTATGACATGGTGAGAGGCGCCGCTGTCAGGGTACCAATTTGCGTTCAATGAGTCTTGGTATTGTGTATTTGCAGTGTGTGCTTATGGATGCATGTAGTTGTTGTTGTTGTTGTTGTTGTTGTTGTTGTTGTTGTTGTTGTTGTTGTTGTTGTTGTTGTTGTTGTTGTTGTTGTTGTTTTTGTTGTTGTTGTTGTTGTTGTTGTGAGATGATTGCCAGGGCTCTTGTTAATTTTGCTGCTGAGGTCGTGGTGGTGGTTGAAAGTGTCGATTAAATCGTTCTCGACAGTCAAAGCTTTAACGACCGATTTTGTAGCAAAGTTGGCATTTTGGGACATACCGATTGCCATTTTTTCGACCTCATCCCTTGTTTCTGCCTTCTGAGTTATTCCTTTCCCAATTTTGGGATGATTGAGAGAGATTGGCCGAGGGTGGAAATTTTCTTTGGTCGTTTTGTCTTCAATCTGCTTTGAGATGTGTAGATCATACGAATTGAGACTGGTTATTACCTCTTCGTAAGAGAGATGATCCAGTTGTGGATTTATGCTTGCATAGAATGAGTTGTATTCCGGTTCCAATCCGTTTTATAATTGCATATGTGAGGTCAGATTCTTCAATGTTGTGTCTACATGCTTGCAATTCATCTCCGATTGTGCGCATGATTTGAATGTAGGATTCCAATGGCATATTTCCTTTTTTTGTGTTGTGTAATCTTCTTTGAAGATTCATGATCCTGGATTTGGATCGGCTGCAATAGTTGTTATTCAAGGTTCCCCAGGCATCCTTTGCAGTGTTCTTGCCGACTACTGTGAAGATGACGGCCTTGGAGAGCGAGTTGTTTATGAGCGTAAGAACAACTTGATCATGTTTTCGCCAAATTTGTGTAGTCTGGATTTGGTACCTGCCCTCCTTTTTCATTGGAGATGGTGGAAGGAGGTGCTTGTTCTTTAAGAACATGAGTGAGGTCATGTGTTTCGAGTAGAGGTAGAAGTAATGTCTGCCACAACAAAAAAATTTCTCTTGTAAGCTTTAGAGATATAGATAGGCTTGTGTATCCTGGGCCTGCAGCTGATGCTATCGTATTGGAGGTCTCCCTGATTGTCATCTTTTCTTTGTTTTTCCGATTCACTCATGGCCATTTCTTGAGTGTTGTTAAGCAAGATGGCTCGATACCATGAAAGATTTCAATGAGAAAGAAAGATAGAAGAAAAGATAGGAATAAGAATAGAAAGGAGATTTTTTTATTGATGTTTTAGAAGCACATGTACAAATGTATTTATAGGGATTTTTTGGCCAATGGAGCCGTTGGCTTTGATGTTTGATTTGGAGAGTTACACCCGTTGAGCCGTTTCTGGATTTCGGGAGTAGCCGTTGCAACGGGACTGCTCATTTCAATCGTGGGCAGTTTCTGGCTTTCTCGATTATCTTCAATAGAAAGGACGAGTAAGGAAAAATTAGAAAGGAAGAAAGGGAGAAGGGAAGAAGGAGTGAGCTGGAAACATAACTCAACGGATCTAGAGCATTCCAGGAGAGAGAAAAGAAAATCGGGAAAGGTAGCGATAAAAAGAAATGAGAAAGAAGATGCGGGAGAATGAAGGAAATTTGGAAATGAAGGAATGAAGACTGAGATTAGAGGAGAACAGGAGAGAGATTACCGAAGAAATGGGAGAGAGAGGAGAGAGTGATATTGCGTAGAAGCATGAGAGGGAAATTTAGGGAGAGGAGAGACGATCGAAGAGAGAAAATTGGACGGGTACAAAATAAGAAATTAAGAGGTAGAGAGGAAGCGTAGAAGACTGGGGAGAGAGGACAAAAATGAAATACAGAAAACGTAAAAGACGAAAATGAGAAAACGTAGAAGATGAAAGAACAACCGAAAAGTCAATAGAGAGGAGATGTCAAAAACAAGAGAAATAAGATTGATCTAGAAGAAGCGGAAGAACGTCGAAGAACAAAAGTTTTAAAAAGAAAATCTAAGAGAGAGGAGCAGAGACGAGGAGAGCGAAGAAGCAGAAAAAAAAGAAGAGAAGGAACCAGGAGAGAGATCTCTAGAGGGAAGGGGGAGCGAGAGCACGTAAGATAAAGAAATGAGGAGAAGTACCTTGGAGAGGGAGCGGAAGAGAGGGTAAGAGAGAGAAAATGCGAGAAGGAGACATAAATCATGAAATCGAAGAAAATAGTAGAAGGAGAAGGACGTCCGCACAAAATTACGATGAGGAGGTAGAGTAGAAGACGGAGAATGGGAGATGGAGAGAGTGGAATTCGAAGAGGGAAGGAGCGAATTAAAAAATGTGAGAGCTAGAGAGAGGAAGGAGGAAAAGAGGGGTGCGAGAGAATTTAAAAGAGGAGATAAACATAAGAGAAAAGAAGAGGAAGAGACAACTTCGGAGGAAAATAAAACGGAAGGCGAGGATCGAGGGAGAGAAAATGAAAGAGAGAGAACGGTGGATTAAGAGAGAGAGCGAGCGAGATGAATCTAAAGATGGATTGAACGAGGGAAAGAAACATAAAGAACGGGGAAGAAGAAATTTCATAAAAATGAAGTTGGAGAGGATGAGACGAAAATCTAATGAGGGTGAAGAGACTTACCGAGAAGCTGGGGAGGAGGTAGACAGAGATTGCACGAGAAATAGTGAGGAAGAAAACGAGAAAGAAATCAAAATAAACTTCATCGACATCTTTCAGAATAAGTCGGGGAAAAGAGCTTTTTCTCCCTTTTATTCTCCCGAATCTCCACTTCGGCTGGGCTCACATTGTTTGACTGGGCTTGCAATTGCTTGTCTTGGACAGCCCATTAAGCCCTTTAAACACTTCCATTTTGGAGGGCCTTGCTGCCCTTCCTCTTTGTATACTTCATTTCCTTACTTTAGACAGCCCATTATGCCTTCTATTTTGGAGGGTCTTGCTACTCTTCCTCTTGTATAGTTCCTGAAAATAAGAAAAACAAAAGTCATGCAAAATAATCTCTTTTTGATGCATTAATAGTCTACAACATCAAGTCAAGAGATAATGGAGGAGATGGTGTATTCAAGAGTTTAATAAAGCTAAATAAGAACAATAAATGGGTGGTTATAAGTACATTTCATGTTCTTATCAATAGGTCCCTCCTGTATTAATTACAGATTTGGGACATCTAATTTGAGAAAAGATAGTTTGTTCGATGAATTTCAACACTACCTTTGCTTCACTAGTTCTAGTAATAGACATAATCTGCTACTATCAAAATATTTTCATACCCATCAAAATCTAGAGAGATTTCCATAAAATTTATGCATCGAAGATCAAAGACTTCTACCTCCAAAATTGGCTTAAGTGGCATACTACTTTGTAAAATATATGTTTATGGCTAATTCATATACCAAACTTTCTAAATAGAAATCATGAAAAAATTTGAAAAAAATTGGTCAATAAAATCCACATTGAAGGACCTTAGATGTTATAATTCTAGATGACTAATGACCTCCATAAATATGATGGATGATGTAATTATAAAATCTTACCTTGTTCCTCCTCTGAAACATGTCTTAATACTTGATCAACTCCTAAGAAGATTAAAACGAGCTCTTCTCAAGAATAATGGGATTTAGTCTTAAAAAAATTTCCATTCATTATAATCCCAAATAATACGTATATTCCTGATAGCAATGTAATTTACTATATAGACATACCAAGGAATAGGTTTAACCTACACCTCTAATATGTAGTTCATAACAAAAGGAATCTAGAATGGGTAGATGTGTGGGGTCATCGATGCTAATCCAAGATAAATGATTGGACACTACATTCTCAATCTCTTGAAGTAGAAAGATCCACCTAATTAACCTAGGTTGAGTCTCTTTCTTAATCAAAAGGAGTTTTAAAGTGGAATAATCAATATAAATTATGACTTCCTAGAAAATAAGACCTAAATTTTTCTAAAGCAAGAATGATAGCTAATAATTCCTTTTTAGCTCTCGAATAGTTTACTAAAGCAAAAACTATTGCTAATAATTCCTTTACAGCTTTGACATTGCTAGGTATCCTTGCATGGCGATCCTCATTTTTTAGTCCCACAATGAGCCTTTTTCAAAAAACTGAAGTATAAAACATATACTAAAAAAGATGTGTTCGATGAGCGCCTTGTGCAATAAAGGCACCTCTCTATATTGTGATGAGTTAGAGACATGGCTGTCATCTAGGCACTTGGGTCTCATGCACTTGTTTGACCGTGACAATATCTCCATAAATTCCCCCTTTAACCTTTTAAATTTCTAAAATAAATCATATAAAAACCCTAAAACATCCAAAGAAAATACCGAACTTTGAAATTCAAATTTTCCCAAAATACAACTCATTTTCCACATACTTTTCTCCATTGGATGCATAACTGAATTCTCTATTTTCTCATCTATAAATACCTATCGCCTCGGAGGCTCCAATCTCACCAAATAAATTCCTGAGAAAACTGAGTGCCGTACAAAGGATCGAGAACGAATAAGAGCAAAAGTCGAGGGGAAAGTTAGGAGCCGGAATGACGAGGGGGTAGAGAAGGATCGAGAGATGAAGAGTGTGCGAGTGGTTGAGGAGGAAAGAGTGAATCGTAGAAATGGTGAAGAATGGGGATTGAGAGAGAGCGTCCTGTGCGAGGGTGAGTTTGAGAGAGAAAAAAATATGCTTGAAAGGGTACATCGGAGCAAGAGAAAGGAGAGTTCTCAGAGAAAGGGATTGCGATAGAAGCAGTGGGGAAGAGCAAGAAAAATTCCGAAAGAGGTTTCGCATGAGAGAGAAAATTCGAAAGAGCCGAAGAGAGCGAATTAAAAAGCGTGAGATCGAAAGAGAGAAAGGAGGACAAAGAGAGTAGAAGAGAAAGAAGGCGATCGAAGTGTAGAAAAAAATTCGGGAACGAGAGTTCGTAAAGAGAAACTAGAGGGAAACAAAGTGTTGTCAAGGGAAATTAGAAAGGATGAAAGGGAGAAATGGAGAACGGGGGAAGGAGAGGACTGCAAAGGTAACTTGAAAGAGCGAGAAAGAGTTCCAGGAAGAGAGAAAACTCGTGAAAGAGGGTGACGGAGGATGAACTAGGGAAATTTAGAGAGGGAGAGAGGACGAGCGTGAGGCGAGGGAATGCAAATTTTGGAGGAATGAGAGAAGAGAATAGTGAGTGTGTAAGTGTGAGATCGATACCGGGAAGGGAGAGATTGCGGTCGGCAGAAGCATAGCCGGTGGGAGAGCGAGAGTTTGAGAGAAAAATAAGGCTAATAGGAGAGAGAGGAGAGGGGACCAAAAGAGCAGACGAACGGTGATTGAGAGAGAACGAATGCGGGAAAGCGTGAGCAAGAGAGCAAGACGGGGCGGAATAGAAGAATCAAACGGAAGATGGGAAGAGGAAGAATGGGAAGTTCAGAGCGAAATATAGCGGGGAAGAATGTTTGAGAAGAAAACTATCGAAAAACACGATAAAGAACATTTACCACGTTAAAACAAAGATCAATATTTCCATTACAACCTGCCGAGCGAGAAGCATGCCGGAGCGCACAAATTGTAAAATCAAAACCAAAGAAAGAGAGATATCCCGCTGAGAGCAGTCGAGGAAGAAGAAGCAGAAGCCCCTCATGAAGAAGACCCTCTACTTAATAAAAGCCTCTCACCCCTCCGATGAGAGGTGAGAGAAATTTCCAGCAGTCCCGGTCAACTCCTCGATGGCTTCTTTGACTGGGCTCAAAGAGGCTTGCATTGGAGAGCCCAATTAATACATTTAAAGACTTCCTCTTCAAGCAATATTGGTTCTTTTTCTTTTGCTTGTGATTCCTGAAATAAAGAAGGTAAAATCCATGGTGGATAAGATGATATATTCATGATTTTAATGAAGTTAAATAAGAGCAAATAATGGATATTTACAGCTACTTTTTATGCTATTATCAATATACCCAGCAGAAAAGATCACACCTGATATCATCAACATAATTTAGGGAAATCAGCGTTGTCATAGTAAAAGTAGATGATATAATAATAATGATTATAATGATGAATAATTAAGAATTTTAAGTGATCAATTATATTCTAAAAACAATAATTTGTCACGGGTTACTAAAATATTCTATTGAATTTGCTATCGCTGATTCATCTTCAGGAATTTTATCATCTGAACAATATTTCTTGCTTATCAGAAATGGCTCATCTTGATTAGATTAGCAATTAGATAGACTGATAGAGAGAGAGAGAGCTGGTTGCGTCGCTAAATCACGTGGCAGGAGTAGGAAAGTGACCCGCGAAAGGGTAAGACGCTCCACGGGAGCATGAATGTGTGCAGCTCAATGATCTTCTCTTAGCCTTGAGCATAACTCCTCTACCGCTAGAGCATTAGGCCTGCGGAGCCTGTCCACCTCGCCTCTACCGAACTATTCCCTCCACTGTTGATGATGGACATTTCCTCGACCCGTGGTGGGTCAACCTCGGAAGCTCCCCTCGTCGGCCATCAATCTAGAAAGAGACTGGGGAAGAGGTGGACAATCGTTCATTTGTAGGTCCAGCTCTGACGGTCAAGGACAGGGAGAACAGCGAGAAGGATGATGGAAGATGCGAGAACGAGCTATTCTCATTCATCTGCCATGATTTGATGTTTCCATTTTCTCACGATTATCTCTCTGCTTGGCTACTTTTTTTTTTCTGACAAACGCGAAATTTGAAATTAAAAGAGAGAAACAGATAGCTTTTTTTTCTGCTCTCAACGAATACTAAAATTGAGAGGAAGCTTGATTTAGAAAACTGGAGCTATGGCGGAGGCTGTAAACGAGATGTACTGAGTTAAAGAATGAACAGCTGGAAGTCGGCAGCTAAAAAGGCGATAAACAGTGCAGGGGACTGGAACAAGAGCACCGTGCTGGATTGATGAGTCAATCCAGTTGGCTCCAACAGTCCAGGATGCATCCAACTGTCAGTAGATACTTTCTGCTTCCTTGACGACAAAGAAGAGAGGAATTCTATTATCCCCTCTTTATCTTATTTACCACACCCACAAAACTTATGGATAGACAGATAGACAGACAGACGGATAGAAAGAAAGAAAGAAATATCGATATATAGATAGACGACGGGACTAACGTGTATAAAAAGAGAGAGAAAGAGAAGACAGAGTGGAACAGAGAGATGGCAAATGTATTTATCATGTAGAGAGATGAGAAGGGGGAACGAATTATTCATAGAGATGAGAAAGGAGAGAGATAGCCACTCAAGAACAACTCTAGTGATTACACATCGCCAATACTAGAGTATCAGTCTTCTCCGGATCAACCAAGACATTCATTATCTTCTCCTGCATCCCCGGAGAGAAGCTTGAACACAATAGGGGCCCCATGCTGAGGGCCGAGCATCATCTTTACTCTCGGCGCGTGAACGTAAGCAGGAGATAGCAGGAACGAAAATTTCCGGATCAGAAGTGCCATGCAAAGCTTAGCTTCCAACATGGCCAAGTTCTGCCCAGCACAGGCGCGCCCGCCATACCCAAAAGGCATGAATGCGGCCGGGGGGGCCGCCTGCGCCACCCCGTTGATAAATCTTCCAGGATTGAACTCGCTCGCATCCTCTCCCCAGAGTTTCCGATCATGGTGGAGTGCCAAAATCGGTATCAGTACATGGGTTCCTCTCGGCATTGTCAATTTCCCTCCAATCTCCACCTGGGCTTTCGCCGTACGGACAATCGCCACCACGGGGGGGTACAGTCGCAGTGTCTCATTGAGGATCATGCTCAGCTGGAAAGTCAGTAATGCTTAAAATCATTAAATGAAATATTTTGTGGGCAAATTACAACTCACCGTCTTCAGCTTCCCAATTTGCCCTGAAGAAGGAACACCGCTCGAGCCGCAGACGAGGCGAATCTCTTCGCGAGCGAGATCCTGCCATTTAGGGCTCATGGCGAGCATGATGGTGGTCCAAGAGAGCAGGCTGGAGACGGTCTTTCTTCCGGCGAAGAGGAAGCCCTTGCACTCCTCTGCGATATCTCTGGGCGACATCGCTGTAGACGGCAAAGACGACTCCTCGCTGCATGCGCCGAGGAGCAGATCGATCAATTCATTTTCTCGCCTCCCCACTCTCTCTCGCCTTTGACGAATTATCCTATCCAAGGAGCTCTGAATCTTGTAACGCAGACTCCAGAAAGTGATGTTCATCTTCGTCGGAAGATAGCTTCAAAAGATTGACTCTAAAATTAGGTTTTGGATGATTAGGGTTTTCTTTTATGGAAGCACAGAGTGGAAATGTCACCTGTAGCCAGGAATCAAGTAGGTGTTATATGGCATGCCCATCACTTCAGTTTGCAGGTTTATCACTTCCTCGCCAATTTTGTAGTCAGGGCCGCAAACTACTCGACTCATAACCTCGGCAGCGATCCGGTCGAAATGATCGGAGACTTCTACCTCCTCGGAAACTGCCCATTTCTCTGTCATCTCCTCCATGCGATTCCCGATCACCGGTATCAAAAGCTAGAGCATGAAATGAAGATATTATTTCAAGAAAATTAATGTAGTTCGGATGGAGGATACACTACGCTGAGATTGGAGATGTGGAAGAAAGGGGAAGAGATTTGGCGGCGGTGAGCCCATCTCTCTCCTTGGAGGTTTAGTATTCCTCCTCCTTCGAGTTCTCTGACCACGGTATGCGACTCTATCCTATCGAATACGTCAGCTTTGGAGGTAAGTATTTCTCTAACGAGGTCTGGTTCCGCTATTGTTACTCTCGGTATCGGTCCGCACCACATCAAGAAGGTAGATCCTTTACATAGAAGACGACCATACCATCAGACCATAGATGATGCATAGATAGATGAATATGTGAGCGGGTTTAGTCAGGATACTTGACCATAAAATATGCAGGGATGCCAGAACTCTATTCTCTCTTGAGTATTCATAAAATAGAGAGAAAGAGAGGTACCGTAGATTTTACTCCATTCCGTGTAGAAGGGAAGGATGCGGGATAGGACATCATGAGAGAAAGGATGCTCCATGGCCGCGGAGGAACCGTGGACCATCATTCTGAAAAGCTCCACAAGGTTGCCGACGAAGAAGCGGTAGGGCGGTCCTCTTATCCCCTGTGAGGCGAAGAGGTCCTTTATTCTCCTCGGACGCCAAACTAACAGCTCGATTGCCCTCCAAGCGCTTATCATGGCGCATAGTAGTAGCGCCGTTGAGAGCCATCGCCCTTCCCCCAAGTATTCCCAGACATTTCCTTCCATTCTCTGTTCTTTTTCACCTTCCAGAGAAGGGGGGGGGGAGAGAGAGAGAGTTGGCCAGAGAGGAAGAAGGGGAGCTTATATAGAAGAGGAAAAAAGCCAGAGCTCCCATACGTGAATGGGCGAGTGTAATCTCTACCGGCACACAGTCATCTGATCACTGGATCGTGGATCTTGGTAAAGAACGACAGATCTATAAGGATCATTTAAAGCTTCATCGATCTGACGGACAGAAGTCGTCCGGAAAATATATCTTTTCTCTCTCTAGCGCTATCATGCTTGTGCATGCAACAGGATGCTTACGTTCGGATGGGAATTTAATTCTTCTTGAATTAATTTTTTTATTGATATTTCATTGAATAAGAAGGGGTAATGACGACGATAACAGTCGGGTAGAAACGGCTGGCAAGAGACAACCCTCCGGAGGAATGTTCAATATCTTGAACAAAATGCAGATTTCAATTTGGAAGGTGAGAAAACTTCTTGAGTTGGGCGAGATCAGGCCCTCCGGGCGGCAAGTGGGCCGGAGAAAAACCAAAGGACGGCGGCGCAGAAGACAAGCAAGAGATGGATTAGATATGTAAAGCGTTCTCAGCTACTTTCTCCCGAGGCAAATTCCTTCTTCACAAACTCCGACCTTGAGTCATATTTCGGCAGGAGCCGTCGCCGTTCCTCCATTCCGCCGTCGCCACGTCATCTTCGAGCGGCGACGCCACCATCACCGAGAGATGAGATTTTAAACGCGATTAAATATTGGGTGTCTCCGTTAGGCCCGCCTGGGGTTGGGTAGCCAGCAAGCCGCTTGGTCAACTTGTGACCGTTGGCGGACAGGTGTCTTCACGTGAGTGGTTCACGGATCTCACAAGATGCTACACAAATCTTCCTTAGCGAGGGGACGACGCGCAGCTTGTTCCGAAGCCGAAGAAATTGTTTCTTTGGGAGAGGTTTCGTCAAGAAGTCAGCTTGTCGGTGAATCCCCGGGATAAATTCAATGCGAAATTCTTTGGCTACTGCGAGCATGGAAGACCGGATAGGCGGAGAGATGAGTCCATCTTATTGAGAGAACTTACCGTCATGTGTCACCATCAAGACCTTCTTTAATCCGAATACCAGATGCTCGATAGAATGCTTCACTACAATCATGGTAAGTCCACAATTATCTATCATTGATGAAAAAGGGACAACACAAGTAAATTCGACCTACAAGGAATGGTCAAGAAAAGATCAAATGGTTCTCTCTCCTTATTTGCTCAATATCGAATCAGCTCTGTACACGGAAGTGGGAAAGGAAACTGCAAAAGAAGCTTGGAATGAACTCATCAAGAACCATGCCAGCGAATCCAGATCTAGGATAATAGAATTGCAAGCACGGCTTCACAATTCTCAAAAAGGTATGACTAACCTGGATGAATATATCCAATATTTACGCACTATTGCAGACAATCTAGGCAAGCAGGCATAGTGTTCATAAAATAGATCTAATTCCCTTTCTTCTTAACGGATTGGGGAGACAATACAATTCCTTCCATGCAAGTGTCAATCTGCGACTAGATAACCTTACCTTAGAGGATATAATATCCAATTTGAGGTCTTATGAACTGCAAGAAGCAGACAAGTCCTCAAGATACTCTGATTTTCCACCTGCTCCCAATAATGCACAAAGCTCCTATCACAATGGTGAAGGGGGAAATAAGGGTTATAAAAACTTCAACGCAAAGGAAAATAAGGAAAATACGTTCTACATTGTCCACTCTATCTCAGATATGGACATAGAGTCATAGAATGCAAAGAGATGTTTGGCAAAAACTTTTAAGAGAATCATATTGGAAACAATGATCAAGGGAACGTGCCACATCCCCAAGCACAAATGCAAATGCGTATAATGCACAGACATTTATGCAAACATTTCAAGTCTATGCATATCAAGGTCAAGTACCTCAACCAAACTTGAACAGTGCATGGTATGCAGATAGTGGAGCTTCTCATCATGCTATACTGAATATTGAAAATACTCAGCAAGCCACTCCATATCAAGGATATGATCTGCCTCTAACCAACAGTTTAAAGCAACTTAGAGGGATTCCTAGACCACATGCGATTCTATAAGAGATTTCTCAAAGACCCTGAAATTTTTTGGGAAATCCTTAACTAAATCTCTCATCTTAAAATGTAGATTTTGTTATAAATAATGATACTCATAAAGCTGTCAATCTCATAAAGTATCCTCTCATACAAGCTCCCATTGTGTAGGCACTAAATTGAACCTTGTGGTATTATGTGCTATGTGCTATGCGTCATATTCTTCAGTATCAGTGGTATGAGTGGCCATTTAAAGGACGGACAATATACTAGTGGCCATTTACTATGCTAGTAAAACCTTGGTGGATGCTCAGGTAAACTATTTTACAACACAAAAGGTGTTACTAGCTATAGCTTTCTTTTAGAAGAATTTAGGTCTTATTTGTTCGGAAGTAAACTTTTAGTTTCTTCTAATCATGATGCTTTAAAATTCTTGTTGAAGAAGAAATAGGCTAATTAGGTAGATCTTATTACTGAAAGAATTTGACATTGAAATTAAGGATAAGAGAGGAAGTGAAAATGTAGTGGCTAACCATTTTTCAATGATTAGTATAGATGACCCAACACACGGACTGATGAACTCATTCGCATATGTTTTTCATCGTCGTTGTACGTCAATTTCATGTAACAAAATATATTTCCCTACTTTGTATAGTGTCAGCAAGGGTCGAATCCACAGGGAGCAAAAATAATGAGGTTATGTGTCCAAATGAAAGATGAGGGTGGAGGAAGATGTGTGGGTTAGAATGGAGCACGTGGAGGTGAGTATGAGAGATAATTTGGAGTTCTAGCAGGATATTTTTTGTAAATTTTCACTTCAAAAATTGGAGGGACATTTTTGTAAATTTCTACTTCAAAAATTAGAGTGGCATTTTTGTAAATATACTTAAAATTGAAAAGTCCCTAAAATATTAAAAAAGTTACATAAAAATTCTAAAAAATCCCTAAACTTAGAAATTAAATATCTCACAAAATACAACTTCTTTTTTCACTAAATTGTCTCCATCGGATCAAAATTTAATCTTCTATCTTTTCATATAAAAATATATAAAATAATGAATAAAAATTAAGTTTGGTCCAACCTCCTTAAAAATAAGGATGTTGACCCAATATTCACTCTAAATCAATTTTTGATCATCCTAAAAACCTTATGATGATCCCTCTACCAAATCCAAACCTCATTTACCACATTTTATAAAAATATGGTTGGCTTGGTGTTCAAATTTAGTAGAGATTTGTTTCCTCTTTCCTCTTATGATCATTCATATCCTTGATTTCCTACTTGGATAGCTATGTCCCTACATCCACATAACTCATAGAAAATGTGAGAATTCTACCACTTAACTTTGAAAGAGTCAAATGGGGTTAGTCTCATAGTATAAGTAATTGAAAACAATAATGTATGGTAGCACTAAATAAATACAAGTTGAGTATATGAGTGGAATGAAATGATGAATACATAAAAATATCATAAAAATATTATAACATGCATTATATCAACAAGAACTATGTGTTAAAACCCATTTATAATGATGAAAATGAATGCACCAATGACACGTTATCACGTACCCATCAAAGATTCATTCTCCAAATGAACCTATATTAAAATGTGCGAGTTAAACCGACTCCTTGGTATGCACATATAGTGAATTATCTTGCTGCATGGAAAGTACCTAATGCTTGGGATTATAATGAAAGGAAAAAAAATTTAAGACCTGACCCCTATTGTTATTAGGAAGAAACTGAGTTATTCTACTAGAGAATCGATCAATTATTAAGAAGATGTGTTTCAGATAAAGAACAAGGTAAGACTTTAGAAATATATTATTCATCATCCTTTAGAGGTCATTGCTCATCTAGAATTACAACATCTAAGATCCTTCAATTTGGAACAAATTTGGCTTCATGGACGACTTTTCAAGAGAGAGTCTTGAGGTCTTCATGGATGACTTTTTAGTTTTCGGGCTGAGCTTTGATGCGTGTTTAAAGGACTTAACATGAATCCTCGACATTTGTGTTAAGAAACGCATATTTCTTAGTTGGGAGAAGTCCCACTTCATGGTAAGAGAAGGTATAGTGCTTGGGCATCTAGTCTCAAGCAAAGGATTAGAAGTGGACAAGGCCAAGGTTGAGGTGATACAAGACCTTGCACTCCCAAAGTCGATAAGGGAACTTAGAAGTTTCCTTGGGCATGTTGGCTTCTATCGTCATTTTATTAGAGATTTTGCTAAACTTTCAAAACCACTGACTTCTCTTTTCTGCAAGGACAAGGATTTCATCATTGAGGAAGAGGGGAAGCACATCTTCATGCAGCTGAAGCAATCATTAGTGGAAGCACCTATTTTACAAAGTCTGAATTGGGACTTATCTTTTAAGATTATGTGTGATGCTTCAGATTTTGCAGTTGGCGCGATTTTGGGGCAACGGATCGACAACAAGCCGACTGTCATTTGTTATGCAAGCAAGACGTTAGCTGATGCTCAACTCAATTACACAAATACGGAAAAGGAGTTGTTGGCGATCGTCTTTGCTCTGGAGAAGTTTAGACCTTATATCTTGGGCAGCAAGATCATTGTGTACACAAATCATGCCGCTTTAAAGTACTTGATGTCCAAGAAAGAGGCTAAATCGTGACTGATTAGATGAGTTCTCCTTCTTCAAGAATTTGATTTGGAGATTAAGGATAAAAAGGGAAGTGAGAACTCAATGGCTGATCATCTTTCTCGACTTCATACCACATCTTCAGGTGAGATTAGTGACACATTCCCCGACGAACAGCTTCTCGCCGTTGTGACTATGGTACCTTGGTTTCCACATATTATAAATTACTTAGTCACAAAATCTATCCCCGAGTATTGGAACATGCATCAAAAGCAAAAATTCTTCCATAATATTTGATATTATTTTTGAGAAGAATCCCAAATGTTTCATGTAGGGGCTAATCAGATTATTCAGCGATGCCTTCTAGAGGAGGAGTAAGTGCATATTTTATTGATGTGTCACTCATCCTTATGTGGAGGTCATTTTGCATCGAGAAAGACTAGAGCGGAGGTGCTACAAAGTGGCTTCTATTGGTGAACTCTATTCAAGGATGCCATCAAGTATTGCAAGGAATGTCTAAAGTGTCAATCCGCATTAAACATCTCAAAGTGAGATGAAATGCCCTTGCAAACCATCCTTGAGGTAGAGATTTTTTATCTTTGGGGGATTGACTTTATGGGACCATTTCCACCGTCGGAGGGAAAAGAGTACATTCTTGTAGCGTTGGATTATGTGGCCAAATGGGTCGAGACGATATCGATAAGGATAAACGATCATCGAGTAGTTAATAAGTTTATTGCTAGCAAATATATTTTCTCCATTCAGTTGTCCTAGAGTGATTATTAGTGATGGTAGATCTCATTTTCACTAACTCTCATTTCAGGACTTTACTTAGGAAATATGGAGTTCACCATCGTGTCACGACCCCGTATCACCCCCAAGAAAATGGCCAAGTAGAAGTCAGCAATAGAGAAGTCAAGAACATATTGAAGAATTTAATTCGCATGGATGGAAGAGATTGGGACAGCGAAGCTACCCGATGCTCTATGGGCCTACCGCACTGCATTCAAGACACCCATCGAGATGTCTCCATTTAGGCTCATATATGGCAAACCTTGCCATCTCCCCGTCGAGTTAGAGCATAGAGCTTATTGGGCTATTAAAAAGCTCAATCTCTCTCTTGAGCAAGCCAGGAAAGAAAAACTTCTACAACTTCAAAAGCTCCAAGAATTACGGAAATGAGTCGTATCAAAACGCCGAGATTTACAAGGCCAAAAACAAAGCCTTTCATGACAAGCATATTAATAGGAAAACTTTTCATGTTCATGACAAGGTATGGCTTTAAAATTCTCATCTTAAACTCTTGCTAAGGAAGTTGCGCTCTAGGTGGGATGGTCCATATGAGGTCCTTGAAGCATTTGATAATGGATCGGTATTGATTTTAGATCCTAAGACCAAAAATTTCTTCAAGGTAAATGGGCATAGACTGAAGCCATACATTGATGGAGAAGGACCACCACCTATCCATAATGAAGCGCTACAATTTCTTGAGATATCAGCCACTATTTAGTTGCTAGAGGGAGTTGAGTTTGGCTGAAGACATAAAACTTAGCGCTTGTTGGGAGGCAACCCAACCTTATCTTTTGTTTTTGCATTTTACTTTTTACCTGATTATTGTTTTTGAACTTGTTTTTGCTTTTGCTTTTACTTTTACTTTTATGTTTACTTTTATATTTGTTGTTTGCTTTTATGTTTGCTTTTGTTTAAGCTCAATAGACGCTAAGGAGGAGAGAACATCAAAAGAAGGAAATTCATCCCCAAAAGAACTCCACAAATGAAAAGAAGAATGCAACCAATGCAAAATACGCACTAAGTTTTTCTTTTAGTCCCTTTGTCTTATTTTCTATTTATTTGTTTTGCATGTCATCCGTCATGATTGCCATCTCTTTCTCATGAGCATGCTGATTTTTATTGAGGACAATAAAAGGAATGAATGTAGGGGGGGGAGAGTTTTCTAGAAAACTTAAAATTTTTAATATTTTTGCATTCCTTCATTTGGTATTCTATGCATGATCTGATTTTTAAACCATGTGAGCAGCAACATGATCTTCTCAAAACCACATGAAATATGAAAAACATAGAGTACATTAACATCTTCAATTTCTTAGAAAGTCATGGGAAGAGCAACCTTAAATGTTAGGTTGAGGAGGTTGTAGAGTCGATGGAATTATGGATCTAGGTATTCCTTTGGGGAGCCATAAAGTTTAATCTAAGAATCTACTCAAGCTCATAGTATGATTTTTTAAATTTCTATACTTCTCAACTACTCATTCTTCTTTCTAAATCTTGAGTTAATGACTCTTTGCACTCATCCTTCCGCTCTCCATAGCAAGTCGTGGCTTGTATCATCCTTTTCTTGGCACTACTATTATTGACATAGTGAAGCTCTCTGATCCATAGAGATACCAAAACCTCTTCGGGGGAATAAGCTGCATGTCTACTAAGAACGACACATGGGTAGGATGAGCACCATGGAATGAGTTAATATTGTTTTCAATAAGTTGCATAAAAAGCCTTAGGAATTTTAAGTCTGCATTATCTAATCCCTCCCTTTAAAAAGGCTTGCAGAAAGTAGAATTAGGATATATATATATATAAATCTAAGTAGAATTAGGATGAAAGAAAAATAGAAGAAAGTAGAATTAGAATGGTAAGCTGCCTCCCATGTGTTTTAGCCGATTCTATCTAATAGCCATTATGTATGAAAAGGATGATGTTTCTTTCTATTTCTTGTAACTTTATCATTCATGTCCATAGTGCAAAGAAGAATCGACAATGGATTTGGTAAGGTGAATTGATAACATGCTAAATTAACATGATAAAACATGATTATTGATGCATTTTAAGGCATAAATGATTTCATGTTTCATGCATGTTATCATATTTAAGTGTATTTTTCTATCATTCCATGAAAAAATCATTATAATCTCAAAAATACTTTAAATTATGGGTAAATATGATGATCTAAAGATGAATAATTAATAACCCATCTTTCACTTGAGATTATAGAGGTTTTAAAGTTTAAATAATGAGAGAAATCATTTTATAGACATTTATTTACATTTTCTTAAGTTAAAAACTTTAAAGAATAAATATATTTTTGAAATAAAATTAAAAATTTCATTATTTATTAATTTTGACTCTTTAGAATGATAGATAATTAAATTTTGGATCAAATGAAAGAAATTTGGATTAATTTGGAGTTATATTTTGAAAGTTATGAATTTTCTAATTTTTAGGGATTTTTTTAGATCTTTCTTAATTTATTTTCGATTTTAAATTGATTAAAAAATTAACATAAAAGCAAAAAGGGGGTTTATTCTCACGCGGGACCCACGTGGATGCGACGTGGCACGCAAGGCCACGTGGCAGAGCCACGCGGACCCATGCGAGCGCCTGCATGGCGCGATGTGACACGTGTGCATATTTATATTTATTTGTAGTCTAGGGTTATAGTACATATAAGCATTCCGATTATCGGAATTACGCTATCCCTCTATTTCCGTGGCATATTATAAACCCGTCTATTTTCATTAATTTTTCCCGTGTGGGACTAAGTTCCACACGGTTTTTAAGTGCAGACACGTGGCGAAAGGAAAGACATCGGATTAAAAGGCGCATCGATTGAGATGCGTGGATCGCGTGGACTCGAGGTCCACAGATCATCATCAACGAACGTGGCTATTTAAGGGCTCTGATGAAACGCGCGGGGGGCGCATCTCGACCATCAGATCGCGATTCAAGGGGCGCGATATAAGGCGTTTTATAACGCATCTCAAGAGACTTCATCCGGACCCTCCATCACGATCCGACGATTGTGATATAATCGAAACGGTCCATGATGGACCGTTTCATCGTAACCGTCGATCGTTTTGATCGGACGGTTATGCCCAAATACCCTATAAAAAGAGATGTTCTTTCCGATTTGTAAATCATTTCGAGATAGAAATCAACCCAATTGATCTGTTTAGACAGCTCCCTTCTCGAGTCTCTAGATTCCATCCTCTTCCACACTCATTTTCGCATCCACGGAGGGTTTGAAATCGAGATTTGGTTGAGAGACAAAGGAGAAATTGCAGCTTGAACTCTAGCGATCGCGTTCTTCGTATTTTTGACAATTGAGGTCATTAATCGTGTTAATCTGATTGCAATCTTGGGTTAGTGGAGTTGGTTTTTGCTAATCTATCATCCATTCATGTTTAATTTTGATTTAGATTAGGAAAAGAAGTTTAATTTTGTTTAATTTTTGTTAAATTTGCAATTTACGATTTTGAAAAATTTCTCTCTACTTTGATATTTAATTTCTCCACGAAATCAAAGTCAAATTCATTGATTTTTGATTCCGTGAAAACGATTTGAATTTCTCTTTCATAATTTACCATTTTCCCCAATTTCTATCATCAATTCATCGTCCGATTTGATCAATTTCGAAGAGATCATCATAAATTTCGTTATTTCCTTGTGGATTCGACCCTTATTTACCATTATACCCCTTAATTCGAGATATTTTCATCAAATTGATAAGTTTAGAATTATTTTTGACGCAAGACTATGTGAAATCGATGACCTCGCGGTCTCCGCTCGTCATGAATCATTTTCTTAAGTTATTTATATGATTATTAGTATGTAGATCAAGAGGATTCTTAGTTTATTTGGTGGATTAAAGTGTTCGCCGAAGGAATGCCGTGACCCTAAATTTCTAGTGCACTACTTTCTTCTTGACATCATTTAAGGTAGAACATTTATTTCAGATTCTATCACCGCTTAACCCATGGTCTTCTAATGTCATTTGTTAGTCCTATTATAGATTCTTTATGTTTCCATTGCTAAGGGACTAGCAATGATTTAAGTTGGGGGGTGTGATCACATGCATATTTAACTTAAATTATTATCTTATTTAACTAATATTCATGCTTATTTTATGTAATTATGATACATGTTATCATACTTTTATAAATTTTCTCTATTGGTATGACATTTTACTACAGTCCATATTTATACATTGTTTAGGGTTAATTATGTGTTTTATTGATATTCGATGTTTGATCTTTTGTAAGAATAAATAATTGGAAATTAATCACTTTTCCTGAGTTATTTTGACTTTAGTTTATAATTAAAAGAATTAATTTCAAGAAGAGAGTCATCGGATGATATATAATCGAATTTTTAAGGGATTATTTAAGATTATTCTAAACTCACCCTCTTTTCTTGTTCGAATTTATATTTTTAAGTGTCATGATATTAAAGATATAGAAATTTGTAATCCAATGGAGAGTTTTAGTTAAAAATGAGTTACATGCATAAAGATATGCATTTCTGAATTTTATAGACTTTTTTGTATTTTATTTTGATTTTTCAGGCATTTTTTCGGATTTAATTCCTCAAAAAAAGAGGGCCAAAATTCAGGAGATAGTGGGATCATGGCACATTTAAATCGTGCAATCTCAACAGTTGAATCATCCTTCAGCGAATCATACGGTCCGCGATTTCCATAATGAAATTTCATATAAAAACAATGTTCTTCCTTTGTAAAGTCAACTTTCGATTGAATCGTAAAGAGATTACGCAATTTTGGAGCAAAATCATTAGTTCTTCGTGATCCCCCTGCATTCAAGACTCAAATGCGATCATATTGAGGTAGGATTGATCATGAATCATTGCAAGAATTGATTGAAATCTCCCCTTAAACGCCAAATGCACGCCGAAGAAGAAATCGAGGAAATACTCTTCAATCAACGTGAATTGAAGCCAAATCCTCACGTCAAATGCATTAGTCGTGTGATTCAATCGTATCCCTTGCAATAATTTTTTTTAGATGAGATTTGGATAGTCAATTTCATGTTTAGAAATCGAATTCTTCTTCGTTTTGCCCATATTTGGGTACAGATTTTTGCTTATTTATGAAACAAGGATTTCTCCCTGATCGTAAGTCCAAATTATTTTATTTTTGATTTCATTGTATTCCTTAATTTCATCAGCTTTTTTTGGATAATTCGTAAAATTTCATCATCATTTGACCCTTCAATTTGATGTTTTACCATCGACTGTTCATTTTCAATCCAAATTTGGGTGTTGACTTGCGGGGCAATTACTCTTAAAATACAAGGTAAAATTTGACAATTTTGATCTTTTAAGAATCCTCTGGTTGTTATATTTCTATTCATAGTTTAATTTCTTGATTTGGATATCATTTGGTCAGTCAATTTGATGATCTAAACTCGAAGTGTTCATTTCGGGATTTTTCTGATCTTAAATTTTTAATAAATCATAATAAATCCAATTCTTCTTAAAAAATCACGAATGATATATCAAAATTTTCCATTTTCTCTCTAGTTTCTGAATATGTAGTTTTTCGCAATATTTTTACCCTTTTTTTCTTCTCAAATTTTACATAAAGTGAACATCTAGTCAAAGTCAATGCTTTGACCTTGACTTTTGACTTTTCTTTGTCAAATCATTTTCTAAATTCTTAAAATATCTTCTCTCATATATTTATATCATTTGAATTAATTATATATCACTTTAATTTCTTAATATACCCTAATTAAGTCTATGTTTGACCAAGTCAACCCTATGATCAAAGTCAACCGTGTTCTCTATGGATCGACCTGATCTTAACACTATACTTGATTTCATATTTTAGTTATTGTGACTTCGGAATTAGAAAATTTTTGACTGGCGCTTGTGTGTTTTCAACGACCGCATAAAACGTCACGTCAACCATGCATTGTGACAACTAAGCAGTCATCTTCATCACATTCAATTCTAACTTTCACAAATGCACAAAGCACATCAAGATCAATTGCCATTATTTTTGCAGCAAGGTGATGTTTGGACTCATCTCTAGTTCTCAAGTAGCAACATATCATCAACTTGCAGACGTCTTCACCAATAACCTTGTAGGGTTCTCCTATAATGTCATGTATACCAAGTTGGGCATGTTTGACTTATATGCCCCAGTTGTGTAAGTTGAGATCTCCTATGATGTATTCCTTTTCCATTGTTGTCTTCCACTCTTATACTTACAATCCCTTGGAGTATAACTTGGGTATGGATTCAACAGCTAGTGAAATCTCAAAGGATAGAAAGGATGTGTTAAGATAATTGTAAGTGACAAAGTTAGAAATTGTAAGCGAGAAAAAATACCCTATGGGAGGGAAATGGGAAGATAAAGATCAGCATGCTCAACTTGTAGCTGTGGCAACACAGTTGAGGACAAAGAATAAGGCTTGTTAGGTAGGATCAAAGAGTGCACACCCAAAGTATCAAGAAGTAGGAGCTCCAATGTCTAGTAGTGGTGTGCATAGAGCATCAAGGTGGTGATACTTAGGAGTTCCTCAAAGATTCCTTAAAATATGAGAGGTGGTAGGGATGACTCCACAAAAGTACCATATATTTGTGGTGCTAGTTAGGAGTCCCTCTAAGATTAGTAAAGGTAAAAGCGGTGGTAGAGTGGAAGTAACATTGGGAAAAGTGGAGCAGACATGGTGCAAGTAGGTGACAAGGCGACACCATGAGGTCATTAGATACATGTGAACTCGTATCAAAAACAATTCAACGCTCACCAATTTTTTAGAAATAATCACGAATTAGATATTATAGAGGTGAATAAGGGTTGAATCCATGGAGAATTAAGGTATTTTCTATGAACTCTTTGAAATTTGATCAAATCAGAGGATGAATTGAGGTGAAAAATTTGGGATTTTGATATTTTTAGAAAGATAACTCAAAGACGAATCCACAGAAATCAAGAGTTACAAAATTTCGATCAAGATTCATGGAGAAATCAACGAGCAAAAAATTTGATAAAAAATCCAAACGCAAAGAGAGAGAAAACCAAAATTAAATCTTAAAATTCAACTAATCTACAATTCAAAATTGAAATCAAATGTTATAGGAAGAGAGATTAGGAGGAAAAAATGAATTTTACCCCGAGATAGCGCTCAAATAGATCCAATTGCTCATTGGATCAAAGGCTTTTCATTCTACGAATTCGAAGACGATTTTCAGCATTTAATAAAAAATTTCTCCCTATTCTCTCAATGAAAATCTCCCTTTCAAACACTCCTTGGACACGAAAATTGATCTAGAAAGGTGAAAGAAAGCAAGAGATTTCAAGGATTGAGATGTCTAAATAGTTCGATTACTAGAAACACCCAAGAATGCTTTACATTGTTGAAGAACATGTATATTTATAGGGAGATTTGGGTGTAATCTTTGATGAACGGCTCTAATGAAATGCTTAGATGTGAATTATGACGTTTAAATCACATCTATTGAATCAAAGATGAACCGCTGAGATTTTGTCACGTCGCGCATGAAGAAGAAACGTCATGAAATGTCTATCGTTTGATCTTCATCTAACGCTCTAAATGCGTCCACGTGTCCACGGGGTCCACCAAACGATTTTAATCTCTGCCTTTATAACTCCATAGATGAATGGCTGAGATTAAATCATTTTAAAACAATTGGTCGACAAATCAAAGTGAGCCACGTACCCCCTCACTTAAGTGACGATCAACCATCGCAACTCAAATGCGCAATCGAACACTCCACATGTCGCCACATCACCTACGCATAAAAACAGAAGAAAATAGTCCCACATGATGAAAATAATTGAAATCATGACGGGTATATAAGTAATGTGCGACAAATGAGACAACCAAAATCTTGAAAAGGGTGCTTATTCTCATTAATCAAACACGCGCGCACATGTACACGTGTGTGACACGTGGAGTTCTCATATGCCGCCACATGGCGCCACAATTTTTGTCCGCTCCACATCAGCTGCCATGTCAACACGAGATAAAAATATCAATTTTTTCTTCATTTTAATTCAAAATCAATCAAATTAGATTCATAAAAAATTTCAAAAAAAATCCTTAAAAATTAGAAAATTTATATCAATTTAAAAATATAAGTTTAAATTAATCCAAATTCATTTTTTTGGATTAGAAATTAAATTATCTATCATTTTAAAAATTCAAATTCAATAGATAACAAGAGAATACATTTTTATTTCAAAACTATACTCATTTCTCTTAGAAAATTAAACTTAGAAAAATAAATGAGTGTATAAAAAGTATTTTCTCTTATTATTTAACGTTCAAACCTAATTAAAATCTCAAATAAAAATGAGAATAATCTAATATTAAAATATTTCTCTTAATTATCATAATTATCCCTAAATTAGTATGTTCTGAGATTATAACTTAATTTTCATAGAATGATAGATATACACTCAAAACATATGATAACATGAATTATAATGGAATTTTTTATGCCTTACTTTGCATTAGTAATCATATACTTTCATGTATAATTTGCATGGTATCAGTAAGAGATCTAGGGGTGAAAAAGCTACTATTTTCAAAGAATGTAACATTAATAGAGAAAAGATATATACGCTGATTGGCCGAATAAATATATGCAATAGCCTTTTTCATTCAGAGAGTGACAAAAATAATGTAGCTTTGAGGACATGAAGAGATAGTTAGTAAATATTAGGAGAAAAGTTAATAACATGTGATATACACTTATAATTGCATTATTATTAGTATCTTTAAAAGCACAATTTATATGCTCATTATGCATGTTACTATGTATTGAGTATTACTTATAATTATGCATATTCATCATTCTACATAAATTATCTTAAAATTATCAGCTGTATTATTTTAAGGCTAATTTTGCACAAGTCATGAGTTTGAATTTTCAAACATCAAAATTCTTTGATATTAACCTCATTTTATTAAAGATTTTTTATTTATAATATTTACATGAAAATTGTATGAAAAATATATTAAATAAACTTTGAAAGTTTCTACTTTTACTTTTCTAAGAGAATTTAGTGAATTTTGGTCTTAAATATTTTATTATCTTGTTATTTCTTAAATTGAATTGCATAGAATGATAATTTTTAAAATTATGATTTAATTAAAAAATTTGGATTAAAAAGAGTTTTATTTTTAAATATTTGAATTTTCTAATGTTTCAGGGATTTTTGTGGAATTGTTTTATTAAAGGGGGTGAGGGTTATGTGGTGGTCTCATTTTAGATGACGGTTTGAGTTTCAACTCCCAATGAATCATAGTGGTTCATCGCAAGAGTTACACTAATAAAGGTTTAGTGCAACCAATAGACACCTGAGTCGTGGTGCAATCTAGAGTTCCCCATCAAGATCTTATGGACACTCTCAAAGAATGCTTCATCGACTTATGTAACAATGGAATTTTCTTGATCCTTGCATTGCGATCAGATGGCCATGATATAATGGCATGGATTCACTTATACCATTTAATCCTAGCTATTTATTGCATCTAAAGAGGCAATTCAATGGCAAGGCACAATTTTTAAGCTCTTTAAATTATCTCTCCTCAATGAGATATGTATTCGCACAAAAACCAATTGATCAGATTGTGTAAACAGCTTTGTCCTTGAATCTCTTGATTTAAAGATGTATAGAATCAGTTT
This sequence comes from Lemna minuta, assembly GCA_024174645.1. Taxonomy (NCBI): domain Eukaryota; kingdom Viridiplantae; phylum Streptophyta; class Magnoliopsida; order Alismatales; family Araceae; genus Lemna; species Lemna minuta. The sequence continues at coordinate 4,461,630 of CM044116.1, read as the reverse complement.
CACATTTTTTTAGCATTTGAAATCAATACTTTGTTGAAAGAATCATGAAAATTCGCAACTTGAATTCTGAAATTTTTTCAAAGAACACATCTACACGAAAAGCCTTGATCCATTAATTAATAAGATCATTTTCTTCAATAGTTTTGGGTTACTTAAGTCATATTTTCATTAATCTTTCATCGTTGAATAGTATATTTCATTTTAGAATGGTATATTTCAATTTGAGAGTTTCAATTTGAATCATTGCTTTCTCTCTCATCACAAATGATTTTTTCTCTCTAACTTCTCTATTTGGATTTAAATTTATTTTTTATGATTTTTAATCCGCTAGAAAGATCCTTGAGTTTTCTTTCTAAATTATCATCCCAATTTTTCACCCAATCTAATTGATTTCCAAACCTCTAAAAAATACCCCTAATTTTTCATGGACCCTTTCTCACTGATATACTAATGAATCTTAATTAACTTTAATCTCATGTGAGCTTGGACTTGTTTTTTGACCCATTCCTATGTGTTTTGAATTACCTCATGAATATGGTTAGTCAAAAATCATGAACAAATGCTACACATCTAGAAACTTGAGGCTGAAAGGGGAAGAGGTCTTGACTAGAGTGGAGGCAACAAAGGGAAACTTCACCAACTAAAGGGAAATAAAGTACCAAATTGAGGTAAGTGGAGGCATTAATAGCGTCGAACCAAGGATACTATGTGATGCCCATTTTGACAAGTAGAGTTTAAATCTTGTCGAGTAGGTGACGAAATTTATGTTTGATGACACCACTTGGCTAAGATGTTTATGGACATGAGGTTTGATAAATAATACCATGGGATGCACAAATATTTTGTTAAGAGACTTGAACAAACTCAAGTTCATTATTAGTTTGTAGTGCTTAGTGATTACCGGAAGAAATTGACAAACAGAGAGCAAAGCATTGATGTAGTCATCAATTGAAAGCATTATAATATTTAAAGCCATAGATGTCTTACAAGAAGACCCCCACGCATTACAATAAACCAAATAAAAAAAGGAGAATTTTTAACAAATCCAAGTCAATTATAAGAGGCATGATGATGTTTACCTCACTACTATGACTGGCACTTAAAAGAATAAATAACAATCGAGGGAAGGGCTTGACCGAGTCTAGATATTCTGGGATGACCTAGTTATTAATGCAAGAAAAGAGATGTATCTAGACAAGTAGTCAATTTAGCTAGTTGGTGGGGAGGTGACTCTAAATAAGCTTGCAAATGCCATGGCTGTTTAGTGTCCCAAAACCAATCCTCTTCCATGTTCTCTAATCATGGAAGATGTAATAGAATGAAAAGAGTGTAAGGGATTAATAGCACTAATAGAAATAAGATTGATAGGAAAATTTAAAACCTATAAAATGTTGGGCAAGGGTGTAACAAAGAGCTTGGAGTGGCAAAGCCTTTCCTAATGACAAGACAAGCACAACCATGTGCAATAGCAATAGACAAATATATTAGGGAGGCGAGAAAGATGGGAGAAAAGAGTGGAAAGTATGTAACATATGTGTTGAGGCTCTCAAGTTAGTAGTCCAAGGTGTAGCAAGAAATGCAAGGAATGCATTGTGGTACTTGGGATCATTGTTGAGGCAAATGAGTATTATCATGCTGAGTGGATGTATATGGTTCAGCACCTTAAATTTCAGTCAACAATCATAATATTTTTAGGTCATAGAGAGGGTAAAGTTTGATGGAGTTGGAGTAGATGTGATCATGGTGGTGTGGGCAGCATCATGAGCTTTGTCATATTTGGTGTTGGACCAATGGTTTGTCTTGACCCAATGCTCATAGGGGGGGAAGTGGTTTGCATTCACCGTGACCACAGCCACAAGCTTGACCATGTCTGCAACCCCCATCTTGACCGTTGCCTCGGCCTCTAGAGGCAACAAGAGTAGAAGTATCGAAGGTGTCTGAAGCTGAAGAGGAAGTAAAAGAATGGTACCAGCGGAAACACAAAGAGCTCAGGAAAAAAAGGTTGATGAGTCTAGGTAGGGTGTTAGCACTTGAAGGCAGCAGCACATATTTGGTTACCAAATGTGGGGTCAAGTCCAGATATGAATATAGAGTAATAGATAGAGAGATAGATAGATAGATAAATAGATAGATAGATAGATAGATAGATAGATAGATAGATAGATAGATAGATAGATCGATAGACAGATAGAAAGGTATACAGATAGATAGGTAGATAGAAAGATAGATAGGTATATAGATAGATGGATAGATACATGCATACATACATACATACATATATAGATACATAGATACAAATATACATACATACATATATAGATACATAGATACGTAGTTATGTAGATAGATATATACATACATACATACATACATACATACATACATATATACATACATACATACATACATACAGACATACATACATACATACATACATACATTCATACATAGAGTAGAGTAAAATGTATGTACAGAGAGAGAAATAGTAGAGAGTGGCGGGACGCAGAAATGGCAAATTTATTTATCATGCAGGGAGATGAGAGAAGGGGGAATGACTTATTCAAAGACATGAGAGAGAGAGAGAGAGAGATGCTATCCTCTAATTATCACATCCAGCATACTAGCAGTCTTTGCAGGATAAACCTATACACTCATCATCTTCTCCTGCATCCGTGGAGAGGAGCTTGAGGACTATAGGCGCCCCGTGCTGAGCGCTGAGCATCATCCTCGCTCTCGGCTCGTGAACGTACGCAGGAGATAGCCGGAACAAGAGTTTTCGGATCAGAAGAGCCATGAAAAGCTTAGCTTCCAGCATGGCGAAGTTCTGCCCAACACTTGCGCGTTCGCCATAACCAAATGGTATGAATGCGGTCGGCTTCGCCACAGCCTGCACGACGCCGTCGTCGAATCTTCTAGGCTTGAACTCAGTGGCGTCGTTTTCCCACGGCTTCCGATGATGGTGCATTGCCAAAATCGGAATCTATACCTGAGTGCCTCCCTCCGAGCTCTACAATCGGGGGTATTCGACATAAGGACGGTCGCCACAATTGGGGGGTTCAGTCGCAGCGTCTCGTTGAGGATCTTGCTTTAGCTGAAAATTTCATGAACCCTAATGATTCAACCCACAAAACAAAATATTTTATGGGTAAATTAATACTCACCCATCTTAAGCTTCCCTATTTGCCCTGGAGAAGGAACGCCGCTCGAGCCGCATACAAGAAGAATCTCTTCGAGAGCGAGATCCTGACATTTAGGGCTCATGGCGAGCATGGCGGTGGTTCAAGAGAGAAGGTCGGAGATGGTCTTTTGTCCGGCGAAGAGGAAGGTCTTGCACCCTACTGCGATATCGCCGGGCGTTAATCTTGACTCCATGCTGGCGGCGCCGAGAGCAGATAGATCCAGTCCTTTTCTTGCCTCTCCACTCTCTTTTCCCTTCGACTAATAATCCTCTCCAAGGAACTCTGAAACCTTCTTACACTGAGTGCATAAGTCGATGTTCATCTTCGTGGGAAAAAATTTCACCGGTAGCTTCAAAAGCTTCAAAATTTGATGGTGGGTTATTCAGGCTTTCTGCCATGGAATCAAAGAGTGGAAATTTCACCGGTAGCAGGGGAAAAAGAAGGTGATATATGACCTGCTGACCATGTCAGCTTGCTGAGTTAGCATGTTTATCACTCCCTCGCCATTTTTGCGGCTAGGGCCGCAGACTGCTCGGCTGGTTATCTCGCCGGCCATATCGTCGAAATACTCAGATACTTCTACTTCCTTCCAAACTGCCCATTTCTCCATCATCTCCTTCATGAGCTTCCCCATCAGTGGTATCAAAAGCTTGAGCATGAAAATGAAGAAATTATGTCAAGAAATAAGGATAGTTTGGATGGAGGGCTCTGAGTTACGATGAGATTCGAGATGTGGAAGAAAAGGGAGACGATTTTGCGGCTGTGAGCTCATCTCTCTCCTTGGAGGTTCAGTATTCCTCCTAGTTGTCTGACCAGGGAATGAGACTCTATCCTGTCGAATACGTCGGCTTTGGAGGCAAATATTTCTCTGACGAGGTCCGGCTCCATGACTATTACTCTCCGCGTTGGTCCGCACCACATCAGGAAGGTAAATCCTTAACATTGAAGACGAACATACCCATCAAACCATAGATGATGCATGGATATATGAACACGGTACCGTAGATTTTACTCCATTCAGTGAAGAAGGGAAGACGGCGCCGCCGGGGATATCGTAAGAGAAATGATGCTCCACGGCCGCCGAGGAACCGTGGATCAACATTCTGAGAAGTTCCACGCGGTTGCCAACGAAGAAGCGGTAGGCTGACCCTCTTATCCCCTTCGAGGCGAATAGCTTATTCCCACCTCCGACGCCAAACTAAAAGCTCTATTGCTGTCCATGAGCTTATCATGGCTTAAAGAAGTAGCGCCGTTGAGAGCCATCGCCCTCCCCCAAGTGTTCCCAAACCTTTCCTTCTGTTGTCTGTTTTTTTCTTCCTTTCAGAGTAGGGGAGAGAGAGAGTCTGCGAAGAGGGAGAGAGGAAGAAGACGAGTTTGTATAGAAGAGAGGCCGAGGGACGGAGGGAGATGGAAAAAACATGTGCGATACGTGGATGGGCGGCTCTTCGTAAAGCAGCTGGAGAGCTTTTAGCATCCATTGAAGATTCAAGGATCTGATAGACACGGATCGTCCGTATACTATTCCCACCTGAAGGGACCTCTCTCCGAAATTGTACAGGCAGGATGCTGGATTCTCACGTTCGGAGGGAATTTAATTTTTATTAATAAATAAATGACGGCAGGCCAGTGGAAACGCCATAGAGGAAGACTGTTCATATTAAAACAAAATACAGATTGTCTTTCGAAGAAAAACGCGATCTTTCTTATTTGGGCGAGATCAGGGCGTCCGGGCGGCCACCGGGTCGGAGAAGAACCAGAGAATGGCGGCGCAAAGGACTAGAACGAGAGGGATTAAGTGTACAGCATTCTCCGCTGCTTTCTCCCTGAAAACCTCCTTCTTCGCAAACTCCGACCTCGGGTCGTATTTCGGCAGGAGCCTTTGCAGCTCCTCCAATTCCGCCGTTGCCACGTCATCTGCGGTCAGCGCCGCCGCGACCCCAGATCCCAGCCTGCCCAAGCTCAGCTCGCTCTGTGCCTTCGTCGTGCTCCCCGTCCTCTGCATCTTCGGATAGAGATAGAGAGAGAATCGGTGAGATGTGACGAATCTAGGGAAGGATAAAGAGGATCTAGGAAGGGGAGATGTATGGACCGTTGGGTTGCGTTAACCGCGGAGCCCATTAAGATTTTCCGGGCCCACCTCGGGAATAGAATTCTTTTCAACTGCGGATCCTAAGTCAAAAATAAAGAACGAGATGGACAAGAAAATGAAAATTAGGGTTAGTAGGGATAGAGACTAACCAACGGACATGAGAATTAAAACAGGAAACATAGATGAAAAAGAAATTAATTGTTTAATGAAGTTGTTCTTGGATGGAGCCAAGGAAAACAGATACTTCTTCAGTTATTATTCTTCATCTGAATGATCCACTAAGGTTTATGGAATGATGTGGATGTATTTCAGCGATTATATTTTCTTGACAAAGGTTTTAAGGGTAGAAAAACACAAGGACGCGTTTTTTAATGAGCATTCAAGGTCATTGTTTAGAGTCGAGGAAGAGAGAGTGAAAGAAAATGAGGCCAGTTTTCTTTTTATGAGGGGGAGATATGTGAGCCTTGGGTTGCTTTGATAGGGTAGCACAGAAAAAAAAATTAGGCCACATGATTCCCATGAACAGAAATTTTTTTAAAATGAGGGTCTGAGGTCAATATTCTGGAGTACGGCTCATAAAATGAATACTAGGATGTACCTTTTGTATTCAATAAGAGCATATCATGTCCACTTGTTGACTAAAAATCCAACTGTGATTAGTGATGTAGGAGCACTTACGGCCCTCCAATTATACTACTAGGAACAACTTTTATTAATAGTTGATAAGCATAAATTCACAATCATTGAAAACATAATTTCAAGCATAAATTAGTCAACTCTCATAATTTGATTTTTAAAAAAATTGGGAACAGTGGGAGTGGAGGTCAAATCCACAGTGAGGGCAATTTATATATTCAAATGAAGGACTATTTTTTTTCATTTAATTAAAAAAGTGGAAATGATCAATGAAAAATGGAGATGTACGTGGAAGATGCAATCAACCAGTCAAACGTCGTCAATCTCCAATAAAAATAGAAAACTCTTAATCGGATGGTGGAATGATGATTTTAGGCTGATAATGTGAAACTTTGGATAGAAAGGATTAAGAAAATAGAAAAGATAAAAAACCCTAATATAAAGATTTACGATCAAAACTCACTCTAGAAATGGTCTCCAATTAAACACTCTTTCGAGACCTCGTACATCTCGCTCAGACTTGGTGGTATGCATCGAACAGGATGAATGAATAGAAAAGAGAAGAAACTAATTGAAAATGATGTTTGGTGAATGATGAATGATCGAGAGGTGCTCTTTTTCCTCTTGCTAGACAATATTAGAAGTCATCAATGAAATGTTAAGAAACCTAACTTCTTAGTCTTTTTTTTATAATCAAAGGGTACATATAATAGGAGCATGAGATGAAGATCATGTCCAAGAAATTTCTACTCAAAACTCTATCAAGATTATCAAATATTAATCTTTAAATTTGAAACAATGTGGATCATTGATCTGTTTTCTCTCTCTCCTCATCAACCACCTTGAATTTCACGTTGTACCATGAGCTCCCACATCACTTCCAAACCTTGAAGTCCATTTTCAATCTCTTACTTCTTAAAACTTATTTTTGATGGAGCATGAGAGAAAAATAGAGAGAGCGAGAAGGAGAGAGAGAAAAAAAAAGGTGCGCAAGAGAGAAATGCGGTGTGAGAGAAAGAAGCGGAAAAGAAGAAAGAGAGGAGCATAAGAGAGGGGAGAGACAAAGATGCAGAGGGGAAAGTGGTGCATGTGCAAGAGAGAAAGGATAAAGAAAGAAGGAGAAGAAGTGGGGTGAGGAGGTGGAGAAGAAGGAAGAGGCAAAAGAGGAGAAGTTGTTGGCTGCTGATCACCTCAAGGAGCACTCCAAAAGATGATGAGCACACTCACAAATGCACTCACACACTCCAAAGAGGAAGATGAATGAGAAATAAGAGAGGAAATACACTAAAACCACTCAAAACTCACATAAAAACCCCTAGAGGAAGAAATGAATGCTTAGATACCTTTATGGACACTTTAGGGGTCCCTATTTATAGGCTCACAAAGGAAAAAATTGAAAAAACATCTCTCAAAATTGTTAGCACCGCCATCCCGCCTAGTACGCTCCATGGGGTGCACCTTGCGCTCAGCTTAGTGGGTGCTACAGTACCCGCTAAGATATGCACGCATGTGCATGTAGGGTCCTCCCAAAAAGTGTGCCCCACGTGCCACGCGTATGTCTGCTCAACGAGTGCTATAGTACCTGCCAAGCTGCGCGCTACTGGCGAGCTATGGCACATGCTCCCGCGTGCCTCTACGTGACACTGGGCACCACCTTGGCTAGTGCTACAGTAACCACCAAGTGTGCACCATGTGTGCACGCAGGGCACTCTCCCCTGCACGTCATTGCTGTGCCATGCACGGCAGCCATGTACCAAGTGAGAAATTCACTTCCAACAGAAGTGAGGGTGGAGAGTGATAGAAGATAGTGGCGAGGAAGTTTTTCCCGTGCGCACACTAGAACGCGAGAGAGAGAAAGAGAGTGGCAGAACTTCTCTCACCATATGAGAGAGAGAGAGCTGATTGGGAGAGAGAAGAGAGAGAGGAGTGAGAAGTGGAAGAGAGAGGAACGATGGCATTGCAGCGGAAAAGAGAGAGAAAATGTCAAAGAGAAAAGAGAGGAAAAATGTGACGATAGAGAATTTTGCATGATGTGATGGATATTATGTGGCCAATAAGGCAATCACACTTTCATGTATCTTGTTTATGTTCATTGAAATGAAATTTATTCATTGTCATTCTTGTGTGATGTTTGCAATGAAGTCAATAAACATCTGCAATGACTAAGTGAATTATAATGAGATCATAATATAGTGATCACTAGTCTTTAAACATATGGTCTAAACATTCTTATTTGTGGGATGTTCAAGAAGGACATCAAATTATACAAAAAGAATAGCACTATCTAATCCAACTCATATAATGAGTATGGCTGATCCTGTAGCCATCGGTGTGGAGACAATAATGATAGATAGTGGGTGCTCTTTAGAGAAAGAGTTCACTGAATTGATTCGTATGAATCCCTAAATGATATTATACCTAACTTTCAATCAAGTTGATTCATGTCATGGTTGTGTATCTGGTCCTTTGGCTTGGGACACCAAAGACATATTGTGGATGGATGATCATGTTTTGATTATGACTTACGAATCCTGATCCACGGGATATCTAAAATGTCATATATTAGATATGACATGAAGTTCACGAAGATGATTGTGTGATCAAGATGAGATCATCTACCCTTAGTATTCGAGGAGATTGACTCAAGGAATGAGATGCAATAAAATCCTTGGCCAATGTAGTGGAAATATCGAAAAGAGTTCGCAATGATTTATACACGCATCAGTACTAACTTGAGTGACCGATTAGGGTTTGAGAGTTGACCATACCCTTAGTCATTCATGAGTCTCATGCGGATGAAGGATCACACATACATGGTAATCGATGACGAAAAGGTTCCATAAGTGAGTTCTTACACGCTCCATATCCCCTAGAGTACATGGTGTAGCTTGGCACCCAACGGGCTGGTAACTCAACCTATCAATTGGGTTAAATCGATCCATGATTAATTAATCTATATGTGGATGTGGATAATTAATTAAGGTTGAACAATAAGGTGTTATTTGGTTTATAGAGTTATTAACTAGTGAGATATATGGACCTAGAGGGTCACACACATAAGGTCTATAAATGTTGGTAGATATAGGGTCACACACATAAGGATTTTTAAGAAAAAACCTCATACCAAATGTTTATAAATAGGGGAGAACGACCACAACTCAAGGTACTCATGCAAGCCTAGGGGGAGATGATGCAATAGAAAGAGAATATTCAAGAGAGAGACAAGAAAGAGAAAAAGAGATGTCAAATAATTTCTCTCATCATGTGTGAGAATTTCTTCCCTGAGTGCATGGGCAAGGGAGAGAGATGGGAGAGAGTTGGGAGATAGAAGCAGAGGGAGAGGAATGCAGGAGAGAGAGAGATAGTCAAGGAGAGGAGTGGAGGAAGAAAGTGGCAAGTAAAGAGTGTTAACGATGAGATGATGAAAACCCTAGAATTGCGTAACCAAAAGAGAGTACATAGGTCGTTAGACAAAGAGTGAAGATGAAGTGCCCTAAATGGACACTCTCCCTCAAGCTAGAGCACATAAATCAAGCGTGCCCAACTTTGTATACGTGGCGTCATAGGAGATCCCAGCTAGACTCTTCATGAAAAATTCTGCAAGCTGATGAGATGATGCCACATGAGGGGTAGAAATAACTCCAGACATAACCTTGTCCCGAATGTAGTCACAATCAATCTCAATGTGCTTTGTATACTCATGAAAAGTGGAATTGCCAGCGATAAAGATAGCAGCTTGATTATCACAATGCATGGGCATTGGAGAGGGAGAAGAGATGTCGAGATCATCAAGAAATGGTTGAAGCCATACCATCTCCTGCGCAGTCTCAACCATAGCTTGATACTTAGACTCCGCGATAGAGCATGATATCACCTTTTGTTTTCGCAATCGCCAGGTGACGAGGTTACCTCCAATATATGTGCAATAGCCTGTAGTAGATTTACGATCTCCCTTGTCTCCTATATACCCAACATCAGAGTAGGCTTTGATATGGGGATGACCATGTCATTAATAGATGAGCCCTCTTCTTGGGGCTCGCTTAATGTATGCTAGAACGCGGAGAGCTCCCTGATAACATGCAATCTTAACATGATAATACATGATTATTAATTCAAATTAAGGCATTAAACATTCCATTTTTACGCATGTTATCATACTTTGAGTGCATATCTATCATTTCATGCAATTTTAAGTTATAATCTCAAAATGTACTAATTTAGGGATAATTATGCATAATTAAGAATATATTTTATAATAGATTATTCCCATCTAAATTTGAGATTATAATTAAGTTTTAATGTTAAATAATAAGAGAAAATGTTTATATACATTCATTTATTTTTCTAAGTTATATTTTCCAAAGAAGAAATGTGTATTTTTTAAATAATAATTTATTCTCTTGTTATTTAAATATTTTGACTTTTTATAATAATAGATAATTGAAGTTCTGATCCAATAAAAAAATCTAGATTAATTTGGAGTTATATTTGAAAGTTATAAATTTTCTTAATTTTTCTTAATTTTTCTGAATTTTTAATGAAATTTCTAAGGATTTTTAAGAATTAGAAATCGAATTTTCTAATTAAAATCAATTTTTCTCGAATTTTATAAGCGCGCATGTGATGTGGCGCGATCAGAACCGTTTCATCGCATCGCGATCAACGGTCGAGGCGGGGAGGCGACGTGGCAGCCTGTGAAGCGTCCGATCGCGCGAAGAATTCAAGCCGTTGATCTTCACTTAAAGAGGGGGGTTACGTGGCGCAATATTACTCATCGGCGAATCGTTTTAAAAATGATATAGTCTTTGCCGTCCATCAATCGAGTTATAACGGCTGAGATTAAACGGACGAGAAATGCATCTGAGCGTCCGATCGCGATCAAATGGCGAACGTTACATGCATTTTTATAACACACTCGACGTGGCAAAATCTCAGTGGTCGATCGGCGATCCAACGGCTGTGACTTAACGATAACAATTCGCATTAATGCAATCAATCAGAGCTGTTGATCAAAGAGGAAATGCCTGATCGGACAGTTACGCCCAAAATCACTATAAATTGAGATGTTCTTAGACATTTTGATGTATTCTTGGATGATTTCGCTCAATTGGTCTATCTATACACATCTATCCTTGAATCTCTCGCTTCTAATCACTTCTAGACTCATTTCCGCGTCCACGGAGTGATTAAAAGTGAGATTTCATCGATCGATTAAGGAGAATTCGTCTATTGAACACCGATAATCATTTTCGAAATCGCAAAATGAAAAGCCTTGAATCTGGCAATTAATTGGATCATTTCGATCTCTATCTCGAGTTTGGATTACGTGTTTTCCCCTAATCTTTTGTCATGTATCATCAATTTGTAATTTAGGTTCAACATTCAAGAGTAATAGGACAATCAGCAAAGAGGATCGTAATTTAGTTTAATTTAGTCTTTAATTTCGGATTTCTCTTAAACTCGCACTTGGAAATTTCTCTCTAATTCATTCATCGATTTCTCCGCGAATCTTGATCCAAATCGAGTGATTCTTGATTTCTTGGATTCATCTTTAAGTTCTCTTTCTTAATCTATCATTTTCCCTAATTTCTCACCTCAATTCATCGTTCGATTTGATAAAATTCCAAAAGATCTCTCAAAAATCCCTTATTTCTCTTTGGATTTGACCCTTATTTACCATTATACCACTCAATTCGTTATTAAATCATAAAATTGGTAAGTTTGGACTTTATTTTGACACGACACCGTGTTTTCAACGGCCTCATGGTCTCGTTGCGTCACTCCCTTCTAGTGGACTCGTTGTGGTTCCTACATGAACTGACGAAGAACACTAACCGCATACACAATGTCAAGGCGAGTGACGGTGAGATATATCAGCTTGCCCAACAATCTACAATAGTGATTAGCGCACTCAAGGAGTGGAGACGAAGTATCCCAAAACTGCAGGCGAGCTTCCATGGGTGAAGTCTCTAGCTTCCACCCAAGAAGTCCTGCCTCCTGAAGCTAAAGCTAGAGCTAGCTTCCCATCTTGATGCGTTAACGTAATCCCAACAAAATATCTTAAACTCCCAAAGTCACGAATACTAAGGTGTTTCTGTAAATAAGTCTTAGTAACGTGAATACTAGTGTCATCACTACGACAGAGAGGCTTGATAACAACAACGGCTAGGGATGATGATCAAGAGGAGAGTGCGCTGATTTGGGAGGAGGCAGCACATTGAGAATGACGACAACAATGCCAAACGATGACAATGGCGGTGAAAGGAGTTATGGCTCTAATAGCATGTTGACGATGAGAAGAAGAAAACCCTAGAATCACATAACCAAAAGAGAGTCCATATGTCTTTATATTGAGAGTGAAGAGGAGGTGCCCTAAATTGGTTGAGAGCCCGATATCACTATTGGACAAAGAGAAAGAGAGAGAGGGAAAGAAGAATGCAGCGATGGACAATTTCTCCATCACACACACAAGAAAGAGGACAAGAGTAGTGTTAACATACAAGTTATATATGAATTTACATGATTATTAATGCAATTTAAAGCGTTAAATATTATACTTGTACGCATGTTATCATATTTTGAGTGCATTTTTATCATTTTATGTAATTTTAGGTTATCATCTAAAAATATAGCATTTTTGGGATAATTATGCACAATTCTCATAATATAATTTTTGTCTCATTTATATTTGAAATCATAATTGCATTTTCATGATTTAATGATAAGAGAAAATATTTCGTTTACACTCATGTATTTTTCTAAATTTATTTTCTAAAAGAAATAAGTGTATTTCTTAAATTAAAATTAATTCTCCTGTTTTTTAAATATTTTGATTTACTATAATAAGAGATAATTTAATTTACGATCCAAAAAAAAAATTTGGATTAATTTGGAGTTGTATTTTGAAAGTTATGAATTTTCTATTTTTTAGGAATTTTTTTTAATTTTTTTAAATTTATTTAAAGCTATTTTTGATGTTTTATCGCTAGATGATGTGACAGGATGTCCCCACATGGCGATGCATGTACACGCCACCTGGAGGTGTCTACGTGTTACGTATGTGCGTCTATGTGTGCGTGTGTACGCTTGTGCGCGCATGTGTGCACGTGTGTGCGCACGTGTGCGTGTGTGAGAATGATTAGTGGGTTACGTATCCATTACGGATTAACGCTAGCCCAATATACTCTTCTATATTATATAAGCGTTAAAACCTTATCCTTTATTCCGTGTGGGACTATTTGTGTTTGTTTTTATTTGTAGGTCACGTGGCACAATGTAATGCGTCTAATTGTGCGACTAAATCTCGCTTGTCGGATGTCACTTAGTTGTGGGGGTACGTGGCAGCATCTGATTAGGCGATGATTCGATGAAAGATGATTGAATCTCTGCCGTTCATTTGGGGAGTTATAATTTGACGGAACGAGACCGAGTGGTCGTTGAAAACACACGGTCAAGGGTCAAAATAAAGTCCAAACTTACCCATTTCAAGATTAATTCACGAATTGAGGGGTATAATGATAAATATGGGTCAAATCCACAAGGAACTAGGGAAATTCTGGATGATCTCTTCGAATTTGATCAAATCAGACAATGTATCGATGATAGAAATTAGGCAAATTGATATTTCATGAAAGAGGACTTGAAGACGAATCCACGGAATCAAAAATCACTGAATGTGACTTCGATTTTGCAGAGAAATCAAAGATTGAACAGAGGTGAAATTTCTGAAAACTTAAAATCGTGAAAACCAAAATTAAGATTCAAATTAAATAAAATTACTATTCTAAAATAAAATTAAAAGCTATAGGAAGATAGATTAAGATAAAACACGATCCCTAACCCACAATTGCAATTGAATTGATCCAATTAATCGCCGAAATCAAGGCTATTCAACAAAATTTGGAGAATTGTGATCGTGAAGTTCAAGCATCGATTTCTTCCTCGTCGATCATCGAAATCTTGATCTTAAGCACTCCATGGATGCAGAAACGAGTCTAAAAGCAATTAGGAACAAGAGATTCAACATATTTGGTGTCTAAACAATTCGATTTACTCGAATTGCTCTCAAATGCTTTACAATCTCGAAGAACATCTCAATTTATAGGGCGATTTGGGCGTAACCGTCTGATCGGCCATTAATTCGTGATCAGCCGCTCTGATGAAACACATCGGATGCAAATCGTTACCATTCAATCATGGCTGTTAGATCTTCGATCGACCACCGAAATGAAGCCACGTCGCTCGCGTTATAAAAATACATGTAACATCGGCCGTTTGATCCCGATCGAACACTCAAATGCGTTTCTTGTCGGTTTAATCTCAGACATTATAACTCCTTTAATCAACGGCTGAGATTAAGTCGTTTAGAAAACGATTTGCTGATGAATTGTGATGCGCCACATACCCCCTCACTTAAGTGAAGATCAACGGTCTTGATTCCTCGCGCGAACGCACGCTCCTTACGCTGCCACGTCACCGCCTGCTTTAACCATTTGATCGTGATGCGATCAGATGCTCTAGATCACGCCACATCACCCGCGCGCTATAAATAATCTAAAATATCGATTTTAAATTAGAAATTTTGATTTTTATTCCGAAAAATCCTTAAAAATTTATTAAAAATTCAGAAAAATTTAGAAAAAAATTAGAAAAATCCTTTAAGATTAGAAAATTCAGAACTTTCAAAATATATCTCTAAAGTAATCCAAATTTCTTTCATTTGATCAGATATTTAATTATCTATCATTCTAAAAAGTCAAATTTAATAAATATCAAGATATTTAATTTCTATTTCAAAAATACATTCATTTCTTTAAGACTTTAAAATTTAGAAAATAAAATGAATGTATATAAAATGATTTCTCTTATTATTTAAGTTTAAAAACTAATTATAATCTCAAGTAAAGATGGGTTATGAAATTATTTTTCTTTAGTTCATCATAATTAACCTTAAGTTAATGTATTTTGAGATTATAATGACTTTTTCATAGAAAGATAGATAAATACTCATAAATATGATAACTTTCATAAGAATGAAATCTTTTATGCCTTAGTATGCATTAATAATCATATATTATCATGTCTAATTAGCATGTTATCAGCATGGACTCATCGCGATCGTCCGATGAAGATCGAACAGACGAAAATCAAGTGATGCCTCTTCTTCACTCGCGACGTCGCGAAATCTGAATGGTTCAACTCAGATCGGATGGATGCAACTTAAAGACATTGATTCGCGAATCGATGTCTAATCTCAACTGTTGATTCAAGATGAATCGATGCATCCAACGGTTATGCTTAAATTTGCGTATAAATTGAAATGTTCTTTCGAGGAAAAAATATGTTCTTAGGTTTTTAGCAAATTGAACTATTTGGACCACAATCTGAGAATCTCTTGAATTCTTCATCTTCTAAACTCGTTTCCGCGTCCAGGGAGTGTTTGAAATCAAGAGTTGGTTGAAAGAATTGGAAGGAATCATATCTTGAATGCCGAACTTTGTTTTCAAAATCGCGGAATGAAAAGCCTTGAATTCGGCGATTAATTGGATCATTTCGAGTGCGATTTAGGGTTAGATTGTGTATTTTCATCCTAATCTATCCTCGTTTAGCATTAGATTTACATTTTGAAGAGTAGATTAAGTTTAATTTAGTTTTAATTTCAGCTCTTTACTTATTTTCGTGATCAAATTTCTATCTCAAATTCAAATCTTGATTTCTCCGTGAATTTCTCACCTCAATTCACCATCTAATTTGATCGAATTTCAAAGAGATCTCAAAATTTTCCCTTATTTACCACTATACTCTTTAATTAGTGATTTAATAATTCAATTGGTGAGTTTGGAACTTGTTTTGACATGAGATCGTGTGTATTCAACATCCGCATGAAATCGTTTCATCAAGTAGCATGCCAAGGAGAAAGAGGAGAGAAATGAGAGAGAGGAGAACCACAAATGGAGAGGGAGAAGAAATTGAGCTAGAGGAGGAGGCAATAATGGAAGAAATTCTCTCTCTCACGAGTGCTATGCACGAGAGAGAGAGAGAGAAGAGAGATAATGTTTTAAAAATTAGGTTTAAAAAAATATAAAATATTTAGTGTTTTGATTTTTATTAGTTCAATTATGAATATTTTAACTTCTATAACTTCTAAGAAAAAAATACGAGAAAAATCTTAAAAATTCAAAAAAAAAGTAAAAAAATTTTGAAAATAATCTGAATGATTTTAAACCTTAATAACATGCATTCATAAATTTTTATGTAAATAAATGCTTTTTAAACTAGAACTGGATAGAAAATTCATGAAGTGACTTAATAAAAAAAATTTCTGAATCAATCTAATAAAATTTTCATAAAATGTTATCAAATCATACAAAATCAAACATTTAATTATAAATAAAGAGATTATCATTTCAATCATTTTAAACTTGTTAGTTCAGTATATGTTTGCTAATTTTCATAATTGATTTTTTTATGTTTATGAAATGGGATATTGACTAATTTGAGAAATTCATTGACATTTTTTTAGCAAAAAATGGTTTGAGCAAGGTATATCTTTATATTTTCAAGTACCGACACCTTAGGCAAGGGAGGCACGTCAGCATATGAACACAAACGAAACTCGTTAAACCTTGAATAAGGCTTTCTAACCTTTTTCTACAAATTGGAATTAAAAATGGTTTTTTTAATTTTTCTTTTCTCCAATAAATATTTTATATCCAAGCTATCTTAAGATAATATTGTGTAACCATTTAATTTGTATATTAAAATTCATTTTTTTCTTACCTTTATAATCCTATCATTTTGTTCTTAATTTTCTTTTATTTGTTTTTTGCATTTTCTACTGTACGGTGTTTTTTAGATACCCAAGAATTTTTTTAAAAACCAATGAAAACCCTAAATTCCTCCCCTACACAAAAAAAGTTGCAGCAGATCTCTCTCTTGGGCCAAGGTCCCATTTGTGCTCTTGCTTTGTTGAATTCCTCAAGCTCTCACGATCTTTATTTGAAAGTTCTCTTGGATGACTCAATCGACGATTACTCTTAATGAAATCCCCAGCCAACTCTCCCTTTCACCTGCGCTATCTAAATCTTTTTTATCTATGAATCTGATTTTCTTTTCTCTAGATATCAAAAACTCTTTCTCTGTTTTGAACATTAACAACTTTACCCTCTCAATTTCAAAAATCATTGGTTTCATTCTCTCGGCTTTGAAAATTAGTAATTTAATCCTATCTTGTTCTTTGAGATTTTTCCTTCTCTGTTTACAATAATTTATATATCTCTCTCAACGTCAGAAGTCATAAAACTCCTAAGCTATCAATCTACCAAAGAGAAGCCTACTGATATTAATGGAGAATCATTTCAACACAAATACACAAGGGTTCCAAGTGAGCCTAGGTATGACCTAAGGAAGAGAACCAATTCCAAAGAACAACAAAATAGAATGCTTCTCCTCACTCAAATTTGAGAAATTATCCATTCATGAAATGAATGAAGAAAACCTCTCTCAGAAAAATACAAGAGAGAGTAGATCCAAGGGGACTTAAGTTCCCTCCTTTTCCAATGTAACTCTGATCTAATGTTGACTTGGTCATATAAAGTTAAACCTTATTCCCTAGAACATTTAGAATCCGATATTTGAACCAAGTCAACCATCCTTATACCTTGATATAGGTTCCTCTACCAATCAAGCTTTATCCACTATATCTTAGGTACCTATGTGTAAATAAATGATCTCAAAGACAATAGGAAACATCTTTGTTTTAATATTTCCTTAATTCCTTGTTCAAAAACCTTTAGTTAGAAGTATAGGAGAGATCTCCATTTCATCAACTTGTGGAAGTGAATATCTTTGGGTTTCGCATCAAGTCAAAGCCCATTCATGAAAAAAACCGAAGTCAAGGCCTGGTCAAAGCACTTATGAAGACAATTCAGCATGAAAGAAGCTGCAATCAAGGAGTGAAGCCATGAAGAGAGACCATAACTACCTCCTACTTGAAGCAAGATCTCTACATCTTGGAGACTATTAAGACTTGGTCTGATTTGTATCAGCCAATCAAGCAACTACCTTCATAACCACCACAACTGCCATGGATCATCATGGATCAAAGAGTATTCCACGCATCTCTCTTCTACTGATGTTAGAGCATTGAAGAGACTTGAAGTCATCTACGAAAAGATGTTATAACTGCCCATAACTACTTATTCTAACTTCGATGCATCTCTTCACCCTATAAAAGGGACAATTGTAAGACAATCACGTATGTTGTTTTATGGAATAAAATCATTTTCTTTCATGGAGAACTTTTGTGTTCTTTGTGTATTCCGTTTCCTCTCCCTTCTCTATCAAATCCGAGTTCTATCTCCCTCCTCTATTCTTCCCTTTGCGGGTCCCTTTCATCCATATCGAAGTAAAGAAGCAAGTCGAGGATAACTCAGATCATTTGGTGAGTCCAAGGGCACTGACTTCATGTCTGATCCAAGGTACTCATCCTCGATACTATTATAGTGATTAAGAGTTCAATCATTATATCAATAAGTCCAAATTTGACTAATTCTATTTATCTATTCTCAATCGCAGAACTACTATCCGAAATAAGATTGATTAAATCCCTATCATTAGTGGTATCTTCCTAGATCCCTTGCATATTGTAGGATCATTTTAATATATCATCATGTCGTGAACTCATCATAGAATCATGTGTTCTTCATTCATAGCCCACTTGTAAATCTTTTCAGCGTTAAAGTTTTCGAAACATCCTACATCAGATATGCATAAAAATGCAATCGTTAAATGTGTAAGTCCACGTATAAAAAATTATACTCAACTCTTCAAATTCAATTTTAAAATTTAGAACAGTGGAGAGTTGAGGCTGAGTCCACAGGAAGGAAGGTTAAAAGATTGAAATCTAGAAATATTTTTGATATTTTTTAGATTAAGAAAGTGGAAATGATCGATGAAAGGAAGAAGATGTACACGGGAAATGAAATGAACCAATCAAATGCTTCAAAACTCCTTTTGAAGATTGAAAACCTTTGATGAATAGTGGAAAAGTGATTTTAGGGTTTGAAAATATGAAAATTTTGAAAAAAATATAAAGTAGATGAAAAATATTGATGGAAAATGATGCTAATCTAAGGATTTGTGATGAAAATACACTCTAGTGATATTTCATAATCAAACTATACCTTATAGAGCCCGTACATTTTTGCCAGACTTTGTGTCTTGCATCCAACATGAGGAATGAATATTAAAGAGAAGAAACTAACTAAAACATTATGTTTCATACACAAATAATAATCAATTGGTGCCTTCTTTTCTTCAAGCTACTAATGTTTCATACACAAATAATAATCTTCTGGACCATTGATTTAATTTTCTCTCTCCTAAAATTGTACCAATCATCCTGCTCCTCTCTACTCTCTCCTCGCTCTTTTTTCCTTTCTCTTCTCTAATGCGAGAAATGTGGGTGGACAAACAGATGCGGGAAGATCAGAGAAGGACTAGAGAGGATAATGTAGCAATGACATGCGTGACAAAAAATTTTCGTCACGGGAGAGAAAAATATGGGGAGACAAGAACAGGGACAAAAAGATAGATAGAGGAATGAGAAGGAGAGGAGATGCCTCTCTCCTTGCACAACAAAGAGGGGAAGAAAATCAAGGGGAAATAAAGCAAGAGAAGAGAATGCACAAGGGTGCGAGGAGAAGAGAGACATAAATTTTTCTAGAAGAAGAGAGAAGGAAGTGGAATCTCTTCTCCCAAGATGCAGTGGGAGGAACTTACATGTGAGCTTACACAGAAGAAAGAAGGAGGGAAGCGAGGGGGAGAAAATTTCTCGTCCTTCCCCTTACGCACGCACGTGCTCATGCAAAAGGGAAAGGAAAAGGGAGATGAGGAGAGGCACAAAAGGTAGAGGAGGGAAGAAGAAGGTGAGCAGAGGAAGAGGGGAAGGAGATTGTGCAATGGAAATCCATCACTTGAGAGAGAAAGAGATAGAGAGAAAAAGAGAGAATGAGAAGACACGACGGGGAAGTGAGAAAAGAGAAAGAGATAAGGACAGGAGAGAGCGAGCTAGAGAGTGGAGGAAGAGAGGAAGTTGAGTAGAAGGTGGAAGTGGCAGAAGAAGAGAAAGATAGGGAAGAAAGGGAAGACATCGCAAGAGCGAGGAAGAAGAGATTTCTTCCTCTTGCATGCAGAAGAGATGCATGAGAGTGGAGATGGTGCCGAAGAGAGAAGCACCTCTTCATCATGCCTCTTCCCATCCAGTTGCAGAGACGATGGCACAAACAAGAGATAATGAGAGAGAGAGTAGTGTGTGTGAAAGAATGCCTCTCTCTCTCTCTCTCTTCTCTTTTCTTCTTTTCTTTATTTTTATATTATATTATATTTTTATTTATTTATTTATTTTATTTATCTATATAAATCATTTTACAAATTTTCATTTCTTATGAATATTTTCATGTCAATAAAGGCATTTTAATTGGGAACATAAATATAAATTTCATTTTACAATAAAAGAAGATAATATTCTTGATGAATCAACGTCATTAAATGCTCAAAAAATGTTAGTAGTTTATGAAAATGAAATAATACACTTTTAAACATAAAACTCATCATTTTAATCATTTTAAATCATGATAACATGCATTTATGATTAGATTTTTAAGAAGAAGTGCATAAGATTTCATGATATTAATGCATGAAATTGCATGTTATTACCCACTGATGCCCAGCTCAACTCTCTCGCTCACAATCAAGTTGCAAATTTATTAAATTTTTGTTCTTTTTTTTTCCTTTTTGATAGTTTCAATTCTTGGCTTGATTTTCGTTTCTTTAAAACTTGAACTTGATCTTTGTTTTATAAATAAATAACTAAATAATTTAAAGGGTGTTTAGAACCTAATTTCCTCTTCTACTCTGACTAATAGTTTCTAAATTAGGTTTCTCAAAAATCTCATTTTGATCAATTTTTTAAAACATGATTTGGATTTTCTCTTTGGATTGATTGCTATTAGATTTGATATCTTCTACATCTGATTTTGTATCATTTCTAGAATAAAACTTAGTTTAACTTAGGACTAAGTTTGCTTCATTGTTAGGTTTGATTTTGTTAAACATTTTCAAGTCTGATTATATACCTATTGGCTTTGATTTCATATAATCTTAGGTCTCATTTGGTAATATGTGTAGACTTGATTATATTTCTCTTGGGTCTGCTGTTATAATAGCCTTTGGTCTGATTATAAATTTTAGGTTTGATTCTATGGTCATTTGAACTTTGATAGTTATTCTATTTTTGGATCTTATATCATATAATTTAAGGTTTCATTGTGTAATCACTCTAGGTTAGTTATCTATTTCATTTTGAGAGTAATAACACATTATCTTGCCGGCTTAATTTCTTATAAGTTTAGATTTGCATAAGCTTTTGATTTTAGTGATAATTTAGGGCACTTTAGAGACAATTTCAGCTTAATTACATCATATTATCAAGTAAAGACTTCATATAGGATTTAGGATTGTCATTTCAAGTCACTAAGTCTAGTTCTTTAGACATAGTTAATTATCTTTGGCTTCTTTAAGACATCCAAGGGAAACTTTGCTAGAAGTCAAAGTCAAAGGTAGAAGTCAAAGGCAGAAGTTAAAGTCAAAGCTAGAACTGAAAGCAATTATTAAGGGATTTTGTCATTTTAGAAATTCACTTTTTATAGTTTCCAAATAGATTTAGTTTATCTATTTCTCATTGATTTAGTTTGAATTTCCTTTTATACCCATAATTTGTTTGAGTTTATTTCAAAAACTAGGAATAGTTCATATTACATGTGCACACTAGGTTGACTCCAGGCCAATTGTACTTACCTGTGAGGCTAAGGGGAAGATTTCTAGGGGAATTGTAGCTAGACAAGATGAGTCTCGGGAGTAAACTAAAATTCAACGTGAGGCGTACTTGCTCTTTACCTTGTAGGATCACGCGGGATCGGGGATGAGCGACCTACTTAGAGCGAGCATGGATTGAGGATGAGGCTTGAGTATCTCAAAGAAGCAGGTTGGCCCAAAGGGTAGTAGGGAGCAATGTGTGGAGCTCTGGAGTTGACCCACAGGAGTCGCGATAAATGGCGACTGAGGTCACAAGACAGGAGCTTCAGCAGGTCAAATCAAAAGCTCATGTTTGAAGTTTGATTTCACTAACCCAGAAAATTAGTAATTGCTATTGGGGGATTATCAAGGTGAGGAGTGACTCTTGGAAGACTTTATCCTTGATAACATGCAATTTATACAACTGATTACATGATTATTAATACAAATTAAGGCATAAAACATTTAATTCTTATGCATGCTATCATACTTTGAGTGCATATCTATCATTCTATGAAAACTTATAATCCCAAAATGTACTATTTTAGGGATAATCATAACTAAATTAAGAGAGATATTTGAGACTAGATTATTCTCATTTAATATTTGAGATTATAACTGGGTTTTAATTTTGAATAATAAGAGAAAATATTTTTAAATACACTCATTTATTTTCTAGGTTTTATTTTCTAAAAGAAATGAGTATATTTTTGAAATAAAAATGTATTCTCTTGTTATTTATTAAACGTAAATTTTTAAATGATATATAATATTTAATTTTTGATCAAATAAAATAAATTTGCATTAATTTTGAGATATATTTGTAAAGTTATGAATTTTCAAGTTAAATAATTTCTAAAAAATTTCCAAATTTTTTTGAATTTATTTGGATTTATTATTGATTATTTCTTTTTATTTCAATTTAACTAATAAAAGAATATGTTAATTTTGCGCGTTGGCATGGCAGCTGATGTGGCAGAGCATGCTTACATGTCACCATGTGGTGATGTATGCACATTCCACGTGGCACACATTTGTGTATGTGGGTGTGCGCATGTAATTAGTGAATTAAGCATGCATTAATGGATATAACCAAACCCGCTAAGATTGCAAGACATATATACATGGTTTTCACCTCAATTTTTACCATGTTGGACTAGTTTTCTTTCTTTGTATGTGCAAGTGACATGCCACATTATGGAGCGTGCGATCGCTTAAATCAATCGCGATTGTCATTTTTCACTTAAATCATGGGGTACCTGACGCATCACAGTTCATCATCGAATCATTTTAAAATGATTTAATCTCAGTTGTTCATTTGAGGAGTTATAACTGCTGAGATAAAACACGCCAATGGACTCCCGTGGACACGCGGCTTCATCTCAAGCGCTTAATCAAGATCAAACGACAAGCATTACACAATGCTTCTTCTTTATGTGCAACGTGATGAAATCTTAGCACTCTATTCTCAATTGAACGGACGGGACTTAATTGTGATGATTCTCATCCAATCATTTCATCTAAATCATTGATTGAAGATGAAGAGGCAAATCAAACGGTCACGCCCAAATGTAGCCTATTTGTACCCTTGTTCTTCGACAGAAAGAGCATTCTCTGATGTTTCAAGCAAGGATACTATTTAGAAATCTCAATCCTTGAATCTCTTGATTTCCTTCTCATCTAATCTCTTATAATCTCCTATGATGTTTCAAAGTAAGATTACATTGAGAGAATTGAGAGAATTCGCCTCTTCAACACCGGAATTTTGTTTTTCAAAATGTGGTATGAAAAGCATTGATCCGATGATGAATTGGATCATTTTGAGCATGATTTTAAGATAGATTATGTGTTTTGTTCCTCATCTTTCTTCTTATAACATTAGATTTCAATTTAAAAAATTATATGAGTCAAATTTTATAAAATTTCTCTCTTTTTTCTCTCTTCACAATCGAATTTCTATCTAGATTTCTCTCCTTAATTTCTCCCAGAATACTAATCCAAATCGAGCAATTTTTTATCCTGTGGGTTCGTCTTGGAGTCTTCTTTCTAAATTACTAAAATCATGAATTTCTCACCTCAATTCATCATCCGATTTGATCAAATTTGAAGAATACCCAAAAAAATACATGTTTCTCTGTGGATTCGACCCTTATTCATCATTATACTAATTGATTCTTGACTAAAACTTAAAATTGATGAGTTTGGAAATTTTTTTGACAGAAATTCAATGACCACATGAAAATATTTTCTCAGTGCTCCTGGGAGTGGTGTAAGGGTTTAGATACCTTGTCTAGTGTACGAGTGATGTAAGGAATTGAGCGTATAATCAAAAAATTACAAAAATGAATTATAAAAATATAAATATTCAAAAGAAAATAATTCACCCCTCCCCCTAGTAAATTGAGCATCCAAGTAAGGAATTTTAAAAGCATAGTATCATGCATTTATGATCATTTTAATAAGAATATATGAATAAAATGCATGATATTAATGCTTTAATTTGCATGCTATCAATACCTAAACCTAGGCCTAAACTTCAACTTGATGATGGTTACGGTCATGTAGGATAGTCTTGTAATACTTGTAATATTTGTAATTTTGGTGATGGTTATAGTCGTGTAGGATAGTCTTGTAATACTTGTAATTTTGGTGATGTACATTAGGAGGATTATTGAACCTAGATTTATCATATACTAAAAGATACCATTAATATGTTAAAAGAATGTGTGTATATATATATATATATATATATATATTTATGAATGTATTTATGGATGTATGGAACTACTTATTTATGAATGCATAGGATATTATGTATGTATATATGTATGTAGATACGTATGTGATGATCTCGATCGCATGTGTTTTTCGTCATTGTTGTGTGTCGATTTCATGATAGAAAATATAGTTCCTTACTAAGTAAAGTGTCTGCAAGGGTCAAATCCATAGGGAGCTAGAGTAATGAGGTTATGTGTTCAAATGAAAGATGAGGGTGGAGGAAGATGTGTGAGTTGGAATGGAGCAAGTGAAGGTGAGTATGAGAGATAATTTTGAGTATCTCTTAGAATTAAGATTGAAATTAGAAAAGAGATGAGATAATTAGATTTATAGAGATGAAAATGGAGATAATATGATGGAAAGATGAGAAAATAGATGGCGCTAGCAATGGATAAATGCACGACTAGGGTGAGAGTGAGAGATGCACGCGGAGATGATGTCAAAGCTACTACAGTAAAAGAAAAAGAAAAATAAAATAAAAATAAAACACATGTCTACTATATATGAAGATGTTCCCAAGCCAAAATCCAATCTAGATCTTTGCACAAACCCCATTAGTGTGCATGTCCTAGGTCGGGTGATGCTCGATCTGCTCCGATCACAATCTTTGCTTGCTCCCTCCTTCACTATAAGATTGAACATCAAAACAATGAGCCTCCTTGGGCCTTGACCTCCTCTACCCTTCCTTATGGTAGCCTGATGCTAAGAGAGAGCAAAAAAAGCAAGGAGAGAGAAAATGAAGGCTTTTATAGGTGGGTTCCTAGGACTTGAGTGTAAAGAGGGGTAAAAGAGTCCAATTATTATAATCAATTTTTCAGCTCAATTCTTTTATCCAAGGGTATGAATAGACAGAGGGTTAAAAGATGAATCTAGCCATCAAGTTTTAGCTCAAAACTCCATCAAGATCATGAGATATCATGATTTTAATTTAGAGAAATCACACCCATTGATTGAGATCATGCAGAGGGACATTTCTATAAATTTCTAACTAAGAAATCAGAGAGTCATTTATGTAAATTTTTACTTAAAAAATCAGAGCAAAATTTTTGTATTTATCTACTTCAAAATTTGGAATGGCATTTTTGTAAATATGCTCAAAATCAGAAAAGTCCCTAAAAAAATTTTAGCAAAAATTCTAGAAAAATCCCTAAACTTAGAAATTGAATATCTCACAAAATACAACTCCTTTTTTCATGAACTTTTCTCCATTGGATCAAGAATTTCATCCTATATCTTTTCATTCAAAAATATCTAAAATCATGAGAAAAAATTAACGTCATATTTGAATAAAAATTAAGTTTGGTCCAACCTGCATAAAAATAAGGATGTTGACCCAATATTCACTCTAAATCAATTTTTGATCATCCTAAAAACCTTATGATGATTCATCTACCAAATTCAAACCTCATTTACCACACTTTGTGAAAATATGATTGGATTGGTGTTCAAATTTAGTGGAGAGTTGTTTCGACTTTCCTCTTATCATCATTCATATATATGCTTTCCTACATGTATACCTATGTCCCTGCATCCACATAACTCATAGAAAATGTGAGAATTCAACCACTTGACTTTGAAAGAGTCAAATGGGGTTAGTCTCATAGTATAAGTAATTGAAAATAATGATGCATGATAGGACATTTTTTTTAACCAAATTAATACTAAACAAATGCAAGTTGAGTCCATGAGTGGAATGAAATGATGAATGCAAAAATATCATAAAAAACATGATAACGTGCATTATATTAACAATAATTATGTGTTAAAACCCATTTATAATGATGAAAATGAATGCATCAATGACAGCTTATCAGTATTTAAGTGCTTATTTATGAATGCACCGCATGTTATGTATGGAGCAATGGATGGATGGATGGACATATGTTTCCTCAAAAGTGTTAGTTATCGTTTCAAATTCTATGCATAAATAAAAGTATATTAATCTTTTTTAATGATGTTGAATAAATCTGTGTACTTGAATAAAATAGCAAAATAAAGCACATGTTACTCCATATAATAGCATAATATCATGATTTCAAGGAAACCTTCTTAAGATTCAATCAACTATGCTAAGACACATTGTGAATTAGTAACTTATGACCTCCAAACTTGGAACCCAGCCTAATAAACCTATCAATTAGTTTCAAAAACTCAGTGTTAATTTGATTCAATTAATTGAATCTAATATCAATTTGGAGAACCCTATGACACAATGTCACGATGGAAATCTTAAATAGTGAGCTATAAATTTTACCAATAAATAAAATACTTTTTGAAATTTGAAGAAAATTCCTATACATACCTAGGGTTGGGCGGTCCCGGTCACGGTCCGGTTCTTGGCACACCATTCGGTCCAAGTCTCGGTCTCGGTCTCTGTCCGGTCTCGGTCCACCTCGGTCACGGTCCGGTTCGGTCTCAACTTCGGTCTCTCTTGACCATGAATATGCGTACCTGAAAAAAGATAATTATATCAACGTCCATTAATTATAAAAAGATTTAGTCAAAAATCTTACCGATGATACTTGCTGATTTGAAACAAAAAAGAAGAAAGTATAATAACATGAAAATTAGTTCGTATCTTCACCAAATTCTTCTTCATCAGTATCCGCTTCATGTGTTTTACCCCACGATTTTAAGGTCATCAAAATAGATATAGTTATTGCAGATAATTTTCCCCTTTTGTATGTTACGATCCCCCGTCCTGATGAGAAAAGACGCTCTGATGGAGAGCTCAAAGCACAAATTGAGAGAAATCCCTTTGCTAACATTGCAAGTCGTGGATATTTTTCAGACCCAATCTTACACCACCATTGTAGAGCATCAAGATGAGAACATTCAACTTGAGAGTCATGTAAATAATCAAATATTTCATCAGATATTGGTTTGTCTACTAAGATGTTTATGTTTTTCTTCCTTTTACGCTTCATCAATTCAACCATCATTTTCTAACACGTTGCAGAAGTATTGGATAATGGCTAACTTTGTGAGCAAGCACTTGATATTGGTGAGGCAGGCATCAATTGAAGCAAATGCTTCAAAGTCGTTGTGATATACTCTTGCTCATCAGTTGGAATATATTCAAATCTCAAAGATGGATCTAACACTGTAGCAATAGGAAAGATCGGCTTTCTTTTTACCTGTGGCTCGTATTTAAGTAACTTTGTTTTCATCACAGTATATGCTCCTTTGAGTGCCAGTGATTGCTCTATGCTCATTGGTCTTCCCATCACACCTTGAGAAGGATTACCTAAGGCAATAATTGATGTGTTTAACTGATTTAACAAAAGATCAAAAATAGAAGTAACATTAGGCAATGTAATGGTCTTTGATTGAGAAAACATCTCGGTGGCTTCCTTAAAAGCTAGAAGTTCATCTGCAAAAATCTTAAGAAGATTCCACTCTTCCAACATAATTAAAGAAATTCCTTTACCACCTTTAAGACAAGTTGTTGCCATTGTATTCAACACCTTCCTCGTGTCCCATGTTGTCGTAATAATGTCATATGTCGAATTCCACCTAGTGGAGGCATCTATGGTTAATAAGTTTTTATTTGACATTTTATACCTCTCACATAATTCCTTGTACTGATGAATTCTTTGTGGTGTGCTATTTGCCGCAAGAACAAGTTTTCGAAGTCGACAAAGAATTGCTCCAAACGGTTTTTGTGAAGTAACTTCCACTTCATCTTCTTCACACTCTTCGTCACCCTCACTTTCTGAACATAATGAAGTCGATGATGCATTACCCAACTCCTTCAAGCCTCCTTGAACAGCTAGGTTAAGAACATGGGCCATACATGGCACATGGAACTGCCTGGTGGATGTCGATCCACTCTCACGTAATAAATTTTCCAAGCTTGCAGCCATTGTCTTGTTATTGCTAGCATTATCTATTGTGATAGCAAAAACCTAGAAAAAAATTCATGTTTATAGATTTAATATTGAAAATAAGAAAGGTAAAATTCATGTTTACTTACCTTTTGAGTGAGATCATACTCTTCTAACACACGATACACCACCTCTTGCTAAAATTATCCCTTGATGTGATACTCCCAACTCCTCAATGGCGAGCACTTGTTCATGAAGTCTCCACATATCATCAATCCAATGTATTGTGATCCCAAGTATTGCGACATTATTTGTAGTTGTCCAAGTGTCTGTTGTAAGGGACACCCTTTCAATTGGTCGAAGTAATTCTAGTGGCGTACGACCCCCGTCGCCACCAAGACACGATATCACTGTGCCAGAGGAGCCCTTTTGCGCGCGCGGATCTATCCGCTTATCTTTATTTCTTTATTAAGAACTTTTGACCCGCACATGTTTAAGCGGGTCCTCGTTTATTTCTTCTCTCCCTTTTAGGCTTCCGGGTGGGTTCTTCCCTTTTCGGGATCCCATTTGTGAAGCCCATCCTTCTTTGTGAACCTTATTTCTTTCTATGAGTATGTTAGGTGTGGGTTGTGGGCCTCAAGTGGGCCCTTTCCTCTCTCGGCCCATTATGGGCTCTATAAGAGCGGAAGGGACCCCCCCCCCACAAACCCTAGCCGTCATTTGAAGAAAGAAACGAGTGATCTCCCTCTCAAGTGGCTGCTCAAGGAAGGGCGGGGAAGGAGTCCAACCGCCGCCGCCGCCGCCGCGATGACCGCCGCCACTCCTTGCCCTAGCCACGGATCTTCTCCGCCATCTTCGCGACGCCACCGTCCTCAAGCCGCGGCCGCCGCCGCCGCCTCTGGACCGCCGCGCCGCCATCCCCTCCACCTCCCCCTTCTCCGGCCATCTTCCCGCTTCCCCCCATCGCACTTCCTCCCGTTCAGCTTCAACCCACGATCGTCCTCCCCTGCTGCAACTCCTCTGCAGTTCCTCCACCATCTCCACCGCTCTGTGCAAGAACTTTCCCCTCATACACCTTCCGCGTCCTCCCCCTGTGCACCACCGAAATCTCCACCTTCACTCTCCGACGCTTCCGCCATCCTGTCCACTTCCCCCTCCTGCGATTCCCGCATCCCCGTTGCACCATCCCAATTTCTCCCATCCCGAACACCCCCTTCACCACCACCATCACATGCACACCCTCCCTGTCCCGTTCCGATCTCCCCTCCAGATACCACGCGCCACCCGAAATCCAACTTGAATCCACGATCTCCACCTCTTTCCCAATTTTGGAATCTCTCCCTGTCCGGAGATCATTCCTGCAGATCCTGAATTTCCCGTGCAACCCATCACCTCTTCCCGTCCTCCTCCACCCAATCCCCTCCTCTCTTCCTGGATTCATCCTATAGCCCCACCGCCCGTCCAACTCCTCCACCTGTGATCTTCCCTTCTCCGATCCAAACCTACCCGAACACTTTCTTGCTCGACCACACCCTCAATCCCGACATTCCGTAATTTTGTTCTCCAACATCTTGCCGAATTTCCGTGTCCCATTCTGAATTTTCCATCGAAGCCCGATTTTCCCCATCCCGATTTTCCCCATCTGGATTCATCCCGTGAACGCCCGACGCCCACTCCTATTCTCCGTCCGCGAATCGTCATACCCGAAAATCGCCACCTCGTCATCCATCCGAAATTCCATCATCCACTTTCCGACCCAGAATTTTCCATCACCGTGACTTCGACTACCTCTACCCCATTGCCAGCTTTTTCCCTCTCCCGCATCCTCTGTCCACTCTCCCCCCCATTCTCTCGAGCTCATCCTTTGCGCTCACACCCTACCAGAGCCCACGCTGACGCCCGCTTCTCATCGTCGCCGCACCCTGCCAAAATTCACCACGATACTCAGTCGGACCCCCGTTGACACCCCAGATCCTGAGTTCGCGTCGACGCCCGGCCGAAAATTCGCCCACTGCCTAACCTTCCTCCATCCCCTCATCAAGCCAAAATTCATCCGGTCGTACTAACCTTCCCACCCGAATTCCATCAACCCCAAAGCCTCCCTTTTCCCGCCCTACGTTGCTCATCCGACTCCCCTCCTCACCTCGCCGAAATCCACCCGACCGTTCTTGCGAATTCACCATCACCCCTGACAAGTTCGCCCGGATGTTCATCCATCCCCTCCTCATCGACCTGCCGCACCCCTCTTCCATTGGCCGTCATCCCATCACCATCTGACGCCCGCATTCTACATCCCCCCTCCCCGTCGTCCGCTCGCCAAAACCCATCCCTCCACTGGATCCCCTATCTGCGACCGCGAGCAAGATTTTTCACTGCGTTGAAGACTTCCCGCGTGTGTTGACCACGAAGCAGCGCTGACCGCAATCTGTTCACGCGTGGCAGGACTTGCCTATCAGCGTGTTGACGTTTCTTTCGGTCTTGTGTGCTCCTAAGTTCCCCCAAGGTTGACCGCGACCTCGCGATCCCTCCCCAAACTCCTGGGCGCTTCCCCGGTGATATTTGCCACCTCACTCGCACTCCACGTAGGCTGCACTTTGCCGGCCCATTTCTCGATTCCTCCACTCCCCTATTTTCACCCCAGCCCGCGCGCGCTTGGCTGTTTGCGCTTGTGTGCTCACTGATCACCTGCACACTTGCACCCCCGGATCGCGTGATTGTACGCATGTCTGTGTGCCTTTGTCCTTGCACACGTGTCCCACCAGCATACATCACCTTCACATCGCGACCGGATATTGCTGACCTGGATCACTTCCGCCACCTATCCGTGCCGTGTACGACGACTCTCCACTATGCCACGACCCACCGGGCATCCCGCCCAGCAAGTTGGCTTCAACCCCTCTTTCAAGTTAATTACTTTTTGAAGCGTTTCCTTTACTCGTCTCCACCGCCATCGGACGATGTAGGTAGGGTAGTACGACTATAGGTTCGAGACTTCTCACGCGTACGTCAGGTCTGACACTGAGCGTGAGCTACAGCCTCCCGGCTACCCCACGACGAGCAACTTCCATGCCTCCAGACGTAAATCAAAAGGGTCTCAACCTATCCATCATCCCGAGCTTCCCGGGTCCACCCGGAGTCGACTCTGCTGATCGGCACGCCTGCCTGTACTTAGGTTTAGGTTAGGCCTCGTGCTTAGGGTCTAGTACTCGCCTCCTCGTAGATTAGGTTTGACCACACTATCGTCAGTAACCTTGAGTCCCATTGATCATGTACGAGGGTTTTCACAACCGCGTCCTGCATCAAATTCTCTTACCTTATCCCTTTCATCTTCAAATAGTTTTTCCATCCCTCGTCGTCCGGAATGGCGGCTAGGAATCCCTGCTTCACCTTGTACTAAGTAGTTGCAAAACTTTTTAAATTGAGGATGATCAAGTAGCGTAAAAGGTGCATCTGTCTTAACAATTAAATCTATGCACTCTTTCTTTGTTTCCTCTAAATTCCTGCCTGAAAATTTTGAAGTCTTTAAGAAATAGTCTGTTAAATTATTAGGAGCATTTGATGGCCTTAGTTGCTTATAAATCTCAACATGAAACCTTTCCAAGTGATTCCATAACTTTATTGTGCTACTACTTTTATCCCTCTTCACTTTTATCTCTTTCGATGGGGTAGCAACCTTACAAATTTTGCAAAGATACTCATCGTCTGTGATCTTCATGAAATGTACTAAGATTGGTGAGGCTTTTCTTCGTTTTGAAGAGCTTGTAGCTATAGCACTTGTAGAAACAAATGTTGATGTATTGTTTGATTCAATCTAAAAGAAAAAATATAGCATTAGTAAGCTATGATCATATATTTTTTGAGATCAATGTAAAATAAAATGTACCTCATCTCTAATTGATTCCATTGATGATAATCTAAAATGTAGGTTAAAAATTAGATTCAAAATTAGATTTAAAAGGAAAAAAGAATTAGAAACTAATGTGGTTCATCCATAAATGATATTAGTATAATGCATATCAATAGAATGGAAATATAATATCAAAATCATAATAATAAACAAAATTAAATGATATTTAATACTTAGGTTTAGAAACTAGATACTGAATTCATCAATCATAATGAGGGCTACCTCCTCCTCTCTCTCTACCTCTGCTATGCGCTCTCCCCCTAATCCCATTTTACAAATAAATGCAAATAAATAAAAATAAAAACATGTGTTATTATAATTTAGATTGAGACAAAAGCAAATTCAAATTTGAATTTTTAAAGCAATCAAATCTAATTTAATAAGTAGGATGGAGAAAGATGCAACCACATTGTAAAATGAAATTTAAGCTTTTTAAGGGATTATTTTTTATCAAATCATGATTGAATTATGAGTCATAACCTTTTTTTTTTAAAAAAAAAGGTTATGACTCATAATTCAATCATGATTTGATAAAAAATAATCATAACCTCATATTGAATGAAAGTAAGAATATGGTTGAATAAATATAACTTTGCTCATAATAAATTTATGTAGCCCAGTATTCGATGGACGTTGTGAGAGATTGACTCGGGATAGAAAAGATTAAAATCAGATCATGGATGATTTATGAAGGTTGAGAAGAAAGAATGAATCTCACTTGCAGAAATGTGGTGATTGTACATAGAAATGGTACAGTTATAGAGAAGAGGACATGGAGAGAACAAAGCACCAAAATGAGCATTTTCCTACTTACCTAGATTTCCTAGAATCTTGACTTTTTTATGATAGTAGAGCTTCTTCACAAGTAATGATCATAAGACAGCAGTAGTAAGGGAGGGCTAATGAGGAAGGATCAAGGAAGAACTTCAGATTCTGGGAGTATTTGCATCATTTTTACATTGTGTGGCTGCCAATATCAAACATTCCTTTATTGCATGAATTAAATACATTTGTTCTAGTCGCAAGGGGGCTCCTCCCCAGCCCTCCTCCATCTTCCCTCTGGATTTGAACTCCTATCCACCCTGTCTCAAAGCTTCTTTGGAGCCTTAAATAAAAAGTATTAAATAAAAAGCAAAAAATACCATAAAAAGGAAGGATAAAGCAGAGAACGAGTTGACGAATGACGACAGGCCACGGAGCTTCCTGCGCGAAGAAAAGAGTATAAAAAAGACTACAGTATAGAGAGCGTTGTCGCTAGCTCGAGATTTGAAATAAGCACTGCATTCTTGATCGAGGAAAAGTCAGCGATGGAGGGAGGCGACGAAGTGGAGATTTCGGAAGGGAAAATCAAAATCGGTGTATGCATATTGGAAAAGAAGGTAAATCGGTGTCTCGTTTTGTCCTCTCTTCCATTTTCTCTCCCTCTCCCTCCCCCGTTAACCCGGTTTCATATTCCCTCTTCCCTCAATCATGCCCCCACTTCCCCACCTCAGAAAGATTTAGGTTTTCCAAAATCGGAAAAAACCAGTCCCATTTATTAGAATCTTATTGCTATGAAATTTTACAAAATGAAAGGCTATGAAAAGATGAACCTGATTTTGAAGACAAGAACAAAATTTCCACGAGCGATCGAATCCCTTGAATCGATGAAGGTAAGTGAAATCAGTCTCCTCGATGCGCAATGCAAGATGAATGTGAAGAGATTTGGGGACCCTGAATGCTTCATAGTGGCTGCCGAATGCGAAGACGGAAGACCTAATGCCGATTGCCGAAATGCCCCTTTTCTAAAAAAAATTTTCTTATCGGTCCAAGACCGAATACGCGTGCAGGACCGAACCGAATTTCGACCGAGACCATCAAAGCCCATTTTGACAGACCGACGGTCTTGGTCCGGTTCGGCCTACCAAACCTCGATCGGTCTTTGCCCTTCTCTATACATACCCGAGCTAGACCTCTCTACAAAGTGAAATATAGAACAATACAAGAGGGAGGGATCATTCTTGAAAAGAAAAAGAAAAAGAAAAAAGAGAGACAAAATGGGTGGGTCATTTGTCGCCTCTAAAAAAATGAGAGAGAGAGAGAGGATCGAAATATGGGTTATAATTTTGGGGTCAACTAGTCTTAAATCTGCATTGATGGTATCTCCAATTCATGATCTTTCCTTCTCTCCCTTACACTCCTCTAGCTTCCCTTCCTCTCATTTCCCTCTTTATTATCTCCTTCTCCCCTATTCTCCTCCACCAATTTTTCTCCTAATATTAAATCTCTAAAAATCTATTTCTTACATCTTCTAATAGCCTCTTCTAATTAAATTTTCTAAGTAATATGGAGTAGTTCCTTCTCCTACCACTAAATTTGACATGTTCTCATCCTAGAATCCCTGAAAATTGATCTAGGAAGATATACATCTTAATTATCAGTACCTAGTCTTGGTTTTCTAGATTATAAAAATCCAATTTTTCAGGCTTGAACACGCGAGGACTTTGAGCTCAGTGCATAGGTATTTGAAAGTGGAAGTTTGACCAAACTTCATTTTTATTAAATGGCCCCTTAATTCCTTTTATGAATTTTATAAATTTATGAATTAAAAGGTAAGAGTTAAAGTATTGATCCCATGGAGAAAATTTATTGGAAAATGGAGTTGTCTTTTGTGAGATATTGAATTTCTAAGTTTAAAGATGTTTATATAATTTTTAGGGATTTTTTTTCCAATTTTTAGAGTATTTTTATAGAAAAACCCCTTTGATTTTAAATCATAAATTCAAAGAAAAGCTCCTCCGCACTTGTAAATGCTACATTTCTTTTTTTTGGTGCAATAAGATTGTGTCATGAGGCAGGATGACAATTAAACAATTAAGATTTCTCTAAATTAATATCATGATATCTCATGATCTAAATGGATTTTTGCGTTAAAATTTGATAGCTAGCTTTATCTTTCAAACCTCCATCAATTCTATTTTTAGAATAAAGAATCTATTAGGAAAAAAAATGATTTTAATAATTGGACTCTTTTACTCCTCTTTTAACTCAAACCCTAAGAACCCACTTGTAAAAACCTTCACTTTCTCTCTCCTCACACTTTTTGGCTCTCTCTTAGCATCATGATAGCAGAAGGAATGGAGAGGAGGTCAAGGTTCAAGGGGAAGCATTTTTTGATGCTCAATCTTGTCATCAAGAAGGAAGCAAGTGAAAAAGGTGATCGAAGCAGATTGAGCATCACTCAACTTAGGACGGACATACCAACATGGTTTGTGCAATGATTTGGATTAGATTTTTGCTTTTGAACAACTCTATACGAGGTAGATTTGCATTTTATTTTTAATTTTTCTTTTATTTAATGTAATAGTTTTGACATCGTTGCATGTGTGCATCTCTCTCTCTCTCTCTCTCTCTCTCTCTCTCTCTCTTGGCATTGTTGTCTAATATGCATAAAAATGCAGACGTTAAATGCACAAATTTATATTCAACTCTTCAAATATGATTTTTAAATTAGAACAGTGGTGAGTCTAGGTCAATTCCAGAGAGAGGAAGGTTAAAAGATTGAAATCAAGAATTTTTTTTTGTAGTTTTATATTTAAAAAGCGGAAATGATCAATGAAAGGAATAAAATGTGTATATAAATGAGATTAACTGAGAAAGTGCTTCCAAACTCCTTGCAAAGATTGAAAACCCTTTATCCATGGTGAAAAAGCAATTTTTAGGGTTTAGAAATATGAAAATGTTGATAAACTAATGGGAAAAAAAATAGAAAAGATGATAGAAAATGGTTCTAATCTAAATATTTGTTATGAAAACACAATCTAGTGATGTTCCCTAATCAAAACATACCTTGGAGAGCTTGTATATTTCACCTCGAATTGGCATCTTGCATCCAACACGAGGAGTGAATAGAAAAGGGAACTCACTGAGAATGGTGTTTCACACATGAAGAATGATCAATCGTTATTTTCTTTCCTTCTGGCTATCAAATTCTAGAAACATACAATTAAAACAATCAGAAAACCTTTTTTCTCAAAACTTAAATCAGCCCCAACACATTTGTAGAACTTGAAATGATGATCATGCCCATAAAATTTCAGCCCCTAACTCCATCAAGATCATTGGATATCAAGATTTTTATTTAGAGATATATGAACCATTGATTTTAATTTCTCTCTCCGCAAATCGCGTAGATCAACCTGCTCCAGCCCAGTCAAAATTGCTAAAACACACCAAAAATTCTATTCAATGCCCCTCTCCTCTCGTCTCTCTATTCTCTCTCCTCACTTCTATCGAGTGGTCCAATCAAGCGCGTGTGGCGGAATTCTTCCATTAAGCAAGAGAGAGAAAATCTAAGGAAGAGAGGAAAGAGAGGAGGGAAAGAGAGAGAGAACATTGTGCACTGGAGAGAGGGGAGAGAAAATAGAGGAGGCAGCGTGTCAGAAGGTGAAGAGGAGAAGAGAGACGGAAAGGAGGGAAGGAGAGATTGCAGAAGAGAGGGAAAATGAGATGCAGAAAGAAAAGGAGAAGATGGAAGAACGAGAAAGAGAGTAGCGAGGGAGCACAACTCTCCTCTCGACGGAAATTTCCATCGCGAAAGAGAGAGAGAGAAAGAGAGAGGATGGCTGACGATACGATTTAGTGCAATCGTTGAAAACACACGATTGTCGGTCAAACAAAATTTATAATTCAAAACTTACAATGATTTAAAAATATGAAATCAAGTACAATGAAAAGATCAAGTTGAAACACAGAGAACATGGTTCAGTTTTTATCGAAGAGTTGACTCAATCAAACTTAAGTCTAATTAGGAATTTTCAGATTGGCAAATGATATATTATTAATCAAAATAATATAAATATATGAGGAAAGATATTCTAAGAATTTAAGAAAATGATTTGACAAAGAAAAGTCAAAAGTCAAGGTCAAAGTGTTGACTTTGACCAAACATTGACTTTCAATAAAATCATAGAAGAAAAAAGTGATTAAATATTATGAAAATTATATTTTCATAAACTAGAGAGAAAATGGAGAATTTTGATAGAAATTATTTGATTTTTAGAGAAGAATTAGATTTACTATGATTTATTAAAAATCAATAATAAACAAAATCCTGAAATGAAGATCTTGGTCAAAATCATTAAATTGACTTGTCAAATGATATCCAAATCTTTGAATAGAAAGCTTAAGACTATAGGACTCTAGAGAGACCAAAATGATCAAATTTCACCTTGTATTTTCAAAGTAATTGCCCTCGGAAGTCAACGCCCAAATTCAGATTGAAAATCAATAACAGTTGGTCAAACGTCAAATTGAAGGGTCAAATGTTGATGAAATTTTATGAATTCACATATCCAGAGAAAGTTGATTGAACAAGGAATCCAATGAAAGGAAAATCGAATGATTTAGACTTAAGATCAAGGAGAAATCCTTGTTTGAAAATTAGCAAAAATCCACGATCAAATTTGGGGGAAATGATGAAATTTCTGATTTCTAAACTCTAATTAACTATCTAAATCTAATCTAAACTACCTAAATAGTCAGGATTACGAAGGAATCACACTACTGACCCGATTGACATAAAGATTGTGCTTCAAATAGCTTCGATTGAAGAGTATTTATCAGGTTTCTTCTTCGATGTGTGTTCGGCGTTCAAGGGGTGAATCCAACCGTTTCTCGCGATGATTTGTGATCAATCTTGCCTCAATCTAATTACAATTGAGTCTAAAATGCAAGGGGATCATGAAGAACTTGAGATTTGCTCCAAAAATACTTAATTTCTTCACGTTTCAATCAAAAGTTAAGTTTAAAGGAAAGAGAGAACATCAATTTATAGAGATTTATCGCGAAAATTTCGTGATGTCTGCTTTGCAGAAGAAGCTTTGGACGGCTGCAATCAGGTGAAATCGGTGGGCCACGATCCCACGACGCGGATTCCACTCCTCCTTGATTATCGCCGTCTGATCTTCATCGGAGTCTCCACATTAAGCCACGTGTCATTTTGTGATTCACCGAGTGTGCAATTAAATCGCGACCATCCGATGTCACTTAAGTGATTGACGGCTCACAATTACGCATGTGCTTTGATTGTGATTGGGTGGACTCGAGTTCATGTGATCGATGTGCATCGATCAAAGCGATTTCATCTGACGCATCTCGGGCTGACACGTCACCTGCAGAAAGAAGCACATAATCCCACACGAAGAAAATCAGGTGAGATAAAGGGGTATATAAGGTGAGACGCGTATTAGCGTTTGCGTCACCCAACTGGGCCAATTACTCCCCCCATGCGTTCCATGGGCCCACTATACCCGTGGGCCCGCACACTCTATTGGCTTGTGAGACTGTTCACGGCGCATGTGCGTCCACGTGGTCCACGTGGACTCGTGTGGCTTCGCCACGTGTCCACGCCGCGCCACATCAGCTTCGTGGGTCCCGTAGATAAATAAACCCATTTTCATGATTTTTTAATGAAATAAATTCTAAAAAATACCTGAAAAATTAAAATAAAATCCAAAAAAATTTCTCAAATTCATAACTTTATTTCTAGAAGTCCTTTTTTACTCAAATTTTCTCAATTGGATCACAAATTTCTTCATCTTTAATACCATGCCACCTAAAATATAAATTTAAGGAAGAATGAATGATGAACTTAAAATACTATTAAATCAACCCTATCATTCACTCATTTTCTTTGATTTATCCATCATCTTCTTCTTCTCTTTTCTTCTTTTACTCATATTCACTAAAGACAAACTAAAAATCACTAAAAAGTGGTTAATTTCAATTTGTTTGACCTTGTAGAAGGTCAGACATCACTAAAGCACATAATTAACCCTAAATGATGCAAAAATATGGACTTTAGTAAAATGACATACCAATGGAGAAAATTCATAGAACTATGATAACATGCATCATAATAACATAAGATAAGCAAGAATATTAGGTAAATATGGTAAGAATTTAAGTTAAATATTCATGCTATCAGTGGCACGCTGTGATGAAAAATTCCATTGCGAGAGAGAGAGAGAGGGTGGTGTGCTGCGACAAGAAAATTCCATTGCAGAGAGAGAGGGAAAGAGAGATAAAGAAAGAATTTCTGGAGGAAGAGAGAAGAAGCTCAACCGCTTCGCTAACTCGAAGTGCATCGAGCAACACAATATCGTAGACCGTCAAGAGGAAGAGAGAGAAATAGAGACTTCGAAACAGAAGGCACATGCAACAGAATTGGTTTCCATCCTGTGCAAGAGAGAGAGAGAGAAGAGGTGAGACGAAGGAGAGAGCAGGAGAGAGAGATATAGCAGAAGATTGGGAAAGAGAGAGAGGTAAGAGAGAGACGAGGGAGAGAGCGAGAGAGAGAGATCGCAGAGAGAGAGAAAAAAAAAGAAAGGGAGAGAGAGAGACTCTCTCTTTTCTTTTTCTTTATTTTTTATTTTTATTTTATTTATTTTTTTCTTATTTATAAAAAAACATTTTTCAATTATTTTAATTTCTAACAACTCCCAAAAAAATCTCAAAAAAATCAAAAAATAAATAGAAATATCATTTTTATAGAAATATTATATTCTTGATGAATTGATGTCATTTAATTCTCATAATTTATTAAAAATCAAGAATATTTTCTTAAACATAAAAATTATCATTTTAATCATTTCAAATCATGATAACATGCATTTATGATTATATTTTAAAGAAAAGTACATAAAATGCATAATATTAATGCATGAAATTGCATCTTATCACTGCCCATGGATCCATCACTCTTGCCAATCATAGTTTCTCTCCTTGCCATTTTCTCATTCCCATTTCATCTCTCCTCATTTTAATTTTCACTTTAGATTCTAATTTCTATCTTGACTCTAAAAGAAACTCAAAATCATTGCTCACACTCACCTCTGCATGCTCTATTATCACTTGCCCACATTCCCTTGCCTTCATCTTTCTTTTGAACACCTAACCTTATTACTTCAGATCCTTGTGGATTTGACCCTTACTAGTAATATAATAAGGAATTCTAATTTTACTACATGAAATTGACGCACAAAAACGACGGAAAACACAAGGGATCAAATTCATCACTCTCCAATTCAAGAGTAGAAGACTACTATATTGACTAGTTTACAAAGATAAATAAATATAAAAAACAAAGTAAACTTATCTAACAAACGAGGTCAAATTTTGACTCATAAAATGTTGCTACCATAAAGAGGACCACCCATAGCTTATCTAGAGAAAGTGAAGAAATGAGAGAGAGGGAGAGAGACAAGGAAGAAGTGTGAGAGGAAGGAGGAGAAAGGGAGTGAAGCAAGAAATACTAATAAAAGGAAGGGTGTAAATAAATGAAAAAAACGTAGAGACATGAAGCAAGGTGAGGAGAGAGAAAGCAATAAGTGCATATGCCTCATTTCCATACCTCCAATATTGAGCCTACTAAATCTCCATCCCAAGAGTGTGAGGCAAGGTAGAAAATGTTAGGATCTAAGGTTGATAAGCCTTAAAAAAATTTTATCAAAATATTGAGTATAGCAAAATAAATTGAATCGAATATTCAAAATATCGAGATACCAAGAATAGATGATCCTATCATCTAGTATATATGAGAATACATGCTTATAGGGTTCATTTGATAGAGTTCTTAAAGCTATTCAAGTTTCTAGCCTCTAGCGGTACTCACATGATCGCTAGATGGTCGGGTCTCCTCTTGAATGCTCTTCATCAAAAGAGAAAGAGAAGAAAGGAGAGAATTCTTACAAGGATTGCATGAGAACCATCAATTTTGTTCTTTCTCTCCCTATTTATAAATATTTAGTATGTGAGTTTTTTATAAAAATCCTCACAATTATATCTATATCTACCAAAATCTATAGACCTTATACATATGACCATCTAGTTCAATATATGTCACTGGTTAATAACTATATAAACCCAATAACACCTTATTGGTTATCCTTAATAAATTATCTACATCAAAAAATAGATTAATTAATTAAGGATAGACTTAACCCGATTGACAAGTCAAGTTGCTAGCCTGTAGGGTGTCAAGCTACACTACGTAGTCTAGGAGATATTGAGTATTTAAGAACTCATGTATAGAACTTTGTCGTCATTAGTTATCATACATGTATAATCCTTTATATATGTATGAGACTCATGAATGACTTAAGGTATGGTCCACTGTAAAATCCTAATTGATCACTCAAGTTAGTACTGATGTGTGGAGGAAATCATTGGAAACTCCTTCTCTGATATTTCCACTACCTTGGCCAGAGATTTCATTGCATCTTATTCCTTGAGTCAACCTCCTCAAATAGTGAGGGCAAACGATCCCATCTCTTCCACACAATCATCTTCAAGGACTTCATATCATATCAAATAAATGACATTTTAAAGATCTCGTAGCTAGGGATTCTTAAGTCATAATCAAAACACAATAATCTATCTGTAATATTTCTTTGGTGTCTCAAGTCAAAGGACCATATACATGATCGGACATGAATCAACTTAATTGACAATTAGGTATAATTTTATTTAATGATTCATACAGATCAATTTAGTGAACTCTTTATCTATATAGCACTCACCATCTATTCTTAGTGTCACCACACCGATGGCTACAAGATCAACCATACTCATCATGTGAGTCAGACAAGATAGTTTTGTTCTTTCTGAATAATTTGATATACTTCTTAAATATGCTACGAATAAGAATGTTTAGAACATATGTTTAAAGACTAGTGATCATAATATTATGATCTCAATATTATTCATCTAGTCATTGCATATCCTCATGGACTTTATTGCAAACATTACACAAGAATGACAATGAACATAAACGAGATACATGGAAGTAGGATTAAATTATAAGCAACATAATATCCATTAGAAATCATTGATGAAGAAAGAGGGAAAATGGAGAGAGAGGGGGGCAAAAATCCCCATAAGAAGAAGGGGAGGAGAGAGAAGAGAGCCCTAGGGCACAACTTTTCAAATGGCAGCTCTAGTTGGACCCACTATGAATCATAATTCATGTAAATAACATGAATAAATGACATAGAGTACACCTTTCTTCCCACACATACATCCTTGTACTCATGTATGAATCTATGGTTCGACCCTTGGCAACACATTACCCCCTTCACTAATGCCGGACGAAGGGGGAGAAGCTAATGCATGATGGAAAGACAAAACCGACTATCACAGGGAGCTTCAAGCATTTGTAACTGCTTGGATCTTGAGTACCTAGCAGTGTGGAACCGAGACTCTAGTCCTCAAACTAGAGAAATCTCCAATTCTTTCTGAAAATTCATTACAAACTTAGTTCAACATTACATATTGCCCTCTTTATATGGTTTTATATGAGCTAGCACAAACTGGGCTTTTAGGGGCCTCATAAAACCTAAGTATTCTATATCCGTAGTTGGCACAAAAAATAGGCCGTTGGGTGGTAGATATTTGGGCCGTTGGGTTGCTTCCACCGATGAGCCCACAGATTTTCAGGGCACAACAGCCCGAGAATACTTTTGTCCGGAAAGGGAAGCCGGGGTCAATATTCTAGAGCGAGAAAGAGACCGTGAAGGAGACCGTAAAGCCGCTAAGGGGGTGACCTGAGAGCTCCACAGAACACCGGCGATGGCGGCGAGCATGTGGCGGAGGGCGCCCGCGCGCCTTCGTATCGCCTCTCCCTCTTGGAGATCTCTTCTCGGATTCGCCGGATCCGACCGATTCGTCGCCTCCGAAACCGTATTTCCTCGCGTTTGCGCTCCCGTTTCTTCCTCGCTCCATTCCTCCCCATTCCAGCGAACACATCCTCTATTCTCCCCCGAAGGTAGCGCTTATTGGTTCGGCATTTTCTTATTCGTCGCGGTTTGTAGGGATACTGATTTTATTTATTTACTTATTGAAGTTGATTCCGTGACGAAGAAAACGGTGGAGGATGTATTGCCGATCGCTACCGGGCTAGAAAGGGAGGAAATCGAGGCCGATCTTGAAGTACGAATTTTCTTTGGGTTTATGCTATTATTATTGAGTTTATAATTTATTGTTTTTTTTAAATACAAGTTTATAATTGTGATTGAGTTTATAATTTATGATCGAGTTTACAATTTATTGTGATTTTCAGGGGAAGCAGAGATTTGACATGGATGCTCCTTCCGGACCCTTTGGCACCAAGGTATCGATAGTTTGGTACGTAACCACAAAAGAAATCAACGAACTTGGATTTATTTTAATTTTTATTGCAGGAAGCACCTGCTGTAATTCAGTCTTACTATAATAAGAGGATTGTCGGCTGCCCTGGTGGGGAGGGTGGTAAGTTTCAGCTGCGAGATCCACCTCTCTCTTTCTCTTTCTCTCTCTAATTTGTGTGCATTTCAGAGGATGAACACGATGTTGTCTGGTTTTGGCTGGAGAAGGATAAACCACATGAGTGTCCTGTGTGCTTGCAGTACTTTGCAGTAAGTTTAACCTTTCAACTTTTATACCAGATCCATAATATGAAACGACTAGTTATTTCATGGAATTTTTCTCATTCCTGAAACTCTTTTAGTTGGAGGTGATTGGCGAGGGTGGAGACCCGGATGGTCATGATGATGATGATGAAGATCATGCCCATCATTGAGGGTCTTTCGGTGTGTGCTCCGTCTCCAGTTTTTTTGATCTTGAATTGTTATTTTGGTAGTTCCTTGATGGTGATCCTGCAGATAATAAGATAGCAGAATTTGTTCTTTGGCCTGCCGTCTATTGAAACTTCAATTTTTCATGTTTCTTAATAATCAAAGGATAGTCCTTGTTCTCCTTTCTTCCCTCTCTACATCATGATGATTCAAAAGCTCATTGATGGGCATTTCTTGGTGTAGCTATCCCAATCCTAGCTCAGGTTCAGATTTGGGCTTCCCAGATTAAAGGGGGGCAGGTGGAAGAAATCCTGATTTAGGGTTTATTTTCTCTCTCTTGCTCTTTTCTCTCTTTCTAATGAACTCTTCTGTCTATATATATGTATATCACTCTCTCTCTCTCTTGTCTTCTCATGCTCTCTCCCTTTCTCTCTCTCTATCTCTCCCCCTCCCTCTCACACTCTGGCTGATTCTTAAAATAAAGGATGCCGGGAGTGGTGATCC
Source organism: Lemna minuta (assembly GCA_024174645.1). Lineage (NCBI taxonomy): Eukaryota > Viridiplantae > Streptophyta > Magnoliopsida > Alismatales > Araceae > Lemna > Lemna minuta. Next base: position 4,417,264 of record CM044116.1, on the reverse strand, counting down.
TGATCTAGTGTTTACTCTCTCTTCCCCATCTCTTTCTGCTTCATTTCTATCTCCCCTCTCTTCCCCTCTCATTCTATCTGGATGATTTTTAATGAAGAAACAAGTTGAAGAGATCCTCACCCAGTGTTTGTTTCTCTTTCTCTCTCTCCCTCTCTCCCTCTATCCCTCTCTCCCTCTCTAAGTTGAAGGCATTTTTGTCAAGGTTGTGAGGAGTCCCAATTGAAACGCTTCTGAGCTAAGCCCCGGGAATGGTGTCATACATATTAGTTTCGTATCTTATGAATCCATGGATTTGATTGTATTGCACACTAATTTTTTTTTCCTGAAGTTGGTTTTATTAAAATCATGATTGTTCCTTGAGCTTCATTTACACTGCTTATTCACAAACTCAAATCTTTGTTTTTTCTTAATTTCCTTACATGCCCTCTCCATACTATCAGAAGTATAGCTAGAAGACACCAAAAATAATGGTTCTCAGAAACCCTAGGATGTATTCATGAAATTTGGCCACTCAACTGTTGCCCTTTCTGGCGGCAGGAAAACTGTATGTGCCTAGAGCTACGTCCTGACAATAGCATGTCAGTCGCCACGCATGATTTGGTATCATCGTAGAAAAAGTTTGAAATGCCAATATTGTCCTCTCTTGCTTTGCTTTGGATTGGCTGTGGCTGGGGTCTAGCAGCAGCTACTGTCACATGGATTCCCCCCCCCTAATCTTGATGGTGCACATTGGAATAGCTGAGGCTGTGCAGAACATCAATTCTTTGTGCACAAATTGTGTTCATGCGCATGCTAGGTCATGCAGGGAACCCTATGTGAAAGGAAGAAAAACTGAGGATAAACAAGAAAGGATGAGTGGAGAAAGGTCAGTCAAATTCTTCGGATCCCTCCTGAGCTAATGACTTCTTGCAGTCCATTCCTGTCAAGAAGATGAAGAGATGCACATTAAGATTATATCATCCACTTATATGTTGACAGTTTGAATGCACATGTCTAGCTCTTGATTTTTCATTTCTGATGTTCAATTGGAACCCATGAAATGATGAATCATTGATTGAAAGACAATTACTGCTTGTCTATGTCATATCCTATTCACATTTCAGTCTATGTTCAGTCATAATGGCAAGATTTTGAGGTCAACCTAGAAGTTGTAATTACCAGGGTTTGCTGATCTTCCATTCAGAGGTAAGTGCATTCTTGAGTGCTATTGATCAAGTTGAGCAAGACATGTCTTAGACATCAACTATACTAATACAATCTTGGTTGAATCAAAAGATTGCATGGAAATTTCAGAGGGCATTACCTACCCATTTTCAAACATGGTCCTATCCATTTTTGAAGTGGAATGCTTGATTCAATTTCTCAATATTCCCATTCTTAGGTTATAAAATTTGTTCAAAAGTGAATTTTTAAACAAAGATGCAGAAGTGGGAGCACACTATTCAATCCATTCATTATTTTTCAAGGATTTGAAATTAATTTGTTACTATCTTGTACCTTATACATTATTGAAGAGGACCCCCTCGCAATCACTATAAATAAAATGAAAAACCCAAAGGTATTGTATTCAAATGAAATCCTGTTTTGATTTTGGTAAACCTTGAGAATTTTGTGCGTTCATAAATTGAAATAAAAATAAACATTTTTTTGCAGTTGCCCAATGGTTGGACAAGTCATGCGTTGTGCGTAGATCACTAGATATAGTTCAGTCTCTTTGCACCATTAAGGTTCTAAACTATGTTATGTCATTACTATATCTAGACATTTTTTTGATATTTAATTTTAGGATTCTCATAGAAGGTAATATTTAAAAAAACCAACATTTTATTTCATGATCTTCAAAAAGCATGACCAAAAAGAAACAATTTGATTTTGATAAATCACATCAATCTATGAAAAACAATGATAAACAATGATAAATAATTCAATAATATGTAAGGATTCTATGGTTTTCTCGCATACCATAGCTTATCTTTAGGGTCATTCGTGTCGTACTTAGTTTATATGATTTAAGCAAAGTTCCTGATGGAGCTTGGAGAGAGTATTTACAACAATTGTAAAGAATTTATTTAAAATTTAATTTTCTATTGACCTTATAAATATGATTCATATGTAAGAACACGCCTGACTGTAAAGACCTAATTTGTGCTATTATGGACTGCATATATTTCCCTTGTGCGATATTTTTTTTTTTTTGGAGGGACATGTGGCACAAGGGGATTAACCTAATTTGCAGCGTTTGTCATGGTCCTCTGATCACATGGACCCTATATGCTTGATTTTAAAATTGGGCAACATGTGGCACAATCATGGGGGTTGAAGACTAGATTTAATGATAGTCATCAAACAAGATCAATCAGTAGAGGTCAATTTCACTCATTGATTGTCAATTTTTAAAGAGCACATCAATAGAGGCATCAGATCAAGATCAAACATCATTTGGAGGGCTTTGGCTAGGGGAAATGAGATCATGCCACACAAGATAATCTACTACATCAAGAACTTTAACTCATATTGGTCAAGGTTTTGCAAGTTTTTACACTTCTCATCTCTCTCTCTCTCTCTCTCTCTCTCCATACAAAGGTGAATTTGATTTTTCTATACTAATTAAAAGACGATCAAAAGGCTAGATGTGGCCACAATTGTTCTTGAGAACCTTGTCTCTTGTTTTCAATGTTTGATCCTAATCTTGTTTGGAATTGATTTTTTATTCTTCTTGACTCTTGGTGATCCCTAATGTTCTCTTGCTCAAGTGTATGTACATATGCCCATCTTGTAACCTTTCCATATTAATTGAAATTGTGGTTTGAAAGATAATTTCTTCATTATTTTTTATTTTTGGATTTGATAAATAAATATAAACAAGTGGCTTAACGGTTAGGTAGTTTTTTGACTTGGATGTCATGACTTGCATTTGTTACTTGAAATTTTGCATATTTATATTAATCTATTGTGGGACAACCAGTCCCACTTGTTAGGATTTGATGCTTTATAGGCTTTCAAAAGTTTAATCAAAACATCAAACCCAATAGAATACATTGAATTAGATATTCAAAATAGTGAGTACCAAGAACCTATGATCATATCATATAGTATAGATTAAAATCCACACTTACAAGATTCACTTGAAGGAATTCTCAAAGCTATTCAAGTGTCCGGGCTCTTGTAGTATCCACATGGCAATTAGCTGTGATGATTGGATCTCCTCTTCAATGCTCATCACCAAGAGAGAAAGAGAAGAAATGAGATAATTCCCATAAGGCTTGGTGGGCATCTTAAGTTTTGGTCATTCTATCCCTATTTATAGATATAGGGTATGTGAACTTTTCACAAAAACCCTCATAACTATATTTATTTCTACCAATATCTATAGACCTTATGTGTGCATACATCTTGCTAGTTAATAACTCTATGAACCTAATAAAACCTCATTTGTCAATCTTATTAATTATCTTTATATTAATAAATTAAGGATCAATTTAGCCTAATCGACAAGTAAAGTTGTTAGCCTATTGGGTGCCAATCTACACCATGTGCCCTGGAAGATACGAAGTGTATTAGTACTCTAGTATAAAACCTTGCCGTTATCAATTACCATGTACATATAATCTTTCATCCATGTGAGACTCATGAATGATTCAGGGTATAGTCAACTATTGAACCCTAATTGGTCACTCAAGTAGTACTGATGCTTGGAGGAAATCATAGAGAACTCCCATGATATTTTCATTACCTTGGCCAAGGATTTCATTACATCTCATTCCTTGAATCGTTCTCATCAAATACCAAGGACAAATGATCCCATCTTGATAACACAATCACCTTACATGATTAGCCATCTACACGTGGCTAGGGATTTTTAAGTCATAAGCAAAATCAAAACATTCATATATAAGATGTCTTTGGTGTCTTAGGTCAAAGGATCATACACATGAATCCATCTGATTGACAATTACATATAATACCATTCAAAATTTCATAGGGATCAATTCAATGAACTCTTTCTCCAAACAGCACCCACTAGCTATATTTGGTATCTCCAGACCAATGGCTACTAGATTAACCATACTCATCATAATAGTCAGATCTAATATGTTGTTCTTTATGAAGAATTCAGTAACCTTATCAAATATCATTCCAATGTGAATGTTTAATAACTAGTGACATCTTTGTATTATGATCTCATCATAATTCACGTACGAATTGCATATACTCATAGACGTCATTATAATCATCACGCAAGAATAACAATGAATTAGTTTCATTTCGATGAATATAGAGGAGACATGGAATCCCTTGACTTGTCATCAGTATAGTACCAACTCAAATAAGAGTCCATCTTGACCCTCATGAGAAAGTACAACTAACCTAGAGTCTACCAAATGTATGTCTAATACATGCATGCTACCAGTAGGTGACTCGCCCCTGATCTTTCCTGATTGTGTAATGTAAATAACAAATACACCTCGAGTTCACATTTTGGTTGACTCCCTAGATTCGTTCTCAATCTAGCACCAATTCACCAAAGAATCTCCCCCTTACCCTCACAAGAAAGTATGACTCACCTAAAGTCAACCTAGTTGATAACATGCAAATTAATACGCCAATGTCAAGCAATTTATGCACTTCTTTATATAAAAATACATGTCACCATGCTTTTAAATGATTATCTCCTTGTTTACAAAGATACTTTGATTTTTCAAGGCTTCTTTTTATTTTGGCGGAATTTTCTTGCATTGAAATTGTAAAAAACAAATAATTTGTTCTGTCAAAAAATGAATTATCTCTTTATTGTTCATTCAAATGAAATTTTTTATGATGGTTTAAAAATTGTCAAATTTATTTGTACAGGGGAGTTCTGATTTTCCATGATTTTCTTGTAGTTTTTGGGAATTTGATAGAAGTCAAAATGATTAAAAATAAAATTTTAAAACTAGAAAAATTAGTTTTTATCATTTCAAAATATTTGAAAAAAAATTTTACATGATACTTATACAATCGCGCTACATGGCATGATTGAAGGTGTCCATCTTAACTGTGCTAATCATTGGTTGGCACTAATTATGATTGCAAGAATCACCTAATGATCTTCTTCTTTTCTTTTCAAGTTTAACGAGTGAATCCTCAGCAAAATCATAGAAGATGCTAACATCGATAGAGCATCGACCAATGACAAAAAGGCAGAAAAATTCAGACAAAATTCCAGAAAAATTCCAAAAAAATTGTAGAAAAATCCTTAAACTTAGAAATTGAATATCTCACCAGATACAACTCCTTTTTTCAAGAATTTTTCTCCATTGGATCAAGAATTTAATCCTCTATATTTTCATCCAAAAAATCTAAAATCATGAGAAAAATTAAGGTCTCATTTAATAAAAATTAAGATTCATCCAACCTCCTTAAAAATAAGGATTTTGAGCTAATATTCACTCTAAATCAATTTTCAATCATTCCAAAAACCTTATGATGATCCCTCTACCAAATCCAAAACTCATTTACCACATTTCATAAAAATTTGGTTGGCTTGATGTTTAAATTTGGTGGAGAATTGTTTCCTCTTCCCTCTTATTGTCATTCATATCCATGTTTCCTGCTTGCATACCAATGTCCCTACATACAAATAACTCATAGAAAATGTGAGAATTCAACCACTTGACTTTGAAAGAGTCAAATGGGGTTAGTCTCATAGTATAAGTAATTGAAAAAAATGAAGTATGATCAGACATATTTATTTGTTTACCAAATTAGCACTAAATAGATACAAGTTGAGTATATGAGTAGAATGAAATGACGAACGTAAAAAATATCATAAAAATATGATAATGTGCATTATATTAACAAGAATTATGTGTTAAAACCCATTTATAATGATAAAAATGAATGCATCAATGACACATCAATGAAATTGTGTCGTCATCGATTACTATGTACGCATAATCCTTCATCCGCCCAAAACTCATGAATGACTTAGTGTATGGTTAACTAAAAAAACCCTAATCGGTCACTCAATTTAGTATTGATGCTAGTAGGAAATCATCGAAAATAATTTCTCTAATATTGGTTTTTAGTGTCAATAAGGCTTTAAAAATTTTTATCAAAACATTGAATAAAATAGAATAAATTGAATCAAATATTCAAAAAATTGAGGCACCAAGAATAGATGATCGTATCATATAGTATATATGACAACATACTTACAAGGTTCTCTTGAAGGAGTTCTTGAACCTATTCAAGAGTCTGGCCTCTAGTGGTATCCTCACAATCTCTGGATGGTTGGATCTCCTCTTCAAAGCTCTTCACCAAGAGAGAAAGAGAAAAAGCATAGAGAATTCCCACAAGGCTTGCATGGGCACCTTGAGTTGTGATCGTTATCCCCCTATTTTAGAAATTTAATTTGTGGATTTTTCATAAAAACCCTCATAATTATGTCTATATCCATCAACATACATCGACCTTGTTTGTGTGACCCTCTAGGATCATATATCTGACTAGTTAATAACTCTACAAGTTCAATAACACATTATTGGTCAACCTTAATTTATTATCCACATCAACATATAGATTAATTCATCAATGATCGATTTAACCCAATCAATACGTGGAGTTGCCAGTTCGTTGGGTGCCAAGCTACACCACGTACTCTAGGAGATATGGAGTATGTAAGAACTCTCTTATGGAACATTTTTATCATCGGTTTTCATGTATATATAATCCTGCATCCACACAAGATTCATGAATGACTTACCATATGGTCAACTTTCAATTCCTAATTGGTCACTCAAATTAGTTCTAATGCGTGTAGGAAATCATCAAGAGCTCCTTTTTTTGATATTTCCATTACCTTGGCCAAGGATTTCATCGCATCTTATTCCTTGCGTCAATCTCTTTAAATATCAAGGGCGGATGATCTCATCTTGATCACTCAATCACTGATATGTGTAAAAATACAGTCTTTGAATGCGCAAATTCACGTCTCAAGAAAATTTATACTCAACTCATCAAATTCATATTTAAATTTAAAACAGTGGTGAATCGAGGTCAAGTCTACAGAGAAGAAGGATAAAATAGTGAAATCATAAGATTTTTTTGGTGTTTTAGATAAAGTGGAAATGATTGATGAAATGAAGAAGATGTTTATGGAAATGAGATAAACCGGTCAAATGCTTCCAAACTCCTTTCGAATATTGAAAACCCATGATCGATGGTGGAAACATGATTTTAGGGTTTGAAAATGAGAAAATATAGATAAACTCATTGGGAAAATAGAAAAGATGGATAAAAAATGATCCTAATTTAAGTATTATTGATGGAAACGCATCTAGTGATGCTCTCTAATCAAAACATACCCTTGAGAGCCCATACATTTTTCCTGAGCTAGGCGTGTTGCATCTAAAATGAAGAATGAAAAGAGAAGAGAAGAAACTATCTAAAAATGGTGTTCCACACAAGAAGAATGACCAATCACTGCCTTCTTTCCTTCTAGCTAGCCAATGCTAGACGCACACAAAGAAACATTCATAAACCTATTTTTTTCATCTCAGAACTTAACCCCGCAGATTTGTAGAGCTTCAAATAACAATCATGCCCATAAAATTTTAGCCCCTAACTCCATCGAGATTGTTGGATATCAAGCTTTTAATTATGATGAATTTGTACCATTGATTTCATTTCTCTCTCCTCAAATCATGCTTGTCAACTCATTCCATGCCAGTCAAACTTTTCTGAAACATAGAATTTATGTTCGATTACCCTCAGCTCTCTCCTCTCTTTTTCCTTCTCTCCACTCTCTACTCTCTCTAGCGATGATGAGGAGCGCAGACGTGAGAAAGGGAGTGGAGAGATCCACGAGAGGCACGAGAAAAGCAGAAGCAAAAGAAGCAGAAGAGTGGAGAGATGCACAATGGAGATAGAAGAGGAGAAGGAAAGAAAGAAGGGAGAGAGAAGATGGGGAGCAAACCTCTCCGCGCAATGGAAATTTTCATCGTGAGAGAGAGAGAGAGAAAAGAAGAAATAGAGAGAGAGAGAGAGAGAGAGAGAGATAGGGAGAGAAATTGCAAAAGAGAGAGAAAGGAAGGAGAGATAGATCATGGGAGAGAGAATGGGAAGAGGAGGGAAGGAGAGGATGAATCTCCCCCTCAAAGAATTACGTTGAGCATGCACGAGAGCCAGGGGGGAGACTGCGGTAGAGAGGGAACGTGAGAGAGAGGGGGGAAAGAGATCGCGGGAGGGAGAGAGTTTCACTCTCAAATCTTTTTTCTCTTTTATTTTATTTTTTAAATTAATTTTCTTTATCAAAACATCAGTTTTTCAATGATTTTAATTTCTTAAAATCTCCTAGAAAAATTTCAAAAATAAAAATAAATTTTAATTTTTAAAAATTAATATTCTGGATAAAGAATCAATATCATTAAATGCTTATAGAATATTATTAATTTATGAAAAAATCAAGAATATTCTCTTAAACATGACAATTATCATTATAATCATTTTAAATCATGATAAAATGTATTTATGATTAGATTTTCAAGAAAAGTCCATAAAATGCATGATATTAATGCATGAAATTGCATGTTATCAATGACCTTAATGGGCTCCATGTCGTATCCAATTTATGACATTTTGGAGATCCCGTGGCTAGGGATTAGTGAGTCATAAACAAAACACAATCATCCATCCACAAGATGTCTTTGGTGTCTCAAGTCAAAGGACCATGTACACAACCGTGATATGAATTAACCTGATTAACAATTTGGCATAATACCATTCAATGATTCACACAGATTGATTCAGCAAACTCTTTCTCCAAGGAGCGCTCACTATCTATCATTGGTGTCACTACAAAGATGGCCACATGATCAACCATACTCATCATATGAATCGGATTAGATAGTGTTTTTCTTTCCGTATAATTCTATGTCCTTCTCAATTATCCCACAAATCGGAATGTTTATAACATATTTTTAAAGACTAGTGGTTATTGTATTATGATCTCATCATAATTCACTTTTTCATTGCATATACTCATGGACTTCATTGCAAACATCACACAAGAATGACATTGAATAAAAGTTCATTTCAATGAACATAAACGAAATACATGGAAGTGTGATTGGATTATAGGCCACATAATAACCAGCAACGTTAAGGAGCCTCTCTTCTGCTGTGAGGAATTCACAATGCTTGCACTTGTGGAAATAAATGTCTCAATATCATTGAGACAATCTACCAAAAACTAAATGAAAATGATTTCAAGCACTTAATGTTATCCAAATAGAAAAATCTTTGATAAATGATTAATGAGAACCCATTTATACAAGAAAAAGATACGTCACCTCATCTTGAGGGATGTCCATTTGAGGTCGTCAATGCTTAGTGATCTCGTAGTCTACATATGACTCAAAAGATTTCAAAACAAATATAATTTAAGAAATTAATGCAAATCCCATACAAATCACTTATATAATGCATGAACAAACATCAAAGGCACATTAATATTCATATAATCACATTAAAAATAGAGAGATGAAGATGCTTTATTATTTTTAATCAATTCTCTCAAAGTTGAATCAAATAAAAAAATTCCAATTAATATAATTTATGATTGTAATTTATATGATTTCTCCCTCAATCTCTCTCCCGATCAAATTTGAGCCTCTCTATTTTTCGATGCTTGCTCTCAAATTTTGACTAGTTGGGTCCTAAGGTTCTATCAAAAATTTCTCTTAGCTACCTCTCAATGCACTATTTTTTTTATCCATAGGGTTCTAAAAAGTTCTTTCTTAGATTTCATGAAGCCTGCAGAACGACCAGAAAAAGAAGTCTTCAGTTTTTTAGAAACTAAAATTGAAATAAATACAATTCAATAATGTCTCCTAAACATTTTTGTAGATAAAGAAACAATCTATTTCAGATAATGTGATATATTGATGGACAAGTAAATTAAGCGTTAAATGTTGTATTCATCTACTTGATGGTATTGATTTACAAAGGTAATGAGAAGGTAAACAACTAATCTTTCAATAATTTCAAAATTTCTAATAAATCATCATTTATTTTCATGGGCATATTTTCATTGGAAACAATTTATTTGCAAGCCTAAATGCAATAACTCTGGGCACTACTTCACGTTTAACAATCAACGATGTGGGTCGGCAAACACTCCTTCAAAATTATTTCAAGTGAGCTTAAAAAATTTCATTCATAAGAAATTTAAAAATTCATAGATATTTAAAAGCCAATCAGTAATTCTAATAAATATTCATTAAAGAATCATTTCAATAGTGCTAAAAAATCAATGTCTCGTAATAACATTATAGTCTGCCTTCTCACTAATGAACTTCATCAGATGAATATAACTAATATACCCTTAATGAAATACAGTAAAATAGAATTATAATAGATAGCAAGAAAAACCTAAAATATTTTGACACTCTTACCAAACGAACTGCATGATCCAATCTAGTAGCTGTACAAAAATATTTGGTATGGTATTCCAAAATTACTCTTAAATAAATAAATAAAAGCAACTAAAATTTGGAACAAACCTCAACATTGGAATTAACCCTCATTTAGAGAAGCTATTTGATGTTGAATCTGTCATGCGGCTTGAGGTTCAGTGGGGAGCTTTCGACCATCGAGAGGGTGAGGCAATAATGTTCTTTCAGCTTGTAAGATGGAAAAGAGTGTGTTGAGAGGGTTAAGCAAATGATATCATGAGAGCTTGATAGAGAGGGAGAGAGAGAGATTTGAGGATGGTTTCAAGAGGAGACCACTGTCTAGGGCTCACCAATAGTTTAACTTTTATTGAGGCACACCAAAGCTCAAAACCGAAACTAAGCCAAAAAACAAATAGACAATATTTTTTTCACCATTTTGTTTTCAACAGTTTTGGTTAGGCTCTTTGGTGTTCATTTTTTTCGATGAGAACCCTATTCCAAGATGTCCAATGAAAAATTATTTCCTCCATTGGAATTAAAGGCTCCCTTATGTGAGACAATCCCACAGCACAGGATCTTTCAAGCACTTGGGCTTATCATGCTAACAATCCTTGACAAAATAATGATTATACTTGGGTTTGCATTTTCTAGAATTGGCTTCGAAGGCTTCAAAATAGGCTTTATAAATGTTAGATGAGCCAAAGTGGGCTTTAGATAGGTGTTTGCCCTTTAATTCTCCATTTTTCTTCATTGGGGCTTACTAGGCCGTGAAATGCCAAATAGGCATCAGGTTGGACTTCTAGGAGCGGTTCAATCCATGAACTACTCAGCTCATTTTTGAGTTGATTCTTGGATCTCTTGGGTCGATAGGTGATAACACGCATATTTAACTTGTTTTCCTATCATATTTAACTAATATTCATGCTTATCTTATGTAATTTTGATGCATGTTATTGTAGTTTTATGAATTTTCTCCATTGGTATGTCATTTTACTAAAGTCCATATTTTTGCATTATTGAGGGTTAATTATGTGTTTTATTGATGTTTGATCTCGTGCAAGGTTAATTAATTGGAAATTAACCACTTTCCTTGAGTTATTTTGACTTTAATGGATGATTAAAAGAATAAATTTCAAGAAGAGAATGATGGGATGAAGCAAAATAGACTTCTCACGGGTTTATTTAATATGCATTCATCCTATTTTCTTCTATGGATTTATATTTTAGGTGGAATGATATTAAAGATGAAAAAATTTGTGATCCAATGGAGAAAATTTGAGTCAAAAAGGAGTTAAAGAAATAAAGATATGAATTTCTGAATTCTATAGTTTTTTTATTTTATTTTTGATTTTTCAGAGATTTTTCGGATTTCTTTCTTTAAAAAATCGTGAAAAAAGGGTTTTAATGCGCTGAACCCGCGCGCTGACATGGCACGACGCTGCCATGTGGCGGAACCACATGAGCTAATCGGCACAGACCCACCACGAGCCACGTGGGCGCCTGACGAAACCTTTCCGTCCGGTCGTTGAATTCACACAATATCATGTCAAAAAAATTTCCAAACTCACCAATTAAAGGATTAAATCACAAATTAAGGATTATAGTGGTGAATAAGGGTCGAATCCACGGAGAAATCAGAGAAATTTTTTAGATATCTTTGAAATTCGATCAAATCAGATAATGAATTGAGGTGAGAAATTAGGAAATTTAGTATATTAAGAAAGATAACTCCAATACAAATCCACAAAATCAAATATCACTGAATTTGGATTAGAATTCGCAGAGAAATTGAGATTTGAAATTGAGATAGAATTTGATCGCGAAAATGATTGAAAAACCGAAATTAAAATGAAGTTCAACTTAATATAGGATTTAAAATGTAAATCTAATGCTAAATGATGAAATATTAGGATGAAAACACGCAACCTAACCCAAAGTCACGCTCGAAATGATCTAATTAATCACCAGATTCAAGGCTTTTCATTCCGCAATTTCGAAAACAAAGTTTGGCATTCAGGATGTGATTTCTTCTTATTTCCTTGATCAATTTCTGATTTCAAACACTCCTTGGACGCGGAAATAAGTCTAGAAGATGTAGAAATCAAAAGATGATCAGATTGTGGTCTCTAGAAAGTTTGATTTGCTCGAAAACCCAAGAATGGTTTTCCGTCGCGAAAAACATTTTAATTTATAGGCGAATTTGGGCGTAACCGTCAAATGTGTTGATTCGATGCGATCAACAGCTGAGATTAAACGTCTTTTGACGAATCGACGTGATTAAGTCGTGTCCGTCCGATCAGAAATGAAGCATCCAGATTCCGCCACATCGCGCGTAAAGACAAGGTGTCATTTCATCTCGTCCATTTGATCTTCATCGGACGATCGCGATGAATCCATGTGTCCATCTGGCGCTTTCAATCTCGACTGTTATAACTCCAAGATGGACGGCTGAGATTAAACGCTGATTCAATTAAATCGTTGTCTATTCGGATGTCGCCAAGTACTCCTCTGAGTAAGTGACATCCGACGCACGTGATTCAATCATGCGATCGGATGTCTCACACTGCGCCATGTCACCTGAACCATAAATAAAGAAACATAGTCCCACACGGAATAAATTATTACATGTAATCGACTATATAACATACAAGATATTAGAGGGTTAGCTTAAATCCTTAACGGATGCTCTAACCACAAATTAATATCGCGCACACGTGTCACGCACACACAAGCGTGTCACACACATGTCACGCACGCGTGTACACGTGTCACACGGACACATGTCCACGCATTGCCACTAGGCAACGCTCTGCCACGTCAGCGAGCGGTAAATAAAAAAACTGTTTTTCTTCTTTTTAATTATTCAAAAATCAAAAATAGAGTTAAATAAATTCAGAAAATTTCTAGAAAATTCTTAAAAATTGGAAAATTCAGAACTTCCAAATTAATTCAAATTTGTTTTATTGGATCAGAAATTGAATTATCTATCATTTATTTAACTCAATAAATACACTCATTTTAACTCAATAAATATACTCATTTTTCTTACAAAATAAATTTACAAAAATACATGAGTGTAAATAAAAATCTTTTCTCTTATCATATAATCATGAAAATATAATTATGATCTCAAATATAAATTGGATTAGAATTACATTGTTTAATTATGCATAATTATCCATAAAATGATGTATTTTTAGATCATAACATGAAATTACATAAAATGATAGAAATGTACTTAAAATATGATAACATGCATAGAAATGGAACAATTAATGCCTTTATTTGTATTAATAATCATGTAAATTCATGTATAAATTGCATGTTATCACACCCCCCAACTTGAATAATTGCTAGTCTCTTAGAAATTCACTACATAATCTCCTTAGAAAGTCCTTTTATCCTTTGATCCTACAACTAAAGAAGTGAAGTGTATAAATGTGTGATTACGTTTCCTCATAGTGTGGACCATGGTGATCTAGATTCTATAACTAAGTTGACTTGCTTAGAGCATATTAGGTTAGTTCTTATCGGCTAATGCTTGAGTGAATACTCAATTGTAATCGAGGTGAGCATATCTAAGGTTTGATGCTATGGGAATGAAAAGATTCTCACCTCTCTCATTCTATACATCACTCCTTCACTCATTTTGGAGGCTACTTAGTGCATTAGAATTCCCCTCAACTCCTCTTCCTCCTATAAAGAGTGCATTGCAAAGGGATTTCCTATTTTGGGATGCATCGCTATGAGGTGGCTGAAAGAATAAAAAGACACTATATCTAAAGGAATGACTTGGCTAAAGGCAAACATGCATGTAAACAATATAGATATTATATACAAAGAAGGTACCACTCATGTTAATTATTCTCCCAAATGATGTGGATGATGTTAGTAGATAAGGATAGATAGAAATGGTAGAGATGGTGTGCAGTGGTAGAAATGATATAAAAATGGTAGAAATGGAATGGAAGTAATGGAAATGGTATCAATCAAAACTTAACTTTTGATTGAAACATGAAGAAATTAAGCTTTTTTGGAGCAAAATCTTAAGTTCTTCATGATCCCCTTACGTTCTAGACTCAATTGTCATCAAATTGAGGCAAGATTGATCACGAATCATTGCGACAATCTCTCCTTGAACGCCGAATGCACGTCAAAGAAGAAACCAGATCAATACTCTTCAATCAACACAAATTCAAGCCCAATCTTCGCATCAATCGGCTTAGCAGTGTGATTCCTTCTTAATCCTTGTAATTTATGTAGTTTAGATTAGATTCATATAGGTACTTAGACTTTAGAAATCGGAATTTTCATCATTTTGCCAAAATTTGATTACGGAATTTTGCTGATTTTTAACAAGGATTTCTTCCCTGATCTTAATTCCAAATCATTCGATTTTAGTTTTATTGGATTCCTTCTTTCATCTGCTTTCCGTGGGTATCTGATTCGTAAAACTTCATCAACATTTGACCCCTCAATGTAACGTTTGACCAACTGCTAATCATTTTCCATCTGAATTTGGATGTTGACTTTTGAGGGCAATTACTCCTAATTTACAAGGTGAAATTCGATAATTTTGGTCTCTCTGGAATCTCCTATTCGTAAGAATTCTATTCATATGTGAATTTCTTGATTTGAATGTCATTTGGTTAGTGAATTTCATGATTTTTACCGAGATCTTCATTTTAGAATTTTTCTAATTATTGATTTTCAATAAATCATCGTAAATCAAATTCTTCTCTAAAAATCACATTTTTTCTATCAAAATTTTTTATTTTCTCTTTAGTTTCTAAAAATAGAATTTTCGTAATATTTTCTCACCTTTTTCCTCTCTGATTTTATAGAAAGTCAAAATTTGGTAAAAGTCAACGCTTTGACCTTGACTTTTGACTTTTCTTCTTCAAATATTTTCTAAAATTCTTAAAATATCGTCTCTTATATATTCATATTATTTACATTAATAATATATCACATTCATTTCTTAGAAACCCTAATTAGACCTAAGTTTGACCTAGTCAACTCTATGATAAAAGTCAACCGCGTTCTCTGTGATTCGACCTGATCTTTTCACAGTACTTGATTTCAAATTTTAAATCATTGAGAGTTCGGAATTATAAATTTTGTTTGACCAACGATCGTGTGTTTCAATGACCGCACCAAATCGTTACCGTCAATAGGATATGGACCTTATGATCTTGTGAGGTCCAATAGAGCCAGGACCCCTTTTAAAACCTCTTAAAGAGGCTAGGGTTGGATAACCCTTATCAAAATCCTTTCTTTTTAGAGTTTTAGGGTTAAAAAAGTGATCAGATTGTCTTCTTTAGTTGGAGCAAGGATTTCAATAGAAGACTATTTGTGATTTCCACCCATGAATGTTTTCAAGTGTGGTAATGCATTTTATACTCTAAGAGAACTCAAGGTATGCATCAAAGATGAGGGAAGCCGGGAGGGGCAAGCCCACATGTAATGATCATGGACTATCCAAATGGATGGCGTTTAGACTTCTCCAATAAAACTTTAGGTAGATGAGACAACTGACTTCTTTAAAGGTAAATTCTTCTTCTCTTCTATTCGAGTCAGGACTCATTAACCCGTGATTAAAAATGAAAAAAGGTCCTCTTTATGGAGAATTAAACTTTAACAACAACTAGTAAATTTCCCCATCACTTCCTCCCCAATTTCGAAGGTACTTTTTTGCTCACTCTCTCTAATAATGACTAGATGAAGGAAGATTAAATAAATCAAGGACCAATTTTTGGGAAGGAATCTACTAATTGTTCAAACTCTGTGAAGACTCTAATGTCACTTGGCCTAGGATTAGTGTCAAACAAGGACTATGCAATATTTGGGCTTGGAAATTTGTGGTAAAGCTCTTTATTGTTAGGATATAATTATCTCTTCAATCTATTCCATCCAATTTTTCACATCTACCATTTCTTTCAAAATTGTAACCCTTCTCTTCATCCATCTTTCTCATTTCTTAATTTGTTTGTCCATTTTTTGTTCATAACTTGTGTCCACTATTTTATTTCATTGATATATGAAACCATAAAATGAAATCATCCTTAATAATCACCATCCTCAACCTCTTCATTTTAATTTTATTTCCTCTTCTATTCACCTACATACCTTCATGCCCTTAAGATGTTTTTGAAAAACCTCAAGGAAAAAATAATCTAAAAATCACTAAAAAAACATAAAAACCCCTTCTACATTCATAGTTATTTCAAATTTAGCTACACATTTCATAAATACTTCTCTTCCATCTATTAAATATAAAAAACCATCTATATTACACTCTTATATAAGTAACTCTTCTCCCAACATAAGTTCTCTAGTCTCAATACCTATACCCTTTGTAATTCAACCTTTAACCATTTTTATGAGTGATTAAAACTTTTTTGCTTGAATTCTTTTCAAAACAACTAATTAAAAATCTAAGTGGAATTCATCATAGAACCAAACTTCTCTCCACGATGATCTTCGAGAAAAAACATGCACCCAGCATGTCCTTGATTTGTCTCCATTTCCTTTGACTTAAAAATTTTCGAAAGATAAAAAAAGAGTACTCCAAGAATGGGGAGGAAAAGTCTTCAATCAATGAAGGGTGGCGCTCACTATTGAATGGCTAAGATGCAACATGCCCTGTTGGATGGATGGCCTAGATTTAATGATGCTTTCTCCTCTAGAAATGTTAAATGAAAGTGTGGTCCAATGGAGGAGAACTTGATCATCTATTTAACTCCTCATTTTCGCATATATGCCTTGGAAAACCTAGATTTTCTAATGTACTATTGAAAAATTTGTGGGCATCCCTTTCCCCTTTTGGTTTGTCTCTAAATCAATTAGGTAAGCTCCAACCTGCTACCTAAGAATCTTAGTCTTTTTACAAGCCTTAATCCTTCTGGCTAAGTTAATTGTGATTTTTAGGAACCTTCTCTTTTAAGAGCATTCTTAGTTTCGTTATAAGTTTTCATTCTTGATAATGCCCCTATCTCCTAGTTCTATCTTCTTAAATATCGAATTGACATTATGTCTTCTAGTCATTAGTTTCTAGAAGAGATTTTCTCTCAATTTTCCATCACTCCCAAAATTCTTCTTATATACAATACCCTCAAGCTTCTTATTGTTAGGTCTAATCTCTATTAAGTGTGCATAGTTATGTATTATTGTGGATTAGCTATCGTTTAATCCCATTAAGTGATTCAATTATATTTAATGTGCAGATTATGACATTCATTTATGTGTGTGGAGGTTAATTATGTGTAAAGGCAGTAAATCAGTCATTAGTCATTAATGGGCTGACTAATGACTGATTAGAGGCTTAAGCTTTACTCAACTATATAAATAGGAGGCCATAGTCCACTTGGATAACCTGATGCTCATAACCCTCAAGAGAGAATCTCATTTCCTCTAGAGATCAGGAGGTAACATCGGGGATATCCAAGAAGGCTATTCTCCACTTGAGTAATCTACTTTAGGTGAAGATTAATCTAGTGAATCAAGGTATCTGTTTAATTCCGTTTTATGAATCTAATTATTCTGATGAATCATGATGCATGCTCCAGTTTCCATCACTTACTATCTTAGCTCTGATTTTTCTCGTGACTCTCATGTATCTCTATAACCGTGTTTCCTCATATCCACTTGGTTTGGAAACCTTTTCATCAGCTCTATCTAGATGCCACTCTATTATCTCTACATCCATGTTTCATTTGATCTAACAGCCTACATATGGACCTAAACCAACTCCATGCTCTAGTTTATAAAATTCAGACACCTTATCACTTACGACTTAACTCCATGCACGGTGAATCCAAGAATGATGTGGAAGACTGCATCTAGAAAATTTGTGACTCTTGACATTTTTATTGATCATAGTCTCTTGAATGGCATCTGAGGCCACCATTCCCATCACAAAAAATTATCTTCACCAATACTTTATGATGTGAGATTTGGCAACAACATGATTATTTTTCAAAAATAGAGTTTTCCTATCAACTAGATAAACTAGTTCTCAACCTTCTCTAAGAAAAAAACTTTGAGGATGTAAGGAAGAATCTTAGGTGATGGATACTCGGCCCAAGTTCCAAGATGGTGACTCACTAATGTTGGAGGAAGCAAAAAGCTATCACTTACTGTAGGGGAAAATGATTTAACTTATAGTCATTCATTTTCATATTGTGTATGTTATTGGTGCCCTCAATGAGCTTATGTATGAATCTTATCAATGCATTGGGTGGTGCCCTTTGATATGCATAAAAAAATGGTCATTGAATGCACAATTTTTTTTTACGTGTCCAAAAAATTATTCTCAAGTCTTCAAATCTGGTTTTTAAATTAGAAAAGTGGTGATTCTAGATCGAATCCACAAGGAAGAAGGTTATGAGACTAAAATCAAACGATTTTTTTTTATATTTAGATTTAGAAAGCGGAGATAAACGATGAAAGGAAGAAAATATGCACATAAATGAGATGAACCAAACAAGTGCTTCCAAACTCCTTGTGAAGATTACAAACTCTTGATCAATGGTCGAAAAGTGATTTTAGGGTTTGGAAATGAGAAAATGTTGATAAAAAAATATGGGGAAAAATAGAAAAGATGATGGAAAATGGTTCTAATATGATGATTTGTGATGAAAACATAATCTAGTGATGCTCCCTAATCAAAACATACCTTTGAGAGCGTGTATCTTTTGCCTAGACTTTGTGTCTTGCATCCAACATGAGGAATGAATAAAATAAGAAGAAACTCACTGAGAATGGTGTTCCACACAAAGAATGATCAATCACTGCGTTCTTTCCTTCTAGACACTAGTAGAAGCATACCATAAAAACATTGAAAATCCTAATTTTTTTGTCTGTGAATCTAAATCAGCCACAACATATTCGTAGAGCTTAAAAATTACGATCATGCCCATGAAATTTTAGCCCTTAACTCAGTCAAGATTAAGAGATATCGAGATTTTAATTTAGATCATTTTTTTTCCGTTGATCTGGATTTCTCACTCATCAAACCGTCCCGGTCAAGCCGCTCCCCATCAAAACTGTTTGGTTAAACATCGGGTTAAACATGAAAAACTTAAAAAAACATTATTCTCTCTCTCCTCTCTCTCCTCTCTCTCCTCTCTCTCCTCTCTCTTCTCTTTTTCTCTACGCTCTCCTCTCCTTGCGATGCTTGAGAAGCCATCGAAGCGCAGGGCAAGAATGGAGAAGCGAGAAAGGAGGGATTGTTTTCTCGTGCGCAAGAGAGAAAATTATCTTCTGTGCACGAGAGAGAGGAAGATTAACGAAGAAATGAGAGAGAAGAAAATGCACAAGGAAGCGAGGAGAAGAGAGGGGAGCTGAGAAGGAGGAAGAGAAGAAGCATAATTGCCGCGTGAGAGAGAGGATAGGTGAGCTGTGGTGCGACGCAGAAAATGAGTAGAAGGCGTGAAGGAGGCGCGACGGAAATTTCTTCTATCGTACGAAAGAGGGTGAAGATGGAAAGAAGGCTTGCACAAGTCGCAAATCCATCGCATGAGAGAGAAAGAGTGAGCGAGATGCTGCACAAAGAATGAGGCAGCAGAAGAAATTTATGATCGAACAAAAGAAAGAGAGGGAAGAGAAAGGCATCTGAGAAGGAAAGTTTCACACTTGACAGAATAGAACTCCGTCAGGCGAGAAAGAAGAAGGAAGAGGGAGGAAGAAGAAAATGAGAAGAAAACAAGGGAGAAGATTTTCTCCTCCCCCTTATGTGCGCATGCACGCGAGGGGGAGGGAAGGAGAGGAGAGAGGTTGAACGGGAGACAGAGAGAGAGGGGGAGAGAGAGAGAGAGAGAGGGTGGAGGAGGCACTTCTCTCATTGTGACCGAAATTTTTCATCGCAAGCGAGAGTGGCACGCCTCTCTCTTTTATTTTTCTCTATTTTTTCTTCTTTTTAATTAATTTTCCTTAAAAAAAATTATTTTTCAATTATTTTAATTTCTAAAAACTCATAGGAAATAAATAGAAATCTCATTTTCTTTTTAGAAATTTTGTATTGTTGATGAATTGATGTCATTAAATGCTCATAATTTATGACAAATCAAGAATATTCTCTAAAACATAAAATTTATCATTTTAATCATTTCAAATCATGATAACATGCATTTATGATAATATTTTAAAGAAAAAGTGAATAAAATGCATGAAATTTTATGTTATCACCCTTCAAATAATTTTATCACCCCTTAATAGTTTTAAAATATGGGATTGGCTATGATCTATGAAGTGTTGGGATTTGATACTCTGTGGGCTTTCCTAATTTTAATCAAATACATCAAGTGTAGAGGAATATATTGAATCAAATGTCCAAAACATCAAGGCACCAAGAACCAATTATTTGATCATCTCATATAGATTAAAATCCATACTTAAAAGGTCTATCGAAGTAGTTCTCAAAGCTTTTCAAGGGTCCGGCCTCTAGCAATATCCACACGATCGCTGGACAATGAGATATCTTCTTTAACGCTCTACACTAAGAGAGAAAGAGAATAAAAGAGAGAGTTTCCACAAGTCTTGCATGAGCACCTTAATATGTGGTCATTCTCTCCCTATTTTTAGACATTAGATGTTCAAACTTTTCACAAAAGCCTCGTGACTATGTTTATACCCACCAGCGTTCATAGAACTTATATTTGTGATCCTCTACATCTATATATCTCGTTAGTTAGTAATTTCATAGACCCATTAATATCGTATTGGTACACCTTGTTAATTATTTATATCATCATATAGATTAATTAATCAATAATTAATTTAGCCCAATCGACAAGTCAAATTGACAATGAGTTGGGTGCCAAACTAAACCACATGCTCTAAGAACTCTTTTGTGGAATCTTTTTTATCGTCAATTATTGTGTATGTATAATCCATTATATGTGGGAGACTAATGAATGGCTTAGGATATGGTCAATTATCATACTCTAATCAGCCACTCAAGTCAATGCTCATGTGTGGAGGAATTCTTCGAGAAACACCCTCTTTGATATTTCCACTACTTTGGCCTCCGCTTTAATCACATCTCATTCCTTCAATCAATCTCCTTAAATACCAAGGGCAAAAAAATTCTATCTTGACTACAAAAATCACCTTCGAAGACTTTATCCCGTAGCTAAGGATTCATAAGTCATAGTCAAAACATGATCATCCATCTATAAGATTATTTTTTGTCTCATATCAAAAGTGGTGGCGTATGACCCCCGTCACCACCAAGGTACGACACCAAGGCGCAGGAGGAGCCGACACCCATGTCCGTTCAGCCCCCACGACAAGCGAAGATGAAGGATGCCGATTTTTGCTACACCGTTTGAGGACTTCGTCTCGCCACACTCCGAGCTCGCGAGCATGGATCTATCTTTCCCTTCCTTTTTTCCATCATTTATGAACTTTGTTTAGCCGCACGTGTTTAACAGTTCGCGTTTATCTCTCTCTCCTTGGGCTTCTTGGCGGACCCTCCCTTTCAGGCCCCACTTAAGAAGCCCACTCATTTGTGGACCTTTTTATTTCTTTATGTTAGGGCTTCTAGGTTCGTGGGCCTCAAGCGGGCCCATTCCCCTCTCGCCCATTTTGGGTTCTATAAGAGAGGAAGGGACCCCCCCCCCCCACAAACCCTAGCCGTCATTTGAAGAAAGTAAGGAGTAAACTCCCACTCGAGTGACTGCTCAAGGAAGGTTGAGGAACGGCTCCAATCGCCACTGCCGCCCCCGCCGCCGCACGCTCACGTGTTGTCGTCGTTGTCGCCGCCACCACCTCTTGCCGCATCCCCATGTCGTCATCGTTAAAGCCACTACCCTCCACCTCTGCCACCGCCGCCGCTGCCCTTGTGCTGCCGTTGTTGCCCCCGAATCGCTGCCCCTGCCACACCCGCGCGTCGCCTCCCCTACCCTTGCCTCGCCTGCATGCCGCCCTCGCCGCACTGCACGCAGCCCCAACCGCACCGCATGCGCCGCCCTGCCACACCTCGCCTTGCCGCACTCGGGTGCCGCCCCAGCTGTGCCCCCACGCCACTTGTTGTGATCGCGCGTCGCCTCGCCGTGCCCGCTCGCCGCCCTTGCCGCGCCCTACTGCCGCCCTACCACATTCGTGCCCTGCCCCGACCATGCCCTCGCCTTGCCTTGACCGCGTCTGCACCCTGCTCCAGGCCGCTCTCGCGCCCTAGCCTCAGGCGCTCAAGCCCGACCTGGTCGTGCCCGCTCACGTGCCCCCCCTCCCGCCCGAGCCTTGCCCGGTCGCACCCGCGCTCTCCCCAGGCTGCGCCCACACCCCCGCCCACCCCCACGCCCATGCCCGCACCCGCACAGCGCCCGGTCACCCGTTCCCCACGACATCACCAGACTCAGCCCCGCTTCTACAGTCTGTCTGTTCCGCGTACGAACATCCTCCCTCGTCACTACTGACCGGGCTCGCGCTCTGTAGGATAGGCACACATCCCCTTCATTATTTCGAAGTTACTTTACTTCTTACAGTACTTCTGATAACATGCAATCTTAACATGATAAAACATGACTATGCATGCAATTTAAGGCATAAAACATTACATTTATGTGCATGTTATCATACTTTGAGTGCATTTCTATCATTTCATGCAAATTTATGTTATAATCTCAAAATACACTAAATTAGGGTTAATTATGATAAATTAAGGATAAATGATTTTATAACCTATCTTTACTTGAGATTATAAGTGATTTTTAATGTTAAATAATAAGAGAAATTATTTTTATAAACATTCATTTAAATTTCTAAACTTAAAATCTTAAGGAAATGAGTGTATTTTTGAAATATAAATTAAAACTCTTGTTATTTAAATATTTTGAATTTTTAGAATGATAGATAATTAAATTTCAGATCAAATGAAAGAAATTTGGATTAATTTGGAATTGTATTTAAAAGATATGATTTTTACAATTTTTAGGGATTTTTCTGTATTTTTCCGGATTTTCTATGATTTTATTTTCTATTTAAAAACGTTAAAAATAAATATAAAAAAATTAAAAAAAGGGGCGCGGGACCCGCGTGGATGCGACGTGGCACGCAAGGCCACGTGGCAGCGCCACGCGGACCCGCGCAGTGCCTACGTGGCGCGTATATACTAAATTATTTTATTATTACTATATATAATAAAAGAGTTCTTCAGCCTCGCCTAGATGGGGAGGGTATTAACCCTCTTAAATGCCGGGTATTATATACCCGACATTCTCCTTTCTATTTCTCCGTGTGGGACTAATTCCCACACTCTACTTACCTTGCAGGTGACGTGGAAGCGCGCTGGACGTTGGATCGACGGCGAGCGTCGATCACGTGAGCGCCGGACCACGATCGATCAAATCAACACGTGCTTGATTGGGCGAGTTATAACGGCCCTGATGTTGGCGACGTGGCGCGACGAGGGACGACGGATCAAACGGGCGATCGATCGACGCGCGTCGATCGCATGCACCGCGGACCACTGATAAATCAATAACGCACGTGGCGTTTTTAAAGAATTATAACGGCCGAGATGCGTCGGCGCGGATCGCATCTCAGCCGTCGGATCGTGATCCAAGGAACGAGATCAAAGCATTTTTATAACGCTAATCCAAGCGGAAGATCGGAGCCGTCGATCCAGATCGGACGGCTAGGACTTAATCGAAACGGTCCACGATGGACCGTTTCATCGTAACCGTCCGATCATTTCGATCGGACGGTTACGCCCAAATTTAGCTTAAATAGCCTTGTTCTTCGTCGATGTATGCATTCAAGTTGGATTTCAATCAAATTGACTTGTCTAGACACCGATCCACTCGTTTCTCTTGATTCGAGTAGGTTAGTCAGTAGGGTGATACGAGAAGACTGAGACAGTGGTCCAATCTGTAGTATAGATCGTCAAGCTACCCTTGACGACTCAAGGTTCCCCACACCCATGAGGACGTGGACCTGGAGGGTTTTCCCGGATTATCTCCACACGGCGCACCCCAGGAGTTACGAAGACAAGACTCGAGGAGGCAGCGTGTCGGATACTCTCTTGAGCGAGCATCTCATCATTCTTCGGTCGCCTAGATCTCCTTCCTTAGATTCCCCTTTGCTTCATTGTTCGGTCAGGTTTACTAGCCCGTCCGGCATAAAAAAGACCACATATAAAATTGCGACATGAATCAACCTAATTAAAAATTAGGTATAATACCATTCTTTCAAGGATTCATATTGATCATTTTAGTGTACTCTTTTTTCAAAGAGCACTTACTATCTATCATTGGTGTCTCCACATCAATAGCCATAGGATCAGATGTACATATTACTTGAGTCAAATTAAATAGTTCTATGCTTTCCAAATAATTTGATATCCATATTGAATATCCCTCGAATATGAATTTTTAGAATATATGCTTAAAGACTAATGGTCATCGTATTATCAAGTTATCATAATTCACTTAGTCATTGCATATGCTTATGGACTCATTACAAACATGACAAAAGAATGACAATGAATAAATTTATTTTGATGAACATAAAAGAGACATGAAAGAGTGATTGTTTTGTATGCCACATAATAAACATCACAAATTCCATTTACCTAGTTTAATTTTGATATAACTTAGTACCACTATAATTCATCTATTCTTCTAGACCGTAAAAAGATATGTAGGTCCATCTAGAAACATTAATTTTCATTTTAAAATTATTTTGTCTCCTTTTCCATGATTTTTTTTATCTCTCATATGTTCTTGACGTGACGAAACTGCGAGGTCGTCGATTTCACGCGGTATCGCGTCAAAAATAATACCAAACTTACCAATTTGGGGAATTATGAGAGAATTGAGGGGTATAATGGTAAATACGGGTCGAATCCACAGGAAATTTAGGTATTTTTGAGATATCTTTTAGAATTTGGTCAAATTGGACGATGAATTGAGGTGAGAAATTAGGGAAAATGGTGTTTTTAGAAAGAAGACTTCAAAACGAATCCACGGAATCAAGAATCATCAAATTTGGACTTGATTTCGCGGAGAAATCAAAATTTGAAGTGGAGAGAAATTTTTGGACGTTAAAATCGTGATTTTAAGCTAAATTTTATGAAATTGAAATCTAAAACCTAATCTAAACGAAAATTAAAGATAATAGGAAGATAATGTAAGAAAAACCGCTTCCACTAAACCTATTTAGCGATCAAAACGAGGTGATTAAGCCGATTAATCACCGAAAACGTCAAGAGCGTCACGCCCGGCTTCAAGCGGCGATTTCTCCTTCGATTCTCCACCAAATCTTGATTTCAACCCCTCCATGGATGTGGAAATGAAAGAGGAAGAGGATGGAATCAAGAGAAACGAGTGGATCGGTGTCTAGACAAGTCAATTTGATTGAAATCCAACTCGAATACATAGAACGACGAAGAACATCTCTATTTAAACAAAATTTGGGCATAACCGTCCGATCGTTTCGATCAACGGTTACGATGAAATGGTCCATCGTGGACCATTTCGATTAAGTCATGGCCGTCGGATCGTGATGGACGGCCACGATTTGATCTGTAGATAGACGTTATAAAAATGCCTGAATTTCGCCCCTTGGATCTTGATCTGGCGGTCGAGATGCATCGCACGCGATTAAATCTCGGCCGTTATAATCCATTTAATTCAGCACGTGTTTGATTGATCTCCGGTGCACCCCTCCTCCACGCGATCGACGCGTGTGATGCTGCCACGTCGCCGAAGATCCAACCGTTCTAACTCTTTTAATCGCGCACGTGCTTGATTGATCGATCGGTGGTCCAGGCGCATGCGATCGACGCGCGTCGATTGATCGCCCGCTTGATCCGACGCTCTGCGTACGTCCACGTCACCTGCAAGGTAAATAGAAAGTGGTTTTAGTCCCACACGGGAAAAAATATAGGAAACCGTCGGGTTTATAAGACCCGACGATTTAAAGGGTTAATACCCTTCCCATCTAGGGAAGGCTGAAGACCCCTTTTACGTATATATGTAATAATAATATAATATATATATATAACGCGCCACGTAGGCACGCTGCGCGGGTCCGCGTGGCTCTGCCACGTGGCCTTGCGTGCCACGTCGCACCCGCGTGGGCCCCGCGCGCTTTTTACATTTTTTTATATTTATTTTTAACGTTTTTAAATAGAAAATAAAATCGGAAAATTTAGAAAAAATCTAAAAAAATCCCTAAAAATTTTAAAAATCATATCTTTTAAAATAAAACTCCAAATTAATCCAAATTTCTTTTATTTGATCTGAAATTTAATTATCTATCATTCTAAAAATTCAAAATATTTAAATAACAAGAGATTTAATTTAAATTTCAAAAATACATCCATTTCTTTAAAATTTTAACTTTAGAAAATTAAATAAATGTTTATAAAAATGATTTCTCTTATTATTTAACTTTAAAAACCATTTATAATCTCAAGTAAAGATGGGTTATAAAATCTTTAATCGTTAATTTGTCATAATTAACCCTAAATTAATGCATTTTGAGATTATAACATAAAATTGCATAGAATGATAGAAATGCACTCAAAGTATGATAACATGCACATAAATGTAATGTTTTATGCCTTAAATTGCATTAATAATCATGTTTTATCATGTTAAGATTGCATGTTATCAGTTCTCCCTCCTATCTCTTCTAATTTATTATAGATTTATCTCTCCTATCTTTCCCCTATTCTCTTTACTCCTTGTTTCCCCAATTTCACTTGATCTCTATCCTCTATGTTCCATTCATCTCTCTTCCTCTTATCCTAGATTTGCCCCCTATCATTCTTTCCCAATTTCACTTGCTCTCTCTCTCCTTCATTCTTCTTTCATTGCTCTCACACTGTTCAAACGTGTCACCCACGAATGAAGTGTGAAAATTTTTTGTGTTATTCATTCATCATTCAAGTTGAAAATATGCAAAAAGAAATGTATAACTAAAATTGTCAAATAAAAATATGAAAAAATAATTTAATAGAATTCTTTATGAAATTTTCAATGTGATGTTTCAATGATCTTTAAATCATCTTTCTCTTATACCTTTGTATAAAAAGAGTGAAAAGGGTATTATCACTAGAATACTTTCTCTTGAATATCCGGTGGTTGTAGTTTTGCTTGATTTATATTCAATTTGTTAGTGTTGGTGATAATTCTAGTGAAGAAGAACCATTTCCCTATCAATTTCATGCATTTGACCAGAAAAATTAAACTAAATCCCCTTCTCTAGTTTTCTAGACCTCTAAAATTCAATCAGCTTGACCACAGGCAAAATGGTCTCGGTGAAGCTTGTTCGTCTTACTTAAGGCCCGTTAGAATCCGCCTAATGGGCCTAAAGACAAACATCCCCTCCAATTCTGACCAGGTCTAGTTTGACCAGAACAAAGGAGGCTGATGACAGCCTGGACAAATGGACCACATCCTCCGCGTTGACCATTTCAGGCAGGATTTCCTCCTCGGGTGGTGCCGCGATTACCGCGTAAGCATAAAGTCCAAGCAGCAAGAACACGCGCCGCAGAGGATAGAAAATCTTGCGAAAAGTCAAACTTCTTCCTCTCTTCGGCGGCGATGAAGCAACGATGAGACTGAAGACAGCCAAGATCCTAGCCATAGCAGTGGTTATCTCCCTCCTAATCCTCCTCCTTATCCTCTGGATCTGCTTCCGCTTCTCCCGAGCGTTCTTCATCTTCGCCGGCATAGACTCCGCCACAATTCTCTGCATCTTCATCTGGGCCACGATAAAATTCTCATCCTTAGATCGGCGATTATCCATGGCGAGAAGACGAGCCGTAGACGGCGAAGAACTCCGCCTGCAGTACTCCTTCCTTCGAAAAGTCGCCGGCTTGCCGACCACTTTCAAGTACGACCAAATCTCCCTCGCAACGGATAATTTTCGAGCTGTACTGGGGGCAGGCTCCTCCGCCGCAGTCTTCAAGGGTATCCTCGACGACGG
Source organism: Lemna minuta (assembly GCA_024174645.1). Lineage (NCBI taxonomy): Eukaryota > Viridiplantae > Streptophyta > Magnoliopsida > Alismatales > Araceae > Lemna > Lemna minuta. The sequence goes on along the minus strand of CM044116.1, from coordinate 4,388,888 downwards.
CACTGCAATCGCCGTGAAGCGCATCGATGGAGAAGAACACGGCGACGAAGAGTTCAAAGCCGAAGTCGCCGCCCTCGCTACCGTACAGCATAGAAATTTAGTCCGACTGCTGGGATACTGTTTAGTCCCCAGAGGACCGCGGTTTCTCGTGTACGAGTTCATCGAGAACGGCTCCCTAGATAACTGGATCTTCAACGGTGATAACAGGAGAGTACTTCCGTGGGCTTTCAGGTATTCCGTCGCCGTCGACGTGGCGAGAGCTTTGTCTTACCTCCACCATGACTGCCGCACGAGAGTGCTGCACTTGGACGTGAAGCCGGAGAATATTCTCCTGGACGGAGATTTCCGCGCACGAGTAGCAGATTTCGGGCTCTCGAAGCTGATGGGCGAGGACGAGAGTCGAATTTTGACGACGGTAAGAGGCACGAGAGGTTACTTAGCGCCGGAGTGGATGTTAGAGAGCGGCGCTTCGGAGAAAACAGATGTTTACAGCTTTGGGATGGTGCTATTGGAGATGCTGGGAGGAAGAAGGAACGTGAAGATTGTGGATAATAAGTGGTCGTTTTTTCCGAAGATAGTGACGGAGAAGGTGAGGGAAGGGAGGGAGATGGAGATAGTGGACGGGAGACTGAGGGAGGAGGAAGTGGAGGAAGATCAGGTGAAGGCGATGGCGTACGTTGCGCTGTGGTGCATACAGGATGCGGCGGAGAAGAGGCCTACAATGGGAAGAGTTTTGGATATGCTCTCCGCAAGGGTTCCGGTGGAGAAACCGCCGGAGACGGAGATGGTGTTGCTGGATTATCTGGGAATCGAGGAGGACTGCGGCGGCGTGGTTCCGGGGGAAAGGACAGTGAACAATAGGGCCCACGTCGGCTTATTTTAACTCCGTTTCTTCGCTGTCTCCCCGATAAGCAATCACAACTATACTCGGTTTAAATATTTTTTGGATTCCATGGAGGAAAGATAGAAGATTGATGCAGAATTGACTCAAAGAATTGTCAATGAAAGCGGGTCAACGGGCATTCTTCATTGCTGGGTAGCCGGATCCGTTTTCTGATTTGTTTTTTTGCCCCCATCTTGTAGAGAGAGAGATAGATATGATGGGTTATTAAAAGTGATCAAACCAAAGAATTTCTCATATGATGAAGAATAAGGAGGATTGTACAACAGGAGGGAGGAGTCAACGCCCATCCACATCCGCTTATCTAGCTACATCCGAACACTCTGAATCACATGGGAACAAACGTTTATACTAGTCGAGAGAGAGAGAACTGTACCGTCTGTCTTCATGGCGGTTGGGTCTTGAAGGCATTGCTGTAAGGAGTAAGAGAGGGAAAAGACGGCACAGACTGGAGAATGAAACTTTCTACTTTTCATGCTTCTAGAGGAACCCTCTTCTTCCTGTTGATGGTGATGATGAGGAGGAGAAACCCTCTTTCTTCTTATTAGGTGAGCCCACTCTCGGCCCATTACCAGGCATCGAGTCCTCCCTGAGGAGGATGTCCGGCGTATTATCGTCCTCATATGCGTTGACCGCGCCGCAGTCGGAGGATGAAAATTCCAGGGCAAAAACGGGTTTGGCCGAACCGGGGGTCGGCGTCATTGGCGAGCTCTGTTGAACCAGGGGAGCGTTCACTTTTGCTCCTTCCGGGCTGATGGGGAAGACATCTCCTAGTTTGTTCCAACTGGTTGAGAACCCGTCAATTGTTTCAATGTCTTCCGCCTCAGCAGCGCCCTTTCTCTCTCTAGAAGCTGAGGGATCAGGGGAGGAGTGATACTTTAAACAGAGGAATTGGGATTTTGAAGGGTTTATGGCACTGCAAAAAATAATTAGAATAAATATTTATCTAAAAACTGACATTTTTTCAAGGGGACTTACGTGGATCCATCAACCAGAGGAGTTAAGGGTGAGAGATGAAGTGGCAAGTTATTTTTTGGAAAGTCGCCCTCTGCGCCTTCTTCATCGGCGATCGCGTGATATCCTCTTCCATATTTTTCATTCCAAGTGGTTTTAACAAGTTCGTTCTCAACGTTAACAGAACCTGCAGAGAAAGATCAATTAACATCTTGCGAACTTGAAAACATGTTGCTATCTTATCGACATGATTTTGCTTTAGCATCTTCCATGCTGGCACATGAAACAGAGGTAGAGAGATGGAGAGAGATATAGAAGTACATATATATATATATGTCCTAATATACATCTAGATATTTATCTATTTCTGCGTATCAATTCGTTTTTGGAAACTTTTTCCCCTGATCTTTGGACCAAACTGGATGGCAAGATCAAGTGATCCAGCGGCCAACCATTAAGTCAATACGCCAACAGATTGGTCTGGTTGTAAACCTAGGTCAAACCCTGAAATTTCTTAGGTCATAACAGGTCAGATCAGATAGGCATTGACCCATTTACATTATAATAAAATAAAATAACGAGCTTCCAGTTAAAAGTAAAATCAGTCGACACAAATTATGCGACTTACCATCTTTTCTACCAAATGTATTTTTGCATCCCTCGCACCGACATCCCAGAAGAACAACCGACTTTGGACTTCAAGACAAGTGCAAGCACCAATCATTTCTCGCAACTATAGGGGATAAAAGTATCTAATGAAAAATCAAATCCAAAAAGGAAACCTGGAAACATTCGCAGTATTTCTTTAGACACTGAGATTTCTTGCAGTTGCATCCTCTTTTATGTCTGGCCGATGCCGGGGTATGCTTGTCGATGTCCTGAAAAGTTGTTAGACAGATCTAGTGGAACAGACACATCAGACTAGTTTTGACGATTATTCTTAAACAATTTTCAGTGAAAAGCATAAGAACTATGAATTCATGAATACAAGAAAATGCCTTGATTGGGAGGAGCACCGATCTCAGGTAATCTCCCTTCTGACCCTAAAAAAATGTCTAGACCATAAGTTTTGTATGCATGACCTAAGCATGTTTCTCATCTTTTGTATCTTTATGATCATTCTCATTGCAATATCTGGAGATATATTCACATAAACTTTTTGGATTGTACTAGTCAACATTTGTAGATAGAAGAAACTTTGTTATGGACTGGGGAAACTGGCAAACAAAAGCCAGCAAAAGGATTTTTTGGGCTATAGAGATCTTTATAAATCTTGAGATGCTTTCATCTTTCTCATCCTCATGGATAATGCTTATGAAATTTTCTTGAGACATCTTTGCAAGTACTGTCAGTCTTTAGCAAACTTTAGAATATCCCAATGATATCTTTAAACCAAAATAAGTCAGCGAAAATCGATATGTGTCAAGAGAAGTCATTAGAAAGATTATCCCATGCGGAAATTAGTAAAAGGAGCAATGATACAGGAGAGGAAACTTACCCCAGAAGTTTTTGATGCAGCTGAAGTATCCTGTATTACAACTTTGGGAGCAAAAGCTAGAGGATTTCGATTTTCAATCTGTTGTCGAGTTTCCATCACAATATCTTTATGTTCCACCCGATTCAAACACCCTTGGCACGAACAAGAATCATTACAATACGCACCAGCCGCAAAGCAGTCACAGTATCTGCAGACGGTGCAAGAGGAAGAGTTAAAACTTGTAGAAACTGTGAGACAGAAATTGAAACTTACAATTTCAAGCACTTTGATTTCTTGCAGTTACAGCGCTTGCAGCCATCATTTTCGGGTGTTTTTTTACTGTAGAGTACAGAAAGATGCATTATGCAACTGAGAAAGAAGTTACTGAAAACAAAAGATTACCTTAGCTTCACAGGGCTGATTTCAATTAACTCCACGGGAGTCGTAAACTGGTTCACATAAGATTGTTGCAGGGAGCTTTGAGATTTTGGCGGAATGACATCCAGATTCTTCTGTTGATCTTCTTCATGTTTATCAATAAAACAGGAATCGTTTGGATTGTCATCATCCACACTAACTCCCATTTGAAATGACACAGTGGGAGAATCTGAATCTTTTCCTTGGTCTATTTCGCCAGTTTGAATCACACTTACTTTTCCATTATTAGAAAGAGATTTTCCGATGCTGTTTAAATGCAAACCAATTCCAGCTGACCTCGGAGCCAGTGAATCAGACTTATTAAGACTGCCTTCTTCACAAGTTGGTGACTTCAACATTTCCTGCACTGAAGAATTTAGACTATTCTGAAATAGAGAACTGCCAGGGGAAGAGTAAGCTATGGCACTTTCAGAGGCTTTGATTAGTTGGCTTCGTGATGCATTTTGAATTTCAAGCTCTAAAGAGCTCACGGGAGACTTGACTTCTGGGATGCTTTGGTCAACGGTGATGTCAGCTTCAAGATTTGGTGAACTTTTGCTAGAGTCAAGTTTCAAAGCTGGAGCAGAAGAATGAACAAATTCCAAGCGTCTTCTCATTGCATACGCAGCTTGGCATGCTCCCTGCATTGGCTTTTGCTATTAAGTTCACAAAAAAACAATTTTCAAGCACTCCAGTGGTAAGAGGCATGCCCAAGATGAAAAATTAATGAATTGAGAAAAAGAAATAGGAGCACTAAGACCTTAATCACGCAGTCAAAGAGAATAGAGTACACCAAATTGAGCATAGAGTACACTGAGTTAAAGGTGTGTTGTTTTCCTCATCCTTCTAGTATCTATAGTACTTATATGATCCATTAGCTGTTTGATGAAACTACACAATTGGGAACTCAGTACTTAAGCTGGAGTGAAAGTGGGAATTCACATGAAAAATTAATATAATAGATCTTCATGTTGAATATAATGGTAATAACTATTTCAAGAATAAATTTATATAAAAATACATACCCATTGACATTTTGACATTATAGTCATTTTCTCAGGATGAGCATCCAACTTCGGTTGCATCTCTGACTTGCTAATGCTTTCCATCAACTCTGTAGTATTGTCTACAGAGAAACCAAAAGGAATTATTGTTCCTTCCTTTTTGCCATTCTGAGAACCATATTCTGCTATATCTGACATCCTCACTTCATCGTTCTTGACATCATTGTCATCTGCATCCATCGTATCTGCATCATGATCACAAATTTGAACCCACATGCGTGCCAGCTTCCAGAATATTTGAGGTGTGGGATGCCAATATTAATGACTCCACGACCTCAATTTCATCATTTTTTTTTGTTTCTTCCCCTCTTTCACAAATTGCTGGAATATCTGGAAAATTGTCAAAAAGATTTGCTAGTCTTCTTGTCCCTTTGCTGATGTGAAACAATGGGCAAAGAAGTAGAACCCTCACATTGGCCCGATACATCTGGAAGAGCTTGACTCAAACAAAGATTCGATAAAGTTGGAGAATTGAAAGAATCTTCAACTGGAACTGTCAAAAAGTCATCAATGCAGTCCAAAGGACCTGTAAAAGACTGAACCGGGGTCTTCAATCCTCTAGGATGTACTGTAGAACAAGGAAAAAAGGTGGACTGAGAGATTTCACTCCCACAGTCAGATGCCTTCTCAAACTGCTCCCGAATATCACCAACATAATCTAAGGAAAATTTCCTAGAGCCAGAGCATCTGCACAGATGTACATAACTCATGAGGAAACAGTAATCAATCGTGGAAAAACAATATTTGGGGTTTTGGCATCACCTTTTTAAAAGCTTATCCTTATGCAAATGATTAGTGTATGGTGACGTAAATACTGGTGATGGAGATGGAAAATCGAGCTCTCGGATTGTAGATGGAGCACACAAATCATCTGGTAGCTTTATCGGCGAAAGCTTGCTTACATAAGTAAAAAAAGGAGATTCCTACATGAGCAAAAGAATCCAGGGTTAGAGCTCTTTATGATAAGAAAAACAAGAACAGAAAAAAATTCATCACCGAAAATAAGTAAAATCCCAGACAGATGTACACAATATATGATGACAGGAAAATTTGATGTCCAAAAAACACCCAACAAGTATCATTTCGTTGAGACCAAATATGGTGTTGATTTTCACATGCAGATGGATGATTCCTTACAGGGCCATGGACAAGACCCTGCTTGTGACGGTGTTGCAAAATTCACCTGGCCATAGACACGCCCACTGGCAGAAGGGCCCATGATGAGGCAGGCCCCCAAATTGTCATATGCCAGAGCAGAAGAGGAATTAACGCAGGAAAAATCTTTGGGTACGTCACCCCAAATTCCCCTCTCATCCCGTTCTCTGGCCTAACTGTTCTTCTCTCTACCTCAGATCGCTCCCCGTTCCAATGGATCTAGGCAATGCTCCTCTCTCCATTATCTCATCACTTTGATCCTTCCTCACCCCTGCTCTTCCATTATCTGCTTGGGCTATCAGTCAGCTACAGTTAAAAATTGGAGAGTACCAGGTCATCAATAGAAGCTCAACAAGGGCTCTTTCAGTGTGGTATGACGGTAAGACATTCTGCAGCATTGACATTGCATGCCCAGAAAACTCACAATAGTGAGCAAGGAGAACATTGAGGATAATCGCGCTACTTTCTTGAATATCAACACAGGGAGCCACGGGCAAACTTAGTAGCTGCCAATACCACCTGCAGTGAGGTTCACGCATGTCAAGATATCAAGATACAGTTGGTTCTTTGAAGTTTGTCATAGCTCTGCTGCCTTGTAGTTCCGACGCGCATGTGCCTGCAGGACTTGCACACTTTTGCCGCCTCAAAAGCATTAACTGACGCTGCTGCAGGAAGTCATGCACTTTTGGCTGCCTCAGGGACTTGTGCACTTCTGGCTGCCTCAAAGGTCTTGCTGCTGCTGCCTCAGGGACTTATGCACTTCTGGCTGCCTCAAAGGTCTTAATGCTGCTTCAGGGACTTATGCACTTCTGGCTGCCGCAAAGGTCTTAGTGCTGCTGCCTCAGGGACTTATGCACTTCTGGCTGCCTCAAAGGTCTTAATGCTGCTGCCTCAGGGACTTATGCACTTCTGGCTGCCTCAAAGGTCTTAATGTTGCTGCCTCAGGGACTAAAGCACTTCTGGCTGCCTCAAAGGTCTTAATGCTGCTGCCTCAGGGACTTATGCACTTCTGGCTGCCGCAAAGGTCTTAATGCTGCTGCCTCAGGGACTAAAGCACTTCTGGCTGCCTCAAAGGTCTTAATGCTGCTGCCTCAGGGACTTATGCACTTCTGGCTGCCGCAAAGGTCTTAGTGCTGCTGCCTCAGGAACTTATGCACTTCTGGCTGCCGCAAAGGTCTTAATGCTGCTGCCTCAGGGACTTATGCACTTCTGGCTGCCGCAAAGGTCTTAATGCTGCTGCCTCAGGGACTTATGCACTTCTGGCTGCCGCAAAGGTCTTAGTGCTGCTGCCTCAGGGACTTATGCACTTCTGGCTGCCGCAAAGGTCTTAATGCTGCTGCCTCAGGGACTTATGCACTTCTGGCTGCCGCAAAGGTCTTAGTGCTGCTGCCTGAGGGACTTATGCACTTCTGGCTGCCGCAAAGGTCTTAGTACTGCTGCCTCAGGGACTTAAACACTTCTGGATGCCTCAAAGGTCTTAATGCTGCTACCACAGGTCCCCTTGCACTTCTATGCACTTCTGGAAGCCTCAGAGACTTAAAAACTGTAGGATGCAAGCATGGCTACCCACTGATGGGATGCAATATTGCTTCAGTTGCAGGCTTAAGATATGCCCAGCTCTTGAAAACCGAGGAAGTGTAGTCCAAAAAAACCCTTGCTTTCTCCGTCTTCTTCCTCCCTCTTTCCTCTAGCGCGATGAATCGAATGGAGAGAGCCTCACAGAGAAGCTAGGAGAGCACGAAGAGTAGAATAGGGCCTCGCAGAGAAGCTTAGAGAGCATGAAGAGTGGAGTAGAGCCTTGCAGAGAAGCTTAAAGAGCATGAAGAGTGGAGTAGAGCCTTGCAGAGAAGCTTAGAGAGCATGAGGAGTGGAGTGGAGTCTCTGCTGGGCAACGCACAACACCTTTCTTGTCTCCATGTCAAATCTTCTACAAGTGTTCCTCTCTAGGCTGGACAAGTTACAGAAACTCGCACCAGCATTAAAAATTGGCCCGGACTCTTCAGAGTCTCCTTGCAGGGCTCTGGGTTGGTCAAATTCCAACCAAGAGTGTTCCCTAAGGCCTAAATCACATGTGCCCTCAGAGAGGAGGGGCATTTCATGCTGCCCTCAGGAGGACCAGTTCGGACCTCGACTGACATCTCTAATTCAACCCAAATAGCTCCCACATCTGACAAGGGAATGGGATGCCGCCTCAATTGACAAGACTCGTTGGGCTACAAAGGTGCCATATGGAACAACCCCAGACTGGGCAATGGGTCACATGACCTAAGGGACTGATCAGGGCAGAGAGGGGCAAGGACTCAGGACCTGTTTCCTGTAATAAGAAGCTAACATTTGGTTCCAACGAGTTAAGCAATATTTCTGCCTTGTTAGAGCCAAGGACTATAGCACAAGTAACTGAAGCTGGTGTGATGGCATGAGTTTGAGACAAAACTTACCAAATGCTTTGGCCTTAAACCTAATGAAGCTTATTGTCAATTTTTTAGGCTACCACAAACAGGGTCCAAGAAGACCTCATCAGAGAATTCAAGGGTCTCATTGGATATTTCCAGACCTTACCTAGGTGTTCCGGCCTTCTCTAAACTCAAGATCTACAATGCAGTGAAGCGACACAATGCTGATTCCATCCAGGACCTTCAGGATTAAGCCCTCACCACAGAAAGCTTGACAAACTTGATTTTTATAAATCTGGAGCCAAAATACGGGGGAAGGCAGGGTTTTACCTCTTATGGAAATTGCTCATCCTCAACACAGTCAGGAAGGGACAGAAATGCTTGTGATCACCAGCAGTCTCACTGGACATCTAGTACGTTCCACCAAAGTTTCAGCACTACAGTACATTGGATTGCCGCACAAAATTTTTTAGGTCATTACGGGAAAAGTTTCCCCAATTTTTTTGCAGCACCCCTGCATCTACCATCCCAACACAAGGTGGACTTCAGAACCACATTGACGCTGAGCACATATACCAAAAATAGATACCCCTATTGATGTTTCCATCTCCAGAAGAATGAGCTCAAGTGCTTGATGAGAGAACAGCTTGATACAGGCATCATCCAACCATCCCCAGACCCTTACTCAAGTACAGCATTGTTGGTAAAGAAAAAAGGCAACTGCTGGAGCTTTTGCGTCAATTATTGCATTTTGAACAAGATCACTGTTCCAAATAGCTTACCAATTCTAATTACTAGCGAAAATCCGACAAGAGCTGACTTAAAATTAGGATATTGTCAGATCAGAATGCGTGAAGAGGACATTCCACACATATCAAAGGGCATAATGAGTGTCATGTCAGGCCTTTCAGTCTCTCCAATGCACCTGCCACCTTTCAAGTGCTGATGAATATGATATTTCAGCCTCACCTCTGACAATGCATCCTGGTGTTCTACAATTATATCTTGACTTACAGAAAGACTCAGGCTGAACACCATGAGCCCTTGGCGACTGTGTTGAGTGCTCCTTGATGACCATTTCTTTCTGTGAATTCCAAGAAGTGTTGTTCTTGAAGGACCAGACTGAGTACTTGGGGAACAGGATTTCGTCCAAGGGCATTGCAACCGACATGGCTAAGCTGGCAGCAGTCAGGGTGTAGCCTGCTCCCCTCAATTTGAAGCAACTTCCAGGATTTCTGGGCCTCACGGTCTACTACCAAAGACTGAGACAGGGTACACAAGTATTGCTTGGCCTCCTACTCAGCTTCTGACAAAGGGAGCATTTGACACAGTCAGGGGGGCCATGTCATCCCGCTCAGTCCTCACACAGCCTGACTTCAATGAAAGTTTCATATTAGAGACAGATGATTCATAAGTGGGAGCAGACGCAGTTCTGATGCAGAATGATTGGCCAGTGACACATTCTGTCAGACTTGCTAGACTCTATCATCAACAAAACATTCACGTTGGCTTATGAATGGGAGTTAATTGCAATTGTGATGGCAGTACACAAGTGGTCCCATTATCTTCTATTTCAGCCAATCACCATCTGCACAGATTAATGCAACCTGACAGACCTTTTTGAGCAAAAGGAGGTTCAAGGAGAATATCACGAACTATTTGTCAAAACTCACAGGATACTAATTCGAGCTTCATTACAATAATAGAAAATAAAACGAAGTGGCTGATGCCCTATCCTGGCTTCCTACAAATGAATCGAACAACTTATGCGCTATGACCCCCAACCAGCGGACCAAACTCTATAGAGTTTTGCGAGATTGAGACAGATGGCTCAGTTTTACCCCATTGCTGCCTCCGTGACTGCAAACATGTGCTGGAAACCCCCTCTACTCTCTGCCCAACAGTTTCCTTCTCCATGATAACAGACTCATCCAACCCAAGTTCTTGGCAGTGATCGGCCATCCCATAATGGCCAACTCATCCTTCACGAATTTCAGGATAAGGCCATAGGTGGCCATGCCAGATTCTTGAAGACTTGCCACTGCATCTCTTGGCAATTCTCGTGGCCAGAATGTAGAGAGATATCAAAATATGCGTAGCTGCAAGCATGACTTGCCAATGGAACAAGACATCCTACCTCGCACCAATGGTCTTGCCTCAGCCCCTGTCCATTCCACAAAAGATCAGGGAAGACATCTCCATGGATTTCATCATAGGGTTGCCAAAATCAGTCAGGTTTGGCACCATCATAGTGGTTGTGGATTGCCTCAGCAAATATGGGCCCTTTATAGGGGCTCAGCCATCCTTTTTCCAGCGAAGTGAGTGGCAGACAAATTTGCTCATGAAGTTGTCCGCCTACACAGTATAGCTATTATAGATAGTTTTCGACCACGGCAGCATCTACTTGAGTACGTTCATGAAATAGCCACACTCTCTCCGTGGCACAAGTCCAAAGCAGAACTCTGCCTACCATACCAAGACTGACTGAGAACCCAAGGTGGTAAACTGTGGTCTAGAAGCTTACCTTCATTGTTTTGCAGGGGATTAACCAAGAACTTAGAGCTCTTTGCAATACTGGACTCAGCTGAGCTACAACACAGTTTTCCACACCAACATCAAGATGTACCTTTTTTGGGCCATGCATGCACATGAATCACCTCCAGTGGCCCTCTATGGAGCCATGTCTTTACCCGTTGATGACCTGGAGAAGATGTTGATGGAATGCGATCAGATTCTTGAATTTTTAAAGAAGCACCCGGCTTGAAATCAAGCCTACATGAAGGCTTGCGCAGATCAGCACTGCTGCGACATTGAGTTCCTGGAAGGAATGGTTGTATACCTTCAACTGCAGCCATATCACATGCACTCTCCAGCAAAGAAGGCAAAAGAGAATCTGAGCCCCATATACTTTGGGTTGTACAAGATCCCACATAGAATCAGACAGGTCGCCAACAAGCCTGACCTGCCACCTGAGACTTGCATATATCCTGTGTATCATGTTTTGCAATTACGTAGAGCAATTGATCCTGATGCACAGCCACAACATTTATCAGACTCCTTATCAGAGGAGCACAAATGGTTGGTCCAAACTCACATAACCCTCCCCAGCTGACGTAGAAGTCCTCACAAGCTGGAATATGGGAGCTAGCGGTTTCCAGACTTCCAGTTAGAGGAAAAGCTGCTTGCCATTGGAGGAAGTGTTTATATGGTTCCTTACAGAATCTACATGCAATGACATCGCAAACAAGATCTACTCTGGACATGCTCTGTCTCTCTGTCTCTCCCCACTCCTGTCACTCACTTACGATTGATGGATGATCAATCTGCAACATCAACAGTGCACATGATACATTCCTAATCACGTCGTCAATTTTCAGTTGATCGATGTCGATCGATCATAATCAGCCACCTCCAGTCGTAGGCCAAGGTGGAAGAGGAATTAGAGCAGGAAGAAATCTACTGGTATGTTACCCCGAACTCTCCTTGCATCCCCTTCTCTGGCCCAAAGCAGTTTTCTCTCTGACCTCCAGTCACTCCCCATCCCAATGGAGTTAGGCAGCACTCTCATTCTCTCTCCATCGTCTCATCACATCCGCCATTTCTCACCCACCCCCCCCAAATCTCTCTGTATCAGTTCGGACTATCATTTGGCTACATTTTAATTATCAATTTCCCTTTTAAAATTCGGAGTACACAAGTTCATAGGTAAAACCAAAGCGAAGGTTCTGTCACATTTGTAAGAAAATCTAAATGACGAGAATTAATAAATCAGCATAAAAACAACAGATACATATGTTCCATAAAAATCAAACAAATTGTGGTTGAAAAAAACAAGAATATTTTGAGGTGACAGAAACATATAAAATCGCAAAACGGTCATTTTTCAACCCTAATGAATGTTCACATTGACATATAAAACTACAAAATAAGTAGACTCTCAAAAGAATATCCATAAAAAATGAAGATAAGGATGTCACATTTCCAAATACACCCAATAATGTCGCTTGCATTTGATTTTTCAGATGCAAGTGAAGGAAATAGCAACATAACACGAATTTATAAATAATCTTTAAACACAATGGATACCCGTGTTCCTCAAAAATCGAATAATGCGGCTGAAAATCTAATTAATAAGAAAAAGAGTTCTTTGATGAAATTTCCCCAAAATTAAACAACCAAACGCGAATCCGACATTTACTAACTTTAGAAGAAAAGACTGAATAAACGAAAAAACGAAAAGACATAGAAAAAAATCTAAAATCCCCCCTTCCGGAAGAATAAATTTACATAATCTCGCCCTACAGTTAACAAGCATAATGTAAGTGTAAAGGTAGAAAAAGCTACAGAAGAAAAACCTGAACATCAGGAGATTTGACGGCGGCACTGGGGACAGCAGGAGCAGGGAGAGTCGTCTCCGGAGAATCCATAGCGAAGTGGGAAGACAGCCGCGATCCAAGGGTTGCGCATTGTCTTCTCCTCGCCTTCTATATTACTCTCACAGCTACAGAAAAAAACATTTTCTTCCAACTTCTTAAATCGGCGTGCGCGCGAAGAAGAAAATTCCAAAATTACCCCCTCGTTTTTGAGATAGATTAGAGGAGCAGCTTCAACTAATGACAGCTCAGCAGGCCGTATCGTTGACCGTTGACCGTGGCAGCTGTTAATAAATATTTACTTGATAAATATTTGAATGCCTTATATATTGACAAAAGTAGAAAAATGAAGTTTTATAAGGGCATGGTGGTATTTTTCTTTCAAGGAAAAATTCAAATAATTAGACATTAAAATAAGAGAGATCAAGAATATGATGGATGATGTTTATGGGCATAATCTTATCTATTTTTTAGAAAATATCAAAATTGGATATCATGATAGGTGACATGTTTCTATTCCATGCACTATCATACAGTTTATCAATCGTATCATCATTTCTATGGCATTGATCAAGATAGGGACCACTTAACTGCTTGAGTAAAAATGCACATCTATGCATGAAATTTTCATCGGGTTTTAAAAAGGAGAATAAGAAGTGATTCAACAAGGGATTTAGAGAAAAGAGAAGGCGAGATAAAAGAGATAAGATAGAGGAAAGAGATGGAGCTGGACAACGTAGAGTCCACATCGAGGAAGAAGAATTGCGAGGAGTGCAGGTGTTTTGGTACTGGCGTAGTAGACTGCTAAGAAGGAAACCTCTAAGATTACCGTTCAACTTGCTTGTTTGTTGCTCTCTTCATGTGTTATATATTTACAAGTGTGTATATATATATATTGGAGAGTTTATGTCCAATGTTTATGCAATCAACCTTTTTATTGGACTTTTAGTGCTCTCTGGTGCTTACAATGCTCATTGACAAGCGAGTGGATTTTTTGGTACTTTTTATTATAATTTTGGGTCAATATGCTTTCTAAAATTTCGATCAAAACATCTAGTGCAGTGGAATACATTGAATCGTATATTCAAAACACCAAAATACCAAGAATAGATGATTGTACTATCTAATGTCTATGAGAAAACATACTTACAGGGTTCCCATGAAGGAGTTATTGAAGTTATTTAAGTTTCTAGCCTTTAACAATATCCACATGATCAAAGATCTTCGTGATGTCTACAAATTAGTAATCAACTTTTTCACGTATTATAGGTGAATTTAAGGTTATATGACGAGTAGGATTTTAGCCTATGATCAAAATTTTTGGCATGATGCTCTCTCTTACAATTGTGATAATCTTTCTTCGATATTTCCTTCATTTCATATCTAATTGACATTATTTTTATTCATTGGATTCTAACATTCTCCCTCTTCTAAATATTTTATTATCTTTTTTTTCTCATCTAATTTTGTCCTCTAATTTGCCTAAATTTGACAAGGCTTTTTGTCTTTGGTTGTCACCTACCCAATTTCCTATAGATTCGACCCATATTTACAACCATTTTTCATTTATCTTTAGATCTAGTACATAAACGTGTGACTTAATTAATGGTTGAAAGATTGCATGCTAGATGTTTGTAAAATTTCTAAAGTCAAACTATGATTGTCACAACTAAATCTCTTAATTAATTTATTATTTCTTATTTCATATGGGATGAAACAATGTAGGTAATTTTGTGACACAATGTAGGTAATTTATATAAAAAAAAAATTTACTTCAAAAACTTAAAACCTTTATGATTTTACTATCTTAAATAGGATAGATTTATGTTTTGAAGAATTTTTATGCCAATAAGATAAAAGTGGATGCCCATATGAACATAGCTGACATGGTGATGCAGGACGGGGTGTGAGAACCCTTGTGCATGATCAATGTAACCAAGGTTGACTGAGGATAGGCGGTCAAAACTAGCCTACAAGTAGGCGAGTCCTAGACTCTAAGTACGATACCTAACCTAAACCTAAGTACAAGCCAGCGTGCCGATCAGTGGAGTCGACTCCGGGTGACCCGGGGAAACTCGCAATGATGGATAAGGTGAGATCCTCTTGGTCCACGTCTAGACGCATGGAAGTCTCTTGTCGTGGAATAGGTAGAAGGCTGCAGCCCACGCTTAGTGTTGGACCTGACGTACATGTCAGAAGTCTCAAACCTATACTCGTACTACCCTGCCTAAGTCGTCCGATGGCAGTGGAGACGAGTAAAGGGTAATGCTTCAAAAAGTAATTAAACTTTAAAATGAGGAGTTGAAGCTAACCTGCGGGACGCGAGCCCGATCGGTCGTGACGAGGGAGGTCGTTTGTACTTGATACGGACGGTCGGCGGAGGGAGGCCAGATTGGTGACATCATGGGCGCGGAGGAAGCCTCGGCATGGGAGGATAGCAGCGGTCGCGGGCTCGGGCTCGAGGCGCCACCGTAAGCCGGTGTCGTCAGCGAGATGAAGAGTACAACGCCGGCAAGGAATGGCGAGCACAGTGGGCAGAGTGCGGCGGAGTCGTGCGCAGGGACGCGGAGGGGCAACAAGCCGGGAAAAAATTAAAGAAGCAAGTCGGGTTTATAACACCCGACGGATTAGTGGGTTGAATACCCTTCAGATATACGGAAGACTGAACTTACTATATATAATATGTAAAATATAAACATATATATACGCATCGTAGGCGTCGCGTGGGACCGCGTGGCACTGCCACGTGGCCCTGAGTGCCACATTGCATCCACGTGGGTCCCGCACGGAATTAACCTGCTTTTTGCCCCTTTTTAATTCATTTTAATCATTTAAAAATTGAAATAAATTCAAAAAAATCCCTTAAAATTGTAAAATTCATAACTTTCAAAATACAACTCCAAATTAATCCAAATTTCTTTCATTTGATCTGAAATTTAATTTTCTTTCATTCTAAAAAGTCAAATTATTTAAATAACAAGAGATTTAATTCTTATTTCAAAAATACATTCATTTCTTTAAGATTTTAACTTTAGAAAATTAAATGAATGTTCATAAAAATGATTTCTCTTATTATTTAACTTTAAAAAACACTTATAATCTCAAGTAAAGATAGGTTATAAAATCTTTAATCTTTAATTCATCATAATTAACCCTAAATTAACGCATTTTGAGATAATAACATAAAATTGCATGGAATGATAGAAATGCACTCAAAGTATGATAACATGCACATAAATGGAATGTTTTATGCCTTATTTTGCATTAATAATCATGTTTTATCATGTTAAGATTGCATGTTATCAGGCTCGGGGAGGAGCAATGTGACGGGGAAGGGGAGATTTGCCGGAGATGGAGAGGAAGGCGGTGCGGCGGTCTTGAGGTGGCGGCAGCGGCGGCGCAAGGGCGGCGACGGCTTGGGGACAACAGCGTCGCGAAGAAAGATTGGCGGCGAGGCACGGCGGCGGTGACAACTGGGATGTCCTCGTGGCTGGGGCAAGGATTGGCAGCGGTCGCGGCGGCGGCGACGGCGGTTGGACTCCTTCCCCGGCCTTTCGTGAGTAGCCACTCGAGATGGAGGAGACTCCTTTCTTTTCTCAAATGACTGCTAGGGTTTGTGGGGGTCCCTTCCCCTCTTATACAGCCCAAAATGGGCTGAGAGGGGAAAAGGCCTGACGGGACGAGACCACGAGGTCGTCGTTTTCACATGGTCTCGTGTCAAAAATAATACCAAATTTACCAATTTAAGGAATTAATAACAAATTGAGTGGCATAATGGTAAATAAGGGTCGAATCCACAGGGAATTAAGGTATTTTTGAGATATCTTTTAGAAATTAATCAAATTGGACAATGAATTGAGGTGAGAAATTAGGGAAAATGGTAGATTTAGAAAGATAACTCAAAGACCTATCCACGGAATCAAAAATCACTCCATTTGGATTAGTAATCGCGGAGAAATCAAAGAGTGAAGTGGGAGGAAATTTTCGGAATCGCGAAGAACACAAATTGAAATTGAAAACGAAATTGAGCTAAATTAAGATCCTAAACTAAAAATTGGTGATACATGACAATAGATTAGAGGAAAAACTTATTTTCTAACCCGAGATAACGATCGAATCGATCCAATTGATCGCCGGATCGACAGCTATTCATTCCGCGAATTCAAACGTGAACATCGGTGTTCAAGAGACAAATTCTCCTCGATCGATCGATGAAATCTCACTTATAAACACTCCGTGGACGCGAAATCGAGTCTAGAAGCGATTACAAGTGAGAGATTCAAGAGAGGAAGAATTTAGATGGGTCGATTGAGCGAATTCCTTCTCGAATGCTTTACAAAATCGAAGATCACTTCATTTTATAAGCGAATTGGGCGTAATCGTCCGATCACTTTGATTAACAGCTGTGATGAAACAGTTCATCACGAACCGTTACCGTTGAGTCCGGACCGTCCAATCGCGAATGGACCTCCCGATGAAGATTGATGCGTGTGCGTTATAAAACGCGTGAAATGCGTCCGTTGGATCGCGATCTAACGCTTTGGATGCGTTTGATCGTGTGAAATCTGGAGCGTTATAACGCCGCTTTTAAGACACGTGCGTTGATCCGATCTGGTGGTCCACGCGATCGAAGTGTGTGATGCCGCCACATCGCATAAAATCTGACCGTTATAATTATGCCTTTAAGACACGTGCGGTGATCGGATATGCGGTGGTCCTCGCATCCACCGTATTGACGCGCGATGCGTCACGCGCTTTAATCCAACGCCTATCCATATGCCACGTGTCCTGCAATTAATAAAACTGTGTGGGACTTAGTCCCACATGGAAAAAATTAGTAAAACCCGTCGGGTTTATAAGTCCCGACGGATTAGAGGGTTTGAAAACCTTTCCGATATACGGAAAGCTGAATACCCATTTATATAAACTATGTACTATATGAATAATAAATATAATTATACGCCACGTAGGCGCCGCGTGGGCCCGCGTGGCACTGCCACGTGGCCCTAAGTGCCACATTGCATCCACGTGGGGCCCGTGACGAGACTAAATCGTATGGTCGTTGAATGCACACGACTTAGTGTCAAAATAAAGTCCTAATATTACCAATTTAAGATTAATCAAAGTAATTAATTAGTATAATGATAATTAAGGGTCGAATCCACGGAGAATTAGGGAAATTTGAGAGATATCTTCAAAATTTGGTCAAATCGGACGATGAATCGAGGTTAAAAATTGGGCGTTTTGATATTTTAAGAAAGATAACTCAAAATCGAATCCACGGAATCAAAAATCAGGTGATTTGGTGGAGAATTCGAAGAGAAATCAAAATTTGAAGAGAGGAGAAAAATTCGTTTCGAAAAATGATTTAAAACTGAAATTAAATATAAATTAAACTAAATCTATGATTCTAAAACTAAAATTAATGCTAAATGATGAAAGATTATGAAGAATTCACCCAACCTAACCCAAATTAGCCTTCGAAATGATCCAATTAATCGCCGGATGCAAGGCTATTCATTCCGAAATTTTCGAAGACGAAGATGGAGTTCAAGATGTAAATTCTTCCTTCTCTCTCGATCAAAGTTTGATTTCAAGTGCTCATTGGAAGCGGAAATCACTTACAAACACAAGGAAACAAACGACACGCGATTTAATGGAGTATACAAGGAGTATTTAGGATTGAATGCGAACGTGTTCTTCGTCGCGAAGAACCGTTCTTAAATAAAACGAAAAAGAATATGGACCGTCCGATGAAGCGTCGCATCGAATCGACGATCGCGATCGTGTTCTTTTAAAATGAATCGACGCCTTGATCTAGATCGTTGGATTTCCATCGTACGCTCGCAATTCGATGGGAGATCAGACGTGATCGACGATCGTGATTTAGTCACTTAAGTGAGAATTTGGCCACGTGCGTGATTGCTTGATCGTGTGGACCGCGCATCCACGCGATCAACGCGCGCGATCAATCGCGTGTTGATCCGACACTCCGGATGGCGCCACGTGTCCTGAAATCACTATAAGAAAAGGACTTTAGTCCCACACGGGATAAATAGAAAAGAATGCAGCCTATATAATATGCGACGGTTAGAGGAAATTAATGTACTGTCGCCTTAGTCACGGGGGACCCCTAAACTTTATAAAATTAAGCATAATATATATATAGTATATATATGATGACGCGTGCAGGAGCCACGTCACGGCCGCCACGTGGGCGGTCCACGCGTTCACGTGGCACTGCCACGTGTACACGCGCTGGTAAGCTCCCCCTTTTTCCCATTTTTGTTAATTAAGTTAAATATAAAAATCGAATTAAAAAACTTAATTAAATTTAGAAAAATTCCAGAAAAATTCTATAAATTTGTAAAAATCATAACTTTCAAAATATAACTCCAAATTAAGTCAAACTTGTTTTGTTGGATTCAGAATTGAATAATCTATCATTATAAAAAGTCAAATTATTAAAATAGTAAGAGAATTAATTTATATTAATTTTATACATTTATGTATTATATAAAATAAATTCATATAAATACATAAATGTAAATAAAAGTATTTTCTCTTATATTTTCACTCTTAAAACATGATTATGATCATAAATATAATTAGGATTAAAGATTATAATGTCTAATTATGTATAATAACCCCTAAATTGATGTATTTTAAGATCATAACATGAATTTACACAAAATGATAGAAATATGCTAAAAAGATGATAACATGCATAGATTTATGATGATTAATGCATTAATTTGCATTAATATCTATGTAATTACATGCATAAATAGCATGTTATCAGCCCGCACGAAAAATAAAACGCTTTTTGTCATTTTTTATTTATTTTAAACGTTTTAAATCGAAAATAAAATCGGAAAAATCCAGAAAAATCCCTAAAAATTGTAAAAATCATAACTTTCAAAATACAACTCCAAATCAATCCAAATTTCTTTCATTTGATCTGAAATTTAATTATCTATCATTCTAAAAAGTCAAATTATTTAAATAACAAGAGATTTAATTCTTATTTCAAAAATACATTCATTTCTTTAAGATTTTAACTTTCGAAAATTAAATGAATGTCCATAAAAATGATTTCTCTTATTATTTAACTTTAAAAAACACTTATAATCTCAAGTAAAGATAGGTTATAAAATCTTTAATATTTAATTCATCATAATTAACCCTAAATTAACGTATTTTGAGATTATAACATAAAATTGCATGGAATGATAGAAATGCACTCAAAGTATGATAACATGCACATAAATGGAATGTTTTATGCCTTATTTTACATTAATAATCATGTTTTATCATGTTAAGATTGCATGTTATCAGGGCCCACTTGAGGCCCACGACCCAAAAGCCTAAACATACTCATAGAAATAAGAAGGTTCACAAACATGAAGGGCTTCACGAATAGGATCCCAAAAAAAGGAAGAACCCACCCGGAAGCCTAAAGGGAGAGGGAAATAAGTGAGGACCTGCTAAAACACGTGCGGGCCGATAAAGTTCAATACGAGGAAAGAAAGATAGATCCACGCGCGTGGGTGTCGGCTCCTCCGACGCCGTGATATCGTGCCTTGGTGGCAACGGGGGTCGTACGCCACCACATGGTAATTCTTTCTAATCCGTAGATGACCAAAGAACCATCATGCCACCAACAAGTGTTGTGTGATGCTTCGGTGCTTGAAAAGAGATTAGATATTTTTATGAGCGGTGTTTGATTCAATTTCCTAATATTTGTATGACTTAAATATGTTTTTCAAAAGAATTTTTCCAATGTGGGGCTAAATTTGCATGGCAACATAATAGTTTAAGGGGCATCAAATGGACATGGAAAGGCAATATCATGTGATGACTGCACCCTAGATCGTTATGATCTAGGGATCACTACTCATAGGAGGTTACATGGTGAAAGTTTGAACCCTGATAAAGTGAAACTTTTCCAAGTTGTCATTTTTCCTTCTTCACCATTCAGGTCATTAAGAAGATCATGGATTCCTTTGAACAAAATATGGCATTCTCAAGGCCCTCGATCTCTACCCAAGGGGATCTGGCATGTATGATTTGTTTATGCCTTATTCTCCATTAAGATACATGCCTCCCTTGTGGACTCAAGAGTTTACTTAGAGATATCCAATTTTATAAATATCTCTCAATAAATTTAAAATTCTCTTCACACAATCTCCTAATTCTCTTTATATGTCTCTAGTCAAGGTTATTCATGTTCAAACTTTGGGAAGCAAAATCAATGCACCAAATCTAGTTCTTCATTTAATTGACAATTTGAGTGTGTTATTGTATAATTTTGCATGAATTGGACCCAAATTTCTCATCAATTGGTCATGGATTCAGGTGAATTATTGACTTGAATGTTGGACCCCATTGGAGAAAAGTTGGAGGAAGACCCTTGACTAGACAAAAATAGGATAATTTATTTAACTAATCCATGCCATGGGGAGTATTTATCACGCTCCATGGTTTATTCATAGTTATTTTTGGTTTCTAAAAAATGGGATGACAATATATTATTATTTTCGACTTTGATATAAGTTTTATTGAACTTGGAGTTGGCTTATTGGATCCATTTCTGATTCCAAGTTCTAATCTTCTACTTTCCTTAAAGTCTACCCCAATTTATTCTTATAATTCAATTTAAGTATTTGTCTTCAACCCTAATGATCTATGGATCCAACCCTTTTCAAATCATTGAGCAAAATTTATCATCAATTTAAATGAGTAGGTTATAATTTATAACTTTTACATTGAAGCTTGTGTTTCAATACAAGGCATTTTATGCTGAATAATAAGGGTTGCGTGTTTTATTTTTTCAAAAAAAAAAATGGAGAGAGATGGTGCAATATCTTGCAACTCTTCTATAGAACTTGTTATGGATATTCATCACCAGCTCTTCACCTCTCCCTGGCCATCTAAATCTGGTCTATATCTGGCCATCTAGGGTTCAGATTACAGTCTAGAGTGTACATAGATTATGAATTATATGCCATTCACTAGATAAACCATATAGATTATAGTCTAGACTGTGTAGATATTTCATGCAGTTTTCTAAATCTTTTAGGCAGAAAAATTCATCCCATCACCATATCGTCTGATTTAAAAAACCACTAACTCAGCATTCAGGAAGAAAAAACATCAGTCATTGGACAGGGAATAGAGAGAGAGATAGCATCCTCATCCTCAATCAAAAGCGTCATCATCATCGTCCGGTAGAGGCTGGGCGGCAGCCGCAGCAAGATCAGCCTCGTGCCTGAAACAAGCAATAAAGAGTAAAAAAACGTAATTTACTAAAACCCAGTAAAATCAAGAGGCGCCTACTGTTGCTGAGCGGCTAGGTCAATCTGCACTTCAGGTGGGGCCAGGGCCGGAGACTCGACAAAATGGAGATTGGGATCCCTAAAGGAAGAAAACGCGTTCGACGTCGACAACAATCCTTGAGAAAAAAAAATGAGAGAGAAGAATGTGAAAGTCAAGAGGTACCCGGCAAGTTTCCTAGCAAGATAGAGAAACGGCTTCTCGAAATTGTAGTTGCTTTTGGCTGAGATCTCGTAGTACTGAAGATTCTTCTTCCTGTGGAAAGTCACCTGCTTTGCCTTCACTTGCCTGTTCTTGACGTCCACCTTATTGCCGCAAAGAACAATAGGGATGTTTTCGCAGACCCTGAAACATCATCATCATTATCGTGATGACGATCATCATCATGGAATGAACACGGGAACATAGCACTAACCGGCAAAGATCACGATGCCAAGTGGGCACATTCTTGTATGTCAGCCGCGCAGTCACATCAAACATGATGATAGCGCATTGCCCATTGATGCTGCAGCACAAACATGATTCAAGAAATATAAATGAAGATGTATAGATATGAAATATGCTTGATGTAATAAATTAAAAAATAGAAATACTGACTAGTATCCGTCTCTAAGACCGCCGAATTTCTCTTGACCAGCTGTGTCCCAGCAATTGAAACGGATTTTTCCACAGTTAGTGAAGAAATCCAAAGGGTGGACTTCAACACCGATGGTCGCTGCAAAAAAAGATATTACGTGAGAAACAAACGGTTTCTTTCTTCTAACATCAAGAAGCAACCTACGTTCGTATTTCTTCTCGAACTCTCCGGTAAGATGTCTTTTCACAAAAGTGGTTTTCCCTGTAAAAAAAAACGAATGAAAAAAAGACGCGAAGGGCACGTAATAACTAACAAAGAACTCTATGATCGTATTCTAAATCTTGGTTTCGGCAAAGCATTTAGATTATATAATAGAAAAACTTCCATGCAATCTTTTTCTATTCTCTGATTTCAGACTCTATTTCTCAAACATGAAATATCCAAGACAAAAAACAGACGAAAATGATCTACCAGTCCCGCCATCGCCGACAATGACGAGCTTGAAGTTAGGGCAATCCACTGGTTGCTGCATTGCCACGAACTTCTGAAGAAAATAATCGGACACCACAAATTTCGATCACGAAGAGAAACACGTAGAACAGGATTTCCACGAGGCCAGAGGTCGAAGAGTATACAAACCTTCGACGGAAGAAGATTACAGCTCTTGCAGGCGTTGCAGATTGAAGAATGTTCGAGACGCAGAGGGAGGGAAAATTTCAAGCAGCGGCGAACCCTATTTGAGATCCTGTCTGCTTCGAATCTACGCAGGTTTCTTGACCGTCCGATCTGATCAATCAGGATGATGATCGGTTTTCAGAAGCTGGACTCAGCCGACGAAATCACCGGTTCAGCGGGCCCCGCGTTTGCCACGTCAGCATTGACAGGCGTTCCGAATAAGCGTCTGATTAGCATTCAAGCGGGACCGGTTCAGAATCTGGACCGGGCTGATAAATCAAAGATTTAGTGGGCCGCATTTTCCCGCCACGTCATCATCGATAAGCGCCGTCAACGCGTGCGTTTGACAATCAGTCTAGGGCGGTTCAGAAGCTGGACAAAGAAAAATCCACAGTGGGCCCCGTTTCAGCCACGTCATCCTCGGCCGGTAGGTAAAATCAAATTATCATTATCTGGGCCGGTTCAGCACGCGGACCGGGCCCATTTTCCACGTCATAACGTTGAAGATGGTGAGAGAGAGAGAGTCCGTTAGTTCCGTTGGTTGGTTCGCTCGTCGAATGGATAGCTGCAGTTCAATTCGTGATCAGGTCGAGCCAGAACATCAGCAACAAGGCCGGCGAGATTCCGGCCAGGCGCAGGTAAAAAATCTCTCCCTCATCATCTTCAATCCGGCATCTAGATCCGTTATAATTTTTGCCTTGCTCTTTTGATTCATGGCATCAAGTATTCTCGCCGATGAAGAAGGATGAGATCACGGAGAAAGCAACGGAGGCCTTCCGCTAGGTATCCCGATCTTGCCAGGAGGTCCACAAGGTATTTGAAACCTCTTCTTCTCGATTTACCGCCAGACAAACTAATTCGAGGTATTTGATCTTCTGCAGGGATGCGACCAGGGGAAGAGCATCGCGAAGGGAGCCGTGGACCCGCTCGCAGCGCTCTCTTGACCAGCAGCGACGGCATTCCTGCCTCGAAGCGCTGATTTCGTCAATTGGTATCCTCCGTCGCTGTTATTGTCAACGAACGTGTCTTCCCGCCTTTTTTGAATGCGCAGAGGAGGGTAAGAGGTCGTGCACTGTGTAACCGAATAACACCAATTTGAATATCCTTCCAGATTATCCTTTTAACAGCACTTTGTCACCGTATTGGAATATCTAGGCTATGAGAAAACGGAGCTAAAGATCTTCAAGCTTCAAGAAGAGGGTGAAGAACAAGAAATGCTCCATGAGAGAACTGGAAAAATAAGATAAAACAAGAATGATTCAGCAGGTGGGCCTTCCAGGTATCTGGTACCAGACTACTTAAATGCCTTGGAATTTCATATTTAATTAATAATGGTATATAATCATGTAAACATCAGATTTAGTAAAATTAATAAATAAATCATTTGACATAATCTACCAAATTTGAATGGTGAAGCCCAAATATGGAAACGGGGAGCAGGAGAGAATCAGGAAAATGGAAAGGATATGTTATGGTGTTGTTCATACAATCTTAGGGTTTTTTCTTGGTAGCATAGCCAAAAGAAAAAGGAATTAAAAGGAAAATTCTTAGACTGGTGAGATCAGCTTTAAGTGAAGACGGTTGCTTTAGATTTCTCCTATCACCCTCTCTCTCATCTTTAAGTGATTTAGAGGACTTTCGTCCACGGATCTGATGATGACGATGAATCTTGCGTCATGGTGAAGTCTCACGTAAAAATCTTCTAAAAATGATAGATATGTAAGTCAATCGAGATGATTATTTTGAATTTTCACTTAAAGGAACAAATGCCTATTATTTCTATCTTAGTCCACTAACAAACGCCACTTGTGCTCCAAACATTGCATAGGCACACATGCAGACCCCGCTAGCTTGTTGGTGGACTCATATGCATTGCTAGCTAACCACGCATGACCCTCTTTGCAAATTTATAATATTCATGAAAATTCTAGAAGATCAATATCTTATAACCCTTTTTTTAAGGGACACGTGGCATGTTGTCAATCGATGGATTTGGTGGACTAAGTCCATCAAATCTCCTTATTTTTGGCCTGACATGTGGCAAGCTGTGGTGTTTTGGATCATGGAATACTTGATAATGGACCAGATTGACTCCTATTCTCTTTATTGCAGCGAATAGGCGAGTGACACATGGAATAATTGGAGCTCTTGCACTTGATAAAAAAAAGATTTGACGGCTGCGATGCTTTCCACTCTTTCTCTCTCCTTTTGAAGAATAGAACGAAGTCATACCATTTTTTTCATCGGGTCCGGATGGAGACCAAAGATCTTGAGCGACCGAAGGCTTGTGACAAAGAGGATAAGTCACAATAAATATTTGAATTCTACAATATCGGGTAACCCTGTCATATATTTGATCCCACCCAGGTATGTTTGCAGGGTCGATAATTGTCTCTTCAACATTGTCAAAATCATGATATCTTATGGTCGTGATAGAGTTAGGGGCTGAATATTTTTTAGGCATGATTGTCGTTTCATGCTCTATGCCCTCACAGTGACTAATTTAAACCCCAAAACAGAAAATTTAGGTTTTAAATGTGTTTTTGTTTGCTTCTAGTATTGGCTAGTCAGAGGAAAAGGGGCACAAATCAATTGTTCTTTCTGTACAACCATTATTTCTAGTGAGTTTCTTCTCTTTTCTACTCATTCTTCACGTTGGATGCAAGTGACCAATTCTTCAAGTCCATGAAAGATTTATAAGCTCTCGAAGGAGTGACCAATTTGAGAGCATTGCTAGAGTGAGTTTTGGTTGTGAACCTTTAGGTTAGTCCATTTTATCAATCTTTTCCATCTATATTTTCACATTTTCAACCCTAAATCACCATTCCACCATGCGATCAAGATTTTTCAATCTTCAATTGGAGATAGGAGGTGTTTTATCTGTTCATCACATCTTCTACATACATCTCCCCTTTTCATTGATCATTTCCCCTTTCTTTATATAAAAATATAAAAAAAATCATTGATTTTAATCTTTTAATTGTCTTCCCTATGGCTTTGAACTTGAATCACCTCTATTTTAAATTTAAAAAAAATCAAATTCAAAGGGTTGAGTATAATTTTTGATATGTGAACTTATACCTTTAGTGACCGTGATTTTTCACTTATTATATGCATATAAACTTATTTAAAATTTTCATAAAAACTTTAAATCTATCCATATTACACATAAGGAAGTATTACATCTATATTCATTTATAATATAATACTAATCTTACATAAGTGAAGATGATATCGTAATGATGAAATACATATGAAAGTTCACTTACTCAAGCTTAATATTCCTTATATACTTCATTGACTTCATAGGTATGACTACTAATAGAGCATGATCATGTGGTAATTAAAAACACATATCCATGCATCAAAATAAAAATAAACTCACTTAAAATATGACTTAATCAAGTTTAATTTAGTATAGAAGTGAGTAAGGGTCAAATCCACAGAGAATTAGGTTGTTTTATTATGATGTTTTAAAATTTGATCAAATTGGATGATGAATTGAGTTGAGAAATAAGAGAAAAATTTACACTTAGAAATAAGACTCAAAGATATATCGATAAAATCAAAATAATGCAGATCGGAATTAACTCCATGAAGAAATCAAAGAGTGAATATAGAGATAGAAACCCATTCCTAAGAAGAGAGACAAATGAAAAACTATAAATTTGGATTAATCTACTATTCAAAACTAAAATCTAATGCTAAATAACAATAGATTAGGGAAATAAAGTATAGAGTATCCAAGAACCATGCTTGAAATGATCAAATTAGTCGCTCAATCACGAGCTTTTCATTCCTTGATTTCAAGTAGGAACTTTAACATTCAACTACCAATTTCTCCACATTCTCTTGACAAAACCTTTATTTCAAACGGTCTATGCATGCGGAATCGTGTCTAGAAGATCATAACATGAAGAGATTCAAGGATCATGTTGTCTCACAAGATGAATCATTGTGGTTATTGAAAACACATGAAGACGTGTCAAAAAATTTTCCAAACTCACCAATTTAAGATAAAAATAAGAATTAAAGAGTATAATGGTGAATAAGGGTCAAGTCCATGGAGAATTATGGTATTTTCGAAGTGTTCTTCAAATTTGGACAAGGAATTGAGGTGAGAAATTAGGGATTTGAGTCATTTTAGAAAGAGAACTCAAAAATGAATCCATGGAATAAAAAATCACTTGATTTATATAAAGATTGGCGGAGAAATCAAAGAACAAAATTAGGTAGAATTTTAGAATGTGAAGAGAGGGAAAATCGAATGTAAATCTAAAATTTGACTAACCTATGATTCAAAATTGAAATCTGATGTTATAGGAAGAGAGATTATGAGGAAAACACAAATTCTAACCTGAAATAGCACTCGAAATGATCCAATTGATCACCGGATCAAGGGCTCTTCATTCCACAATTTTGAAGACAAGTTTTGGCATTCAAGAAGCGATTTCTCTCTATTCTCTCCATGAAATCTCACTTTCAAACACTCGTTGAATGTGAAAATTGATCTAGAAGAGAAGGAAAATAAGAGATTCAAGGATTGAGATGTCTAAATAGTTTGATTACTCCAAACACCCCTGAATGTGTTACATCGTTGAAGAACGTATTTATTTATAGGCTAAATTGGTCGCGACCATTTACTTTGGCTCTTCATCTTCAATCAACGGCTCAGAGGAAACATTTGGATGCGAATCATTGTCATTAAGTCGTGTCTGTTTGATCGAAGATAGAGCTCTTAGATGAAGCCGCATCATAGCCTCAAGTTTGACCATCGTGTAACGTCCGCCACTCAATTTTCATAGAACTCTTGAGATGTCGTCATGCGTTCACGGAAGTCCATCGAGCACATTAAATCTCAACTGTTACAACTCATTAGATGAACGGTTGAGATTAAATCATTTAATCTCCCTCACTTAAGTAAAGATCGCCGGCTTCGATTAAGTATGCGAATCGGATGCTCCTTGTTGAGCCACGTCACTTGCACATAAAAATAATGAAACATTATCCTACATGGCATACATTTAAGCAAATTGTTGGCTATATAAAGAATGTGTATTAATGGGTGCACACATTCGTCGTCACGTGGCGTGTACACATGTTTCCACGTGGCGACGTCATGCCATGTTCGCAAGCAGTATAAAAATGATTTTGTAATTTTTAAAATCCAAATAAATCCAAAATAAATTCAGAAAAATTTAGAAAAATGCCTGAAAAATTAAAAAATTCATAACTTTAAAATATAACTCCAAATTAATCCATAATTTATCTTGTTGAGCAGAAATTAAATAATATATTATTCTGAAAAGTTAAATTTAATAAATAAAAAGAGATTAATTTTTATTTTAAAAATATACTCATTTCTTTTAGAAAATAAAGTTAGAAAAATAAATAAGTTTATATAAAAATATTTGTATCTTATTTTAAATCATTAAAATCTATTTATAATCTCAATTATAAAATCAGAATAATCTAATCTTAAATATGTCTATTTAATTATTCATGATTATCCCTAAAATAGTGCATTTTGAGATTATAACTTCAATTTTCATAGAATGATAGATATACACTCAAAACATGATAACATGCATAAGAATAGAATATTTTATGCCTCAATTTGCATTAATAATCATATAATTTCATGTTTGAATTGCATGTTATCATTGTCCAAAAGGTCTGATCAATCTAAAAATCCAAGCATACATTTTCCTTTGAAGGGAGAGTTTGAATAAGCTCCAAATTGGGTGTGGCACTTGGATCATCACTTTGTCTTCAATAAATAGGTATGATAAAACAATAGAAGTTGAATCATAATAGTTAAGTTGTGGCTCTCGGGTCTAAGATGGAGCACCTAGATGAAGACACATTATCATGTGAAGACGAATTGCCTATTGATCGCATTTGTCAGATCTTTATTTGACACTCCAAATCGTGTCACATATCATATGAGATACCATTAGGCACATTTAATCATGGTTTTTATACTCCCTTGATGGATGGCCAAGATTCATTGATGCTTTATAAAGTGAATCGGCACCCAATAACAAACTGCCACATGCCTCTTGTTTATCTCTTCATTTATTTGTGTGTTTTACTATAGTTTCTCGTGCAACACATATGTAGATGCCATTTTGAATGATAAATGTCCCTCAGGGTTTCATCAAAGCCTCTTTTGTGTTTTATTAATTTATAAGGCTTGTGAGAGCCAAATAGGGACCTAACAAAATCTCTATCATAACCTGCTATGTATTGTGTATTCCTATACAAAGCCTTCTCATAGAATCCTAATGTAAAATCCAATGAATGTTCTTGTTCTACTATTTTGTATTTGAATCTGGTATCAACCTAGTGATAACATGTTTTTCATTGCATTTAAATCAAAAGGTTAGGTTTAGTGCTTAATTTAGTATCATATTAATGCATTGTACTATGAAATTCATGTGTTACACATAAGTTGTCATTTTAGCATGATTTTACTAATAATTTTTGATGAGATGAGAATGTGTGGTCATTTAAAACACACGTCCTTGCATCAAAATAATTTCAAAAATCACTAATTTGAGGATTTCATCATGAAATGATTATCATAATGGTAAGGGTTGAATCCATGGAGAATTAGGGAAATTTTTTAGATATCTTCAAAATTTGATCAAATTGGATGATGAATTAGAGTAAAAAATTAGGGAAATAGATGTTTTCAAAAAGAAGGCTCCAAGAAAAATCCATGGAATAAAAAATCAGTCAGTTTTGATTAGTATCTGCAAAGAAATTAAAGAGCCAAATAAGGAGATAGAAATCAATCGCAAAGAGAGGGAAAATCATGAAATTAAGTAAAAATGATAAAATATATGCATTATAATTAAAATCTAATATAGGATGAAAGATTAAAAAGAAAACGAGTAATCTAACCAAAAATTACGCTCAAAATGATTCAATTGATTGCCGGATCAAGGCTTTTCATTCCACATTTCAAAAAAATAAAATTTGGAGTTCAAGCGGAAAATTCTTCCTTTTCCAATGATAAAATTTTGATTTCAAGCAGTTCCTAGACACAAAAATGAGTCTAGAAGAGGATGAAAATAAGATAGTAAAGGATTATGTTGTTCTAGAGGTTGGATTAATAAAAAATCCGAGAATGAGTACACCATTCATGGTCACTCGATTGATGCTTCGTCTTTGATCAATAGTTCAGATAAAATGCGCTGAAGGTGAATCGAAGCTGTTAAGTAATTGACGTTAGATTTTTTATGAAGGGCTTCGATTTTGCTAGGTCACACGTGAAGAAGATCCTTTCAATTGTGTAAATGCTTTAGATCTTTGCAAAGACACTTTAAATCATGACCGATATAACTCCTTTGAGCAACGACCATTATTCATTCATTTAATAAAATGAATCGACGCCCGGCCAGAAGGTACCACTTACCCCCTTCACTTAAGTGTAAGTGAAGGGCTCAAATTAAATCTCCTTTCTTTGCAGATATCGAATGCTCTTGAGCATGCCAGATCACTTGAATAAACTAAAGAAAAACATACTCCTACATTGCAAACATGAAGGAGATTTTTGCACATAAATGCTAGAGCGGACTAAGTTCTTTGCTCATGCACTAAACAGATGCATAATCACCCATGAGGCGCGCATCACACGTGCGTCATGTGGCATACGCATCCGCCGCCAAATGGTGACACACAAGTGTGTATGCCACGTCATCAACCATGTCATTGAGTGATAAAAACCTAATTTTTTAATGTTTTTAATCAAAATAAATTTAGAAAAATTCATAAATTTTTTTTAATATTCATTAAAATTACAAAATTCATGACTTTCAAAATACAAATCCTTTTTAATCCATTTTTATCAAAAATTTAATAATCTATCATTCTATGCATTTTAATTTAAGAAATAACGAGAGAATAAATTTTTTACTCAAAAATACATTCACCTTCTTTGAAAAATAAAACTAGAAAAATAGATGAGTGTACATAAACATATTTTCTTTTATTATTTGCATATAAAACTCAAATTAAATCTAAAATGTAAATAGAGATAATCTATTTTAAATTTTCATCTTGATTTATGCATGATTATTCCTTAAGATAATGTATTTTGAAATTTTTGAAGTAAATTGCATAGAATGATGAATACACACTCAAAATATTAATAGATGCATGAGAATGGAATTTTTTATGCCTTAATTTGCATTAATAATCATATAATTACGAGTATAAGTTACATCCTATTAATTTTTAATAGGTACTTTACCTGTCGCAAGGTCTAATAATTCAAATGTCATTTTTTTATTGAATTTTTGTGATTTTAGGTTTAAATTCAAAGGATGAGAAGAAGAAGAAAAAAGAGAATTTAAGTCAACCTTGATTATTCCTATTTTTGACTTTTCTAATCAAGCTTGATAAAAAAAACTATTATGCTCATTGTTTCTGTTTTTATAAAACAAATACATGATAAAATAATTTGGAACATGGTTTTCTCATCTACTTCAAATACATTTCATTGAGATGGAAAATATATTTTTAGAACAATCATAAATTTTCCAAGTATAGGTGGATTATTATTTCTATATATTTTTCATATTTTTGTACGACCAAAATTGGTAAAATACAAGGCCCTACATGTAGAGATAGTAATGATATCACACAATCATGCTAGTGGCTGTCATATGCTTACACAATGCACACACCATCCTATATAACAACAACTATGGATTCCACACAATGCGTAAGCGGTGCTTTTCGTGGTTTCCATATAAAAGGAAGTATAATTATATAAATTTCCCAAAGAACTTTTCATGGTCACAAATCAAGACAAAATTAAATACTCAAAATTCTATCAAATTTTATCCATGTGGAAAAGTTTTGTGGTAGATGATGTGTCATGTTGGGGAGCCTTGGGTGCTTTGAATAAATTTAGAGCACCAACTATTACTTATTCAAGGGGTTAAATGAAAATGTTTGATGATATAATAGATCAAAAGATTAGTTTATTGTCAAATCTTGCCATTTCTAGTAAATTAGTGTTAATTGTTTATGTGTTTCTGCTCTTCTTTGTGTAGCAATGTGAGCCACTTTTCTCGCAATATGGACACCCAAACAAATCTGATAAACCTTATAATAAATCTGATAAACTCAATTTTGAAATCTCCATCCAAGGTTTAATAATAAAGCACATTCATCCTTTTTTTTAAAAAAAAAAGGGGATGATGTGATCAAACATTTGGGCTATGCCACCCAATTTATGCTAAATTGACTTGCAAAACCACTCTATCTCATCACAAAAAATTATATTTGGAAAATCCAATCCATTGAAACTTGTACACAACTTTACTTAAATCATTTGATTGATTTCTTTTCTAGACTCATTCACCCATGGATTAAGCACAATAAAATATAATTTTTCATGAGAACTCTAATAACATGCAATTTACACTTTTAATTACATGATTATTCATAGAAATTAAGGCATAAAAGATTTCATTCCTATGCATGTTATCATAATTTGAGTGCATATTCATCATTTTATGCAATTCAAACTATAATATCAAAACACATTATTTAACGGATAATCATGCATAAATTAAAGTCGACATTTTCAAGTAGATTATTTACATTTTATATTTGAGATAATTCAAGAAAATAGTTTTTATATACACTCATTTATTTTTATAGTTTTATTTTACAAAGAAAATTAGTAAAATTTTGAGTTAAAAATTTATTCTCTTGTTACTTCTCAAATCAAAATTATGGAGCCATCGTCATTTCAATTTTTGTGCCTAGTGTTCTGCTAAAGGGAATACTTTTAATAAATTCCAAAAGGTCATAGAATTGGATTCTATTGTTAAAACCAACCTTTATGAAGGACCTACCTTAAGATCAAGCGATACTGACTGACAAGCCATAACTACATGAACCTGCCATCAAGGCGTCAATGCCCACATTAAAACCTTCTTGTCTTGTCCTAAAGTTCATAATACCAACTAAATAACTTGAAAGTACATTATAGGAGAACACACGTACACAGATGGTTAGGCAAATGTTAGATGGTGAGACCTCATGTAAAGATTAAGAGCCTTCAAAGACAAGTTTCTATGATTAACTATGATAAAAAAAATCTAAATTTTTAGATTTAAAGAACTATTATAAAAAATATGACTATGATAAATTCGTTAATTTGTTGTCAAACATATTAAAAAAAGGAGTTATATTATGAAAAGTTATGAATTTTTTAATTTATAGAAAGTTTTCTAGAATTTTTCTAAATTTTGGTGAATTTATTTTGAATTTATTTTAATTTAAATATTTAAAAAGTCATATTATATGCATGTGTTGATGTCCCAGCTGACGTGGCGAGCATGCTTGCGTGTTGCCATGTAATGATGCATGCAAGCACCACGTGGCACATGTGTGCACATCATTAGCACGTGTGATTAGTGGTGAAGCACCTTATTAGGGATAAGCTAATTGCTTCTAAACCACCACCCTAATATACCTATTGCACTCCCTTTAATTTTTCCAATATGGGACTATTTTTGTTTTTATTTCTTCATAGATGACATGGCATGATGTGCAACATTTGATTTGTGGAGTTAATCGTGACCGTTGATTTTCACTTACTCGAAAGAGGTGCATGGCAGCATCTAATTGAGCAATGATTCATTTTATTAAAATAATAAATCCTACACATTCATCTTAGGAGTTAGAACAACCATAATTTGAAAAGCATGTACGAAGATTTGAAATGTCACATTACAATTGGACAAATGAGATTAGGGGGCACTCTCTATTCATGTAGACACATGATACAATTATGATGCTCCAACAAGGATCCAACAATCACAACTTAAACATGATGATTTCCCTCTTCATATCACATTACAACCATTGATCTCATCAAGGATAAGATTGATAGCATGGAATTTACACATGAAATTATAAGTTTGTTGATACAAATTAAAGCATAAAATATTTCATTCTTATGCATGTTATCATGTTTTGAGTATATATCTATCATTCTATGAAAATTTAAGTTATAATATGAAAGTGTACTATTTTCAGGGATAATCATGCATAATTAAGAGAAATATTTTAAGATTAGATTATTCTCATCTATATTTGAGACTATAATTAGGCTTTAATATTAAATATTAAGAGAAAATACTTTTTATTTACTCATTTATTTTTTCTAACTTCCTTTTATAAGAAGAAATGAGTATAGTTTTTTAATAAAAACTTATTCTCTTGTTATTTCTTAAATTTTACTTTGTAAAATTATTCATTATTTAATTTTTGATCAAATAAGAAAAATATAGATTAATTCAAGTTATATTTTGAAATTTATAAATTTTCTAATTTTTAGAGATTTATTTGAATTTATTTGGATTTATCTTGAATGAAAAAGAATAAAAAATCAGATTAAAAATCGAAATTGACTTGACAAGGCCTCGCCATGTGGCAACGTGTGTACATGATAACATGCCATTTATACATGAGTTTACATGATTATTAATGCAAATTAAAGTACTAAATATTTAATTTATATGCATGTTATCATATTTTGAGTCCGTATCTATCATTTTGTAAAATTTTAAGTTATGATCCATTTTAGGGATAATTGTGCATAATTCTAATAATATAGCTTTATTCCCATCTATATTTGAGATCATAATTGTATCTTTATGATTAAATGATAAGAGAAAATATTTTTTATTTACACTCATGTATTTTTCTAAATTTATTTTCTAAGAGGAATGCGTGTATTTTCTGAAATTTAAATTTATTATCTTGTTAAGTAAATATTTCAACTTTTTAGAATGCTAGATAATTTAATTTCAAATATTGGATTAATTTGGAATTGTGTTTTGAAAATTATGAATTTTTTAATTTTTTCAGATTTTTATGAATTTTTTTGAATTTATTTAAACTTAATTTTGAGGTTTAAAATAAAAAATGGTTTTTATGCATCGCGAACTGACGTGGCAAGGGTGGCCACGTGGTGACGTGTGTACATGCCCCGTGGTGGCGTATGTGTGCATATGTGTGTTAGCACGTTTGTGCGTGTGCGTGTGCGTGTGTGCGCATGTGAGTAATTAGTGTGTTAAGCATCCATTATGGATTTTTGCTAACCCATTAAACTCGCATATCTTTTATACTTGGAAAAATCCTTAATTTTCATCATGTGGGACTATTTCTCTTCCTTTTTATTTGCAGGTGAAGTGGCACAGTGAGAAGCGTCCAATTGCACGATTTAATCACGATTGTCAATTTTCACTTACTCGAGCGGGTATGTGTGATTAGGCGACAATTCATTTTAAGATGATTTAATCTCAGCCGCGTATCTGTGGAATTATAATGGCTGAGATTAAATGCACCCCGATGGACTCATGGAATCATCTCAATCGCTCAATGAAGATCAAACGGTGGACGCAAAGCAACACTTCTTCTTCACGCACGACGTGACAAAATTTCGGCGCTTCATCTTTGATTGAAAGGACGCGACTTAAAGATGATGATTCACAAAATAGCATTCAATCTGAGCTGTTGATCAAAGATGAAGAGACGCATCCAACAGTCGCGCCCAATTTCTCTATAAATTGAGATGTTCTTCAACGAAAAAACTTATTCTGAGATTTTTTGAGAAAATCGAACTGTTTAGAGAACTCACTCCTTAAATCTTTTAATTTCTTGCTCTTCTAGAATCATTTCCCCATCTAGGGAGTGGAAAGCCGAACTTTCCACATCTAGGGAATCGAAATAAATCACCACTTGAACGCCGAACTTTGTTTTCAAAATTGGGGAATGAAAAGCCTTTGATCCAATGATTAATTGGATCATTTCGAGATAGACTTTGGGTTAGATTATGTGTATACCTCCTCATATTTCTTCCTATAGCATTAGATTTTAATTTTGAATCGTAGATTAGATTGATTTTAGATTTAATTTATGTTTTTCTCTCTCTTCGTGATCAATTTTCTACCTAATTTTTGCTCCTTGATTTCGTTATAAATCTTGATCCAAATCGAATCCTTTTTGATTCTGTGGATTCTCCTTGGAGTTATTTTTCCAAATATACTAAAATATTTAATTTCTCACCCCAATTCATCATCCTATTTGATCAAATTTCAAAGACACCAAACAAATTTTCTTATTTCTCTATGGATTCGACCCTTATTCACCACTATACACTTTCAGTAGCGATTTAATCTTTAATTTCGTGAGTTTAGAACTTTTTTTGACACGAGTTTGTGTATTCAACGGTCACACAAAATTGTTTCGTTAGTGTGTAGCACATGGTGGCATATGTATGTTTATGTGTGTGCGCACGTGTGCGCGTTTGCACGCGTGCGTGCACATGTGTAATTAGTGGTTTAAGAATATTTTTTTAGGATATAAGCTAAACCCATTGATGAACATACCTTATACACCCGTCGAATTGCTCTTATTTTTTTCATGTGAGTGTATTTTGTTTATTTTAACATGCAAGTGACATGGCAGAATGTGGAGTGTTTGATTCGCGTATTGAATCAAAACCATCGATTCTCACTTAAGTCGGGGGGTACGGGGCCCATTCTCATTGGGGGACCATTCATTTTAAAATTTTTTAATCTTAATCCTTGATCTGAAGAGTTATAACAGTTGAGATTAAATATGCCTGATGGACTTCGAGGGACGCGTAACGACATCTTAGACGTCGATTTTCGATCGGACGGACGCAAACTCACGATGCTTCTTCTTCAGTCACAATGTCGCAAAACATGAACACTCAGTATTTAATTGAATGAATGCAACTTAATGGCAGTGATTCTCATCCAAGCATTTCATCTAAGCCATTCATTGAAGATGAAGAGCTAAATCCAATGGTCATGCTTGAATTTGCCTATTTATAAGATGTTCTTCGACGGAAAATGTATCCAAGGGTGTTTCAAGACATTGAACTATTTGGATATCTCAAGCCTTGAATTGCTTGATTTCGTTCTCTTCTAGATCAATTTTGGCATTGACGAGACGGGACCGCGAGGTCGTCGATTTCATACGATCTCCTGTCAACAATATTTCTGAACTTACCAATTTGATGATTTAATAGTGAATTGAGGGGTATAATGGTAAATAAGGGTCGAATCCACAGGGAAATAAGGAAATTCTTGATGTTTTCTTCAAAATTGATCAAATTGGACGATGAATTGATGATAGAAATTGGGGAAAAATGGTCAACTATGAAAGAGAACTTCAAATTGATTTCACGGAGTCAAGAATCATCGAATTTGGTCTTAATTTCGCTGAGAAATTGAAGATCGAAGTAGGAAGAAATTTTCGGACGAAGAAATCGCAAAATTGACTTAAATTAAAACAAATTAAACTTGAAATCCCAATATAAATTGAAATTAAACATGATAGGAAGGTACATTATGAAAAACCGTTTCCATTAATCCCAAATAGTGATCAAATCGATGCGATTAAACCGCTTAATTGTCTCAGAACACGAAGAACGCGATGTGGAGATTCAAGCGCCGATTTCTCCTAATCTACTCAACCAAATCTCAAACTCAAAGGCTCCGGAGGTGCGGAAATGAGTGTAGAACACAATGGGATCGAGAGACTCGAGAGGGGAGGTTCTAAACAGATCAATTGCTTTGATTTCCAACTCGAATGCTTAGAACATCGAAGACCACCTCTATTTATACAACTTTTGGGCGCAACCGTCCGATTGAAACGATAGACGGTTATGATGAAACGGTCCATCGTGGACCATTTTGATTAAGTCGCAGCCGTCCGATCTTGATGGATGGTCCAAATGAAGCTTGATGAGATGCGTTATAAAACGTGTGAGTTTTTGCCCCTTGGATCGCGATCCGACGGTCCATATGTGTAGCGTGCGATTTAATCAGGACCGTTATAATCCCCTTAAATAGCCACGTGCGTGATCTAGATGCGATGGACCGCGGGTGCACTCGATCGACGCGCGACGATTGATCCGCCGGTTGATCCAAGGCCTCAGCTTCTGCCACGTGTCCTGCAATCATAAAAACAAAACCGTGTGGAACTTAGTCCCACACGAGAAAAATTAAAGAGGAGGGACATGTTTATTAGAAGCGACGGTTTAGAGGGTTAATAAATCTCTTCCGATAATCGGAAGACTACATATATTATAACCTATATATGTAAATATAAATATAAGTCACATCACCGCGTAGGCCGTGTGGGCCCGCGTGGCGTTGCCACGTGGCCTTGCGTGCCACGTCGCATCCACGTGGGTCCCAGGCGGAAAATACCCCCTTTTTTGCCTTATTTAAATCATTTAAAAATCAAAATTAATTTAGAAAAAATCTAGAAAAATCCCTAAAAATTAGAAAATTCATAACTTTTTAATATATTACTCCAAATTAATCCAAATTTATTTCATTTGATCTGAAATTTAATTATTATCATTCTAAAAAGTCAAAATTAATAAATAATGAGAGTTTTCATTTTTATTTCAAAAATACATTTAATTTTTGAAGGATTTTAACTTAAGAAAACATAAATAAAAGTTTGTAAAACATTTTCTCTCATTATTTTAACTTTAATACCTTTATAATCTCAAGTAAAGATGGGTTATTAATTATTTATATTTTAAATCATCATTTTTAACCCAATTTTAAAGTATTTTTTAGATTATAATTACTTTTTCATGGAATGATAGAAAAATACACATAAGTATGAAAACATGCATGGAAATGAAATCATTTATGCCTTAATATGCATCAATAATCATGTTTTATCATGTTAATTTATCATGTTATCAGGAATCCAATGAGTGATGGAATATGAGATTTTGTAGAGCAAATAGGGAGAAATTGCTTCTTGAATATCGACAATCGTCTTTGAAATCGCAGAATGAAAAGCCTTTAATTTGGCAATCAATTGCATCATTTCAAGTACTATCTCGAGTTAGAATTTGTACTTTTCCTTCTAATCTTTCTTTCTAAAATATCCGATTTCATTTTCAAAAGGTAGCAAAAGATTAACTTTTAAATTTAAATTTAGATATCTTTGTCTTTGCGTTTGGAAATTCTACCTAATTTTGACTTCTTGATTTCTCCAGGAATCTTGATCCAAATCAAGTGGTTTTTAATTCCATGGATTCTTCTTGAACTTATTTTTCTAAATTTATATAATTATCTAATTTCTCACATCAATTAATTGTCCGATTTGATCAAATTTGAAGAAATACCTCAAAATTACCTTAATTCTATGTAGATTCGACCCATATTTACGACTAAAATATCTAATTCGAGATTATTTATTAAAATAAGTGAATTTGGAACTTTTTTAACACATCTCCATGTGTATTCAAATGACCTCACGGATTCGTCTCCTCAAGGATTTGACTGTCACGCCCAATTCCAAAATGTTATGAATTCTCTGATTTTGATAGTGTAAACCATTCTTGGATTTTAGATCAATCAAAACTTTTGGACAGTATAATCCCTAAATCTCTTGCTTTTTTCCTCTTCTAAACTCATTTCTATGTCTAGGGCAGTGTTTGACCTCAAGATTTTGTCTAGGGAGAGGGAAGAATTCACCACTTTAATTCTAAATTTTTGGTTTTCAAAACGTGAAATAAAAAGCCTTGATCAGGTGATTAATTAAATCATTTTGTGCATGATTTTAGGTTAGATTAAAACTTTTATTCCTAATTTGTTGTCCTATATAATTAGATTTTTATTTGGATACATAGATTAGTTATATTTTATGAAATTAAGTCATCTTCTCTCTCTTTGCGATCAAGTTTGCTCTCCTTATTTTGCTCCTTGATTTCTTCATGAATACTTATCCAAATTGAGTGATTTTTTTGATTTTGTGATTTCATCTTGGAATTTTTTTAATTTCTCACCCCAATTCATTTTCCAATTTGATAGAATTTGGAAGATATATAAAAACTTTCCCTATTTCTCTCTGGATTTGACCCTTACTCACCATTATCTTAATTAATTCACAATTAAATCATAAATTTTAGTGAGTTTGGAATTGATTTTGATATGAGGACGTGTGTTTTCAATGACCAGACAAGTTTCTTTCGTCAAACTCGAGGGCACTATTCATAAAGTAATCTCAATGGTTTCAAGTTATTTGGCTCATGTTTTCTCTAACCATCTTTATTTAGGCTTATATTTCCTTTAAGAACCATCGATTTAGTAACTTCCACCATTTTAACTACATTCTCTCTTGTAGTCTATGACACTCTCTTACTTTTCTATTAAAATTTTATTTGGTTTGGGTTTGATTCTATGGAAACATCTTGATCTAGGCCTTCTTATTATATTTCAGAATAAAAACCTCTTTCATCTTTAAATTTGATCAAAACTTTACGAAGGGTAAACCTCAAACCTAAATTTGATTCTCACATCTATAGTGAATCAAAAATCAATTTAATGAATTTCGAATTACTATTTACCCTTAATTTTAAGTATTTGAACAACCAAATGATTTTGGATCATTAGTAGTTCCTTATAATCTATCAATGTAGTATCATCTTTGTGTCACCTTTAAGTTAGCAAGAATTTTCCCCACAAGTGATACTTGATAACATGAAATATATGTTTCCAATTGCATGATTAGTATTGCATTTGAAAGCAGATATCATAGATTTATGACACATGTTATCATGTTTTAAATGGATTTTATATGACACATGTTTTTTTATGAATTCAATGCCATTTATCTTAAATTCTCAATATGTATTACTTAAAGGCTAATATTTCTGCAATTTCAAACATGAAATTCCTTCAATTCTAGTATCATTTTCATTAGATTATAAATTTCCAAAATTAATATGAATAATTTTGAATAAAAATTAGAATAATGAGATAAATAAATTTAAATGAACTTTGAAAAAGATCTACTTTTACCTCTTAAAGTGAAAGAGAAGAAATTTGGACATAAATAATTTATTTATTTGTTTATTTCTAAAATTCATTGGCATAGAATGATGGATTATCTAATTTCTGATTTAATGAAGAAAATTTGGATGGAAAAAGAGTTTGAAATGTACAAAGTTTTTAAATTTTGGGGATTTTCTTGGATTTTTTAAGAATTTTTAAAAGCCTAAAAATGATTACAAGGGTTTATAACTATGAAATGACAT
This sequence comes from Lemna minuta, assembly GCA_024174645.1. Lineage (NCBI taxonomy): Eukaryota > Viridiplantae > Streptophyta > Magnoliopsida > Alismatales > Araceae > Lemna > Lemna minuta. The sequence continues at coordinate 4,347,433 of CM044116.1, read as the reverse complement.
GGTCTGTTGACATGAAGCATTGTCATGCAACAACACACCACTCACTATGACATATGCCTTGTGGTGCATGTGCAGCGCTAGCATGGAAGACTATTATAGTTAATTTTATAAGTTTCAACTTATGTTTTTTATTTAAATTGATTTCAGATGTTGTGGCAAGCTATGGAGCCTCACCTCATGTGTAACACTGATATTCAAGCTAGGGCCCTTCCTAATCACTCAAAGAGTGGGTTATGTGAAAGTTTGACATCATCTGAAGCATCTAATAGTGATCCAAAGGCCATGAATTTAATCATAACATGTTAGACGATTATGGGGATAAATGGCATAACTCGAACTATCAAGTTCAAGAGGTGCCTTGATCAAACAGTAATCCTCAACACTGCCAATTTATTCATTCTCTCCCCTCCTAAAATGTTGTCCTCAAATAATTTCAATTGATTCGACCGTTTGGATAGTAATTTCCTTGAATTTCTTAATTGAACCATGTGATAAACTCATTTACAAGTATATTGAGAATTTAAAATGAAGATTTTTTTATGAGAAATTTCGGGAGAATTGGTCACTTGAAACGTTGAATTTCCACTTTGAAATCATGGAATGAGAAGCCCTTGATCTAACTATTAATTAGAAAAATTTCTTTGTGGTTTTGGGTTAGTTGGGTTTTTTTCCTAATCTATTATCCTTTGGCATTAGATTTATTATCCTTTGAATAGTGGATTGTCATAATTTTATTATTTTCTATCAATTTCTCTCTCCTTGATCATGATTTTCTCTCTATAACTTTCTCTTTGATTTCTCTTTTGCATCATTCAAGATTCATCGGAAAAATATTTTAATAATCTATCTAATATATAATTAATTTCTTGAACATTGATTGCTCTTGTTAAGGAATCATTAACCTCAGATGACATAGAGTCATCTTCACATTGTCTCTACGTTTGTTAGAGTTTTCTTTGTGTATTAAATATTTAATTAGGGTTAGATTAAAAGTAGGAGTTGATTTTATCATGTTTTTCATGATTTTATTGTGATTCCCTTTCTTAAAATTGAGATGATTTATCTTTGATATCTCCAAATCCTTCCACTCTAATTAATGCCCTATTTGATTCATCTGGTTCTTTTCTTCTCCCTCTATCTAAATATTTCCTTATCTTTATTTTCTCACCTATTTTCTTGCTCCAATTTGACCTAGTTTTTCATGTAGTTGTCATCTACCCAATTCCTTATGAATTTGACCACTATTGATTGTTGTAATTTTCTTTGTATTGGATTTAGCTTTCATCTTTTATGAGTAAATGAGCGACTTAGAAAAGTTATTAAACGAACACACATTTACCACTCATCAAATGGGGTCTTTGCAATTCTCAAATACGAAAAACAATGCCTTTAAAAAAAAGGTGAAAGAAACAATTTTGGCCCTAAACATAGCCTCAAAAAGTCAAGCACAAGAGAAAACAAAGAGAAGATACCCTATTTATCAGGTTTGAGCTTTGAAAGAAATCCAAAATGGATGGTTGGATCTGGTAATTAAAGGAGTGTGTGGGCAAAGAATGCTCCCATTAGTCTCCTTAAAATCAAGGAATAGCCTAAAGAAACTAGGACAATTTTGGTTGTTTGATCACCAATTTTTGGGGGGATGGGTGGTCTAGACTAAACCACGATTCCCAAGAGGAGGCATTTAATGAAGGCTAAGGGTTGTTGATTTAATAATCCAAGGATCAAAATTCACCAAATGATGCAAAATCTCATGCCAAATGAAGAGGAACCGCCTCCTGTAATGGTGGCCATCAGATCATCATCCCAAGGACCAGGATCTCGCCACTTGTCATGCTTTTTGGGTCATGGCCCAATTGAAATCATAACAACATGCATGGTTGTTATTTCATCTAAGGGAAATTAGAAATTGGTTTTGTTTCATCTCTCAATGCCTCTCGTTGTGTCATGTCACCTACAAAGAAAAGAGAGGAACATAGTCCAACATGGTATAAATGTTGGTTATTAAAGACTAAAAATATTGCACCAATTTAAAATAATTGAATTGATCTTCAGACACGAAATAAGCACTAAATCCTCAATTCTAAACAAGCATTGAATCAGCAGAATGTGTGCACCTTGTACTGCCATGGAGGCAATGAATAAGCACCACGAGAACCCACCTAGGCACATAACACAAGCATTGAATAAGCTCCGCCTGTGTGCCATCTAGACAACTCTTTGCCTAGTTAACTCTCAGATAACGTGCCATGTGGCACGCAATGCCATGTTAGCTTTACATAGAGGTTCACCTTTTTTATACTTTTCTTTTATAGTAAATGCCTAAAAATTCCTTATAATTCTAGAGATGTCCTTAAACCTTACAAAATCAATATACTTCAAAATATAAATTATTTTTCCACCAAATTTTCTTTATTGGATTAAGAATTGAATATTTTATATTTATATATAAATAAATTATAAAATTATAAAGAGAATCAAATAATTTTTCCATAAATATCGCTAGATTGCTTTAGAAAGTGAAACTAGGTCAACTTACTCACTATATCTAGATCAAGTATCCTCATTCTTCTCTTCATAATTTAAAATTTAATTTTTTCAGGACTCAAACTATGAATTGTCGATAAAATACTCTAGTAGACAACATATTTGATCATTAGAAAGCTCAAACTCATTATTTCCATAAGACTAGCTTAAAAAGTGCATTTTGAGAACTTGAGTAAAATGAAATGCGATTGATGAAAATAAAATAAAAACATGATAAGCAGAATTGTAATGCCATACATTATGAATTAAAATAACTTGAGAATCATGTACTTATGTACAAAATGCATGTGATTAATACGACACAGATTTGGCAATACCAACATTTCTGATATATGCTATATGTAAAAATAAACTTCTTGGACTTCTCCACCTTCTTTGTTAGTGCATTTATGGTGTTCTAGACAAAAATCTCTCTCATTTTTTCTAACTTCTTTGAAATTTACTATGCATATAAAGGTGATGTTTCTCACATGAAATTTATGACATTGATACAACAATATAAGCAATGTTGCTAAATGGAATCTCAAGTGTTTTTTGCCAACATATAGCGCACTGATACACCAACATCTCAAACATTGCAATTCTGACAAAAAGTGTTTTAACCTTGACATCTATCATACCACATTCATTCACTCATCAACATCAACTCACTATCATCTTAATAGTCCCATTGTGCACGTGTCTATTTTCTCATCTATAGGATTCCCCCTTGTTTGGTCCCTTGAGTCATCATTTCCTTATCATCCAATCACATTGTTAATGTACTATCTTCAAATAAATTTATCTAGCTTTCTATATTTCAATCTTAGTATGTATTTATCCATGAAAAACTTAGAGAAGAAGCGTGAAAGTTGACTTGCCACAATCGTGTGATTGTTTAAGACACATGATAATGAGTCAAAAATAAATCCAAACGTATTTAAACTGATGAGAATTAGGTTTTCAACACAATACCATTGACACTAAATTTTTTGATAAACTAGATCATGAAAGTGTTTTGAATTTTTGGGAAAATGATATATCTAGAAATATAACTTCAAAGTCTTTCAAGTGAACCAAATCCCATGTGAATTAGACTTGAATCAAAGGGGAATTTGAGGAGAGAAATTAGATAGAGAAATCGCATAGAGAGCGAAAACAATGAAAAATAATGAGATTATCTAAATCTAAGATTCCATGACTGAATAATGCTAGAAAACAAGGTGGAGTCACCAAGAAATTGACCCCATTATTAGAAGGGTCTAGGGTTCTCACATTGAATGGTCTTGGCATAATATGATATTAACATTATTGAATATTCTCAAACCATTGTTGAAATCCTGATTTATTAGGCTTAATAGAAGCTAAAAATGATCCTTGAATACAAAAAAATCAAATTGAAGAAACTTAGTGTCCACATGCCTCAATTACTTAAAATTTTCTGGGAATGACATATATTGAGGTGAGAAAAAGCACAAAAATATTTTAACATTCAATGTTGTTAGGTGAAAGTTGATGCATGAAATCATGCCATCTCTTCAAATTTTTAGAGGCAAAAACCCTTTTTTTATAATCTGGCATTCTCAATGATGCCAAGTCACCACTTAAGGAGAGAGAAATGTGACAACTTATGTATGTTTACTTTTTCTTAATGACCATCGACACCCTTCTTGATGCTACATGTCAAAGACATGGGCATCATGACCCATTTATTTCATGGATGAACTTAGCTTTTCAATGAACCTTACTGACAAAATGAATTGATGTGGTCGTTGATCACACACCAATTCATGTCAAAACTAATACCAAACTCACCAATTTTATCAAATAATCACGAATTAAGGAGTATAGTGGTAAATAAGGTTCAATTCCATGGAGGATTAGGGTAATTTCATATGATCTTTTGAAATTTGATCAAATTGAACCATGAATCATGATGAGAAATTAAGGAAATTGATATTTTTAGAAAGATGACTTAAAAACGAATCCACAGAATAAAAAATCACTGAATTTGGTTCAAGATTCGTGGAGAAATCATAAAGTGAATAAGAGAAAAATTTCTTAAATTGAAAATCGCGAAAAACCAAAATTGAAATTGACTAAAATTATAATTCGAAATTGAAATCTAAACCTATTGATAACGTGTCATTGATGCACTCATTTTCATCATTGTAAATAGGTTTTAACACATAATTCTTAGTCATATAATGCACGTTATCATCTTTTTATGACATTTTTGCATTCATCATTACATTCCACTCATATACTCAACTTGCATCTATTTAGTGCTAATTTGGTAAAAGAAATAGATATGTCCTATCATGCACCATTCTTTTCAATTACTTATACTATGAGACTAACCCCATTTAACTCTTTCAAATTCAAGTATTTGAATTCTCATATTTTCTATGAGTTATGTGGATGTAGGGACATAGGTATGCAAGTAGGAAAGCATGGATATAGATGACAATAAGAGGAAAGAGGAAACAACTCTCTACTAAATTTGAACACCAAGACAACCATATTTTTATGAAATGTGATAAATGAGGTTTAGATTTGGTAAAGGGATCATCATAAGAATTTTAGGTTAATCTAAAATTGATTTAGAGTGAATATTGGGCCAAGCTCCTTATTTTTAAGGAGGTTCGACCAACCTTAAGTTTTATTAAATGAGACCTTTATTTTTTCTCATGATTTTAAATATTTTGGGATGAAAAGATAGAGGATTAAATTCTTGATCCAATGGAGAAAATTTCATGAAAAAATGACCTATATTTTGTGAGATATTCAATTTCTAAGTTTAGGGATTTTTCTGGAATTTTTCTAAATTTTTTAGGGACTTTTCAGATTTTTTAGCATATTTACGAAAATGTCACTCCGATTATTAAAGTGAAAATTTACATAAATGCCCTCTGATTTTCAAAGTCAGAAATTTATAGAAATACCACTCCGATTTTTAAAGTGAACAATTACATAAATGTCCTTCTGATTTATAGAAATTTTCAAAGTCAGAAATTTACAGAAATGCCACTATGCACTATCTCAATCAAATAGTATGATTTCTCTAAATTAAAATCATGATATCTCATGATCTAGATGGAGTTTTGAGCTGAAATTCATCTTTTAACCCTCTATCCATCCATACCCTTGGATAAAACAATTGAGCTTGAAAAAAAATGATTTTAATAATTGGACTCTTTTATCCCTCTATACACTCAAACCCTAGGAACCCACTATAAAAGCCTTCATTTTCTCTCTCCTAGCGTTTTTGGCTATCTCTTAGCATCAGGCTACCATAAGGAAAGGGAGAGGAGGTCAAGGCCCAAGGAGGAGCATTATTTTATGCTCAACCTTTTAGTGGAGAAGGGAGCAAGCAAAGATCGTGATCGGAGCGGATCAAGCATCACCCGGCCTAGGACAGGCACACCGACCGGGTTTGTGTGACAATCTGAATTGAGTTCTTGCTTGTGTTCATCATCTCCATAAACAGTAAAGTTTAATTTTCCTTTCATTTTTCTTTCTTATTTTCTTTTAATGTAGTGGCTTTTACATCATCGAGACTTGCAACTCTCTCTCCCTATCGCCGCACATCGATTTGTTGATCCATCGCTACCGCCAACCACTCTTCTCATCTTGTCGTCATCTCATCCCCATTGAATTTCTTTCCACATTTTTTTCCATTGGAATTCATATTTCTCTCCTAATTAAAAAAGAAACCTAAAAACTATCACTCATATTAATCTCTACATGCCACATTTACGTTTGCATTTATTTCTAAGCTCTCACTTCTTCCACGCTCTCTCACCTTTCATTTGAATATCTAATCTCATTACATCAGCTCCCTGTGGATTCGACCCTTGCATACACTATACTGAGTAAGGAAATATAAATTTTATTGCATGAAATCGATACACAACAATGACGGAAAACACGCGTAATCGGGATCGTCAGCTATACGAAGGAAGATTAGGATAAAACATAATCTCTAACCCAAGATTGTGCTCGAATTGATCCAATTATTCGCCGGATCAAAGGCTTTTCATTACTGAATTTGAAAAATGATCGTTGATATTCAAGAGCTGATTTGTTCTTATTCTCTTAACGAAATCTCACTTTCAAGCACTCCTTCGACGTGGAAATGAGTCTAGAAGCGATTTGAAGCAAGAGATTCAAGGGATTTGGTGTCTAAACAATTCGATTACTCGAATTGCCCTGTAATGTTTTACAATGTCAAAGAACATCTTTATTTATAGGATGAATTGGGTGTAACTGTCCGATAAAGCAATTAATCCTTGATCAATAGCTATGATGAAATGCATGATTGTGAATCGTTACGGTTAAGTCGTGGTTGTTGGATCTATTATGGACCGTCGAGATGAAGCCACGTTGTGTGCGTTATAAGTAACACATCAAACCGTCCCTGTTTGATCTTGATCTGACGCTCTAGATGCATTTCTTCGGTTTTAATCTTAGTTGTTACAACTCCTCAGATCGACGGCTGAGATTAAATTGTTTTAAAATGATTTGCTAGCGAATAGATTTGTGCCACGCACTCCCCCTCAAGTGACGATTGACAGTCGCGATTAATCGCGCGATCGGACGCTCCACGTGCTGTCACATCACCTGCGCAAAAATAAGATGTTATTTAAATCAAATAAATCGATTTTAAATTCATAAAAATTCAAAAAACTTCTGAAAAAATCCCTAAAAATAGAATATTTATATATTTTAAAATATAACTCCAAATTAATTTAAATTTATTTCATTGGATCAGAAATTAAATTATCTATTATTCTAAAAAGTCAAGTTTAATAAATAACAAGAGAATAAATTTCTATTTTAAAAATACACTCATTTCTTTTATATTTTAAAACTTAGAAAAATATATGAATGTATATAAAATAATTTCTCTTATTATTTAACCTTAAAACTAATTATAATCTCAAGTAAAGATGGGTTATAAAAATATAATCTTTAATTCATCATAATTAACCCTAAATTAATACATTTTGATATTATAATGACTTTTTCATTGAATGATAGATAAACACTAAAAAATATGATAACATGCATTAGAATGGAATATTTTATGCCTTAATTTGTATTAATAATCATGTATTTTCATGTTTAGTTAGTATGTTAACAATGAACCTCACTAACTAGTAAATGACATGGAGAAGTTTATATTAAATTCTTAATTCAATGTTTCTCGTGCAAAAATCATCTAAGCTTGTTATTTTCTTGTTATTTTCACCCTTTAAGTCATCTCAGCTTGGCAATGATGAAAACTTAGTAATATAAATTATATTTCAAGGTTTTTGACCCTAAGAAAGGTCTAAGAAACATAATAAAAATATCATAAAATCATGCAAAAATTACATCTTATGTAATATGACATGATATTCCCATATGTGAATTTCATGATGAGATTCATTAGAATAATATGAATTAAACATTCAAATTAGTTAATAATCATGTAATTACATGTATGAAATACATGTTATCAGGAGCCCAATAGGTCTCCAACACCTATCTATCTCTATTTTCTCTCAATTTGTAACCTTACCTATAGAGCCTCCTATTTTAAACTAACGTACATTCATTAGACTCTTCTCATTTTATCTTGATATGTTCCACAAGGATTATGAAATATCATCTTCCACTATTTGTCACTGAGATTCTATAAATTGAGCATCACAGCTAATTTCAGTCTACACAATACACTAGCACATGGGCCATTATGTCAAAATTACAATTGACAAGAACAAGATAACATGTTATTTCTAATACTTTCATTATTTTAGCTAATTTTAAAGCAAAATTTGTAATAATATTATGCACACCATCCTGTTTTTATGCATCATACCACTCACTCAAATGCTTGTTTTGAGGAGTAATGCTATTTTTCTAGAGTTTTCATGGTTTCACACTTTTCTTCCTATTTTTCTAGTGGAACCAACTCTAGAAAAGAAAATCATAATCTCTTCACAGTTGCTGAGCTTAGCACAATATGACACCAATCATATGCCTAAGGATGAATCTTAATTCATTTTCTTTATTTCCATTTTTGGTTATCAACCACATGATATCTGGGCATTCATTTCAAGATCTAATGATCGTGACTATTTCTCTCTCTCTCTCTCTCTCTCTCTCTCTGCCCCTAATTAAGATGACCAATAATGGCTGTTATCATTCATGAATGTTTTCTTGAATATTTTGACACGTGGTTGTATGTTTAGGTGAACAAATTATCACTTGAATCTTAGAAGGGTCCTTTGGGTGTTTTATCGATCAATCTTCATGCCTCCGGGTTAGGGATGAGAAATTGAGGCAAAAAAATTTATTTTATTTTTCACATTTTAAGACAAATATTTAGGTTTAAATTGCGCTTTCTCGGCCCTCATGCATCATTTTCTCTCTTTAACTTCTCTCTATAATATTTGTGGCCTTGGGCATGTTTTCTATCATCTTTTATATTATTGTCACTGAATCTTTATCTTTATATGTAACCAGGATTTATCATCCTGATCACCCAAATGTTCTAATCCTAATTTTCTATGGAATTTGGATTTGATCGATGGCTAAACCTATATTACAAAGTTAAAAAATTTTTTGTAACATGTAATTTTGTCTTTTTATTCAATATGATATATCATTTGTCAAGTGTCCCAAGGAGAAATCTACCAACATAGAACCATTGAACTCGGTAGTCCCGGGCTTGCATCCTCTTCTTAAATAATGAAATTTCACTTGCAAAATGGTTATGTTCAAGCATGTCTAAACATCCAAAGATTTTGATGCCCTTTTCTTGGTATATCATTTTCTTGAAATTTGGGTTCCATCAATATTTTTGGTGTCTAGAGTCAATTAGGGTAACACAAACATACACATATGGAGATGCAAGTTAGACCGGCTCGAGCTGATTCGGATCCCCGCTACATGAGACACATGAAGAATTATTTTTGAACACAGAATTCTACAAATTCATACATATTATATAGACTTCCCTTCCTGAAGTTGACATTTCAACTCAGTGATTCTGGTTGCCAAGCAGTGTCAAAAATAAAGGTTTTTTTGGGAAGAATGAAACAAATTCATACTTCAAGTAAAGACATGTAAACCCCTGATACTGATTGACAATCAACTGCCTTATACATGCTAACCATCACAGCCCTCAAATTAGTTAAAATCTAACCTTCCTCTAGCTTAATACCCAATTTGAGACATTTTTCATTGTTTGCATCCGTTTCCCGGATAAAGGATGCAGGGAAAACCATGAACCAGGAGGGGAACAAGCAGATACTCGAGGGCCGGGGGGAAAGAACATGGCCGTGCTGTCATTTCCTTTCTGCAATGAAATTTGGGTCCCTGCTGTCATTTCCTTGCAACAATGTCACAGTTCTTCAGTGAGTACCCGGTGCTGGCATGGAAACCATTTTATTGGAGGCTGGAATGAGGGTTAGAACTGGGGGTAAGGGCTAGGGTTAGGGTTAGGGAGAGGGTTTCAAGACAAGAGAAGCATACCACACAAATGAGGAGAGATGGACGATGAAGAATCAGCCATGTGGTGACCTGTTGAGTAGGTCCCTCCATCCTCCACGACGATCTGATACCTTACTACTGGACTCTCTGCTATGTACTTCAAGCTCCAAGCACTTGGCTTCTTCCTCCAAAACGGCAAGCTGTTTTCCAAAAAGAATTCAAAGTTCGTAGCCATTAAAAAAGTCGGACTTCTTTCCTCACTTAAAAGACAATTCGACAAATCTACCTGGATTTTGTTCTCCTTCAGTCGGTCCTGGAGTACATTTACAGCTGGAACCAAGCTAGAAAAACCCATTAAAAGTCAACACCTCTCACCCCTAGAAAATGAACAAGATGCTCACTGTCCTACCAATGCTCCATTAACTTGCACAGTGAAGCTTGGTATGCAGAAGTGTGGTGGATGAAAGCAAGTGGGTGCATGCTGCCATTCCTGGTGAGAGAGAAAAGATCATGATGGCAGAAAAATCACCAGCTAGAGAGAGCGTGCAAAGAATAACCGAGTATTGAGCAACAGGGCTTCATTATATGCTGATTTCTCCTCCTCAAAAAGAACACGTTGCACAGCAGCGAAGGAGCTCAAGGGGGAATCAAACTTGAAGACAGACCAATTGGGCAGCACTTGGAGTGGAATCTCCTTCCTAATGTACTCTGCACCTCTTTATTCGAAAATTATAAAATTAGAACAAGAAATTTCAAATAATAATAGTAATATCGAGTAGGCTTAGGGAATTGGATCAATAGTCATGATTGGTGGGTGATTATGATGATCCCAATTGCTTCCTCTAGAAAAGTTTCAAGCAGCCATCTGACATATGTGATTAACCTTGAAAAAGGTCACATTCGATTAAACGACCAATTTAAATCTAATTTATGCAAAGCAGGCAATCAAGCCATCTAATGGCTTATAGCCATCTACAACTAGTAGGCATCTCAGGGAGGACAATGGCAGAAAAAAAAAATCCTCTATTCTCTCTTTCTCTCTGTCCAATTTTTTTTCCATTCAAATACACCTTTATTCCGAGCTGTTGGCTCCATCCTCAGATAGATCTGACAAACCAGATAGAATCTTCAGCCTCAGTAATCCTCACGATCAAGCATCTCTACCTGAAGGTGATTGATTACTGGGCCCCCGGTGTAATAGATCAAATCCTCAATCTTGATTGAACAGTCAATCATGACCACTAAATCCTAAACCCTAATATCTAACAAATCTCCACATTAAATACCTGGCATCCATGTTTGAAAGGTGTAAGGCTTCTTGCATGCTGGCAGCCATATCCGAAAAATCAATGCCACTAGAATTAATTTCTCGGGAGAAATCTTCCTGGGCAATATCATAAAGTAATAATGTCAAACAAAAAAATGGAGTTTATCCTTCCCAATAACATACCTTTGCGACAATGGAATTTCCAGAATCTTTATCCAATAATGCTCTCTCATTAGCCGAAGATTTTGTGATCAAAGAGGAGAGCTGTCGACCCCTATTCAAGGACTGAAAAGCAATAACTTGAATTTTTCCAACCTAAAAGAAGACAGTCTCAATAGCCGGAGGAAGAAGGGAGATAAGTAATCATGACAATTGATAGTCGTTCAACACCTTTTGTGAATCTTCATTGAAGCAGGAAAATATCAAGCCGAGAAATCCAGAGTCTAGCATCTGGTACATTGCCTGAGTGCGTACATCTGAAGGTGACTAATTAATAAAATATAGCAAAGTATTTCGAGGTAATTAGTGATAAAGATGTCTCTGGAACTGTGAAATTTACAGTTAAGTGTAATGTTTCTATATCTTTCGCATAGAAGTGTAATAAGCAACTGCATTTTTTATTGGAATTTTCCAGAAATGCCAATTTATTTGTATTCTGTATGCAAACAGTCACATCACCATGAATCAAATTACTCTTCTCTCTGTTACCAAAGTCTTCTCTTTCTCTTTCCTGAAATGTCTCTAGAGCTAGGGCTTCGGATTCAAAGGAAGACCAAAAAGATGGGACAAGCGAGCCATCACTTTGGGGTGAAAAGGTATAATCTTTTTCATTTCACTACCTACTGATAAGGGGTAGCCTTTTGCTCTCCAGGGATGCTTCACACCAATACTTCAGCTTCAATTTAAAAGGTGCTACGTACTTCATTTGTCATTGTCAGTCAAGCAAACAAGCACTCCTTGCTCATCCTTAAATCTTAGGAAAAATGCTGAAAAACTGAAGGTCCCAATTTCATTCTTTCCTTTCAGGTTCTTTAAGAGGGTACCTTAGCCCCATGATTGTGAACCTCTATTTGTGATCGGGATGAGGTAGATGCCTACTAGTCCAAGAGCCCCGATTAAATCAGAGTCTCCTTAGGTAGCCACATTGCCAGCGACTGAATAAAAAGTAATAGGTGAATACTTAACATCTGACATTTTATTAATAAATAACAGTTTTGTTCACCAATGAAATAAGAGTTTTGACTTTTAATTTTATAATTTCGTCAGTCATTACTTAAACCTGAATTCAAATGCCGGGGGGTACTAGATTAAGTCTAAATGCCTGCCCAGTTTTGGGTCCTATCCCAGTTTTGGGCCACTTCTCTCATTGCACAACTCAAAAATGAGATTCTTGCCAAAGAAGGTCATTCAACATTCAAAAGAAGTCTGGTGTGACTTCATTGTCTTTATCTAAATGGGTGGTTAGGTAATTTCTCAGGACCATGGGTACTCAATTGCCCCATGACGGTTTCCTTGCACACATAGACAAACACAGTGTTCTGTACACAATGTCTTCCCAGGATCTATCTTCCTTCATAGTTCAATTTTATAACAGATAGGATAGATACAACAAACTTCTATCTTGTTAATTTTATTGGTTGAAGAAATAGGGTGTCTAGCAGTGATACCCTAATGTTCTATAAATTGTACTTATACTCTTTCTATAATTGCACTTATATCCTAACAGTAGTGACCGTTACAGACATAATCGTTAGACTGCAACGGTCATATTTCACAGTATAAATTACTTCCAGTACTAATGAAAAATCCATCCGTTTTCTTTATTTTGTCTGTAAAGACTCTACTCCTCTAAACTCTCATAGAGTGTCTCCACCTCTAGTTCTACTACAATATCTCTAATCTTCGCAGTTTTGTCAAAGATATGGATGTTTTCTAATTTATAATATCACTCATTTTCGTGGATATAGGCTTAGATTTATTATTGCATTAAAAATGATAAAGCAATAAAATTGGTCATAAAAAGTGTCAGCAAGCTATGTGGTACTTGCAATATATGTTGATGACATTCTATTGATTGATAGCAATGATGCTAGTATCTTTGCTACCAAAGCTTATCAGCAGACAAACTTTGCGATACGTGACTTGCAGATACTGTGATATTTCCTCGAGATTGAGTTTGCTTACTAATCAGGTAAGTTAACATTATTTCAAAAAAAGTATGTCTTTAATCTTCTCCAAGAGACATGACTACTTAGGTGTAAACCAACTACATCACCCTTGGAAGCACGACCCAAGTTTTGGGATATTGACTCACCTATGATGGCAGATGTCAACCGCTATCGACATCTATTAGGAAAGCTAATCCATCAAACACTTACTCGTCCCGATATTATTTATGTTGTTAGTATTCTTAGTCAGTTCATGCAGGAACCTCGCATGGTACATTGGGAGGGCACATTCCGAGTTCTTGTGTATATCAAGCGTGCCTCTAGCAAAGGGCTTACATATCGACGCCATGATCATCTTCATAGTGATGCCTATTTCTGATGCTGGATATGCTAGGGACAAAGGAAATCGAAAATCTACTGCAGGGTATTACACATATGTAGGAGGTAATCTTGTCACTTGACATTCAAGGAAACAAAAGGTCGTCTCTTGTTCAAGTGCGGAAGCTAAGTATCGAGCTATGGCTACTACCGCTCGTGAAATAGTATGGCTACACTCTTTTGTACAAGACTTAGGCATCACGATCCCAATACCTATGCATATACATGGTGATAACAAGGTAACTATCTTTATTGCTGAAAACCTTGCCTTTCATTGTCATTTTATTCGTGACAAAGTGTTGATGAGAGTTATTTCTACACCACATGTGTCATCATCGGACCAGCTCACCAACATCTTTACGAAGAGCATTATCGGTGTGTCGTATGATTGCTTAGGATCCAAGCTAAGCAAGTTTGATATATATAGTCTAGCTTAAGCGGGAGTGTTAGATATAACTCATGAGAAAGTGTTAGATATAGTTTATTAGAAGGTGTATTGTACTAGCTCTTGTAAGAACTCTAAAGTTAAGCGTGCTAGAGTGAGAGCAATATTAATATGGGTGACCTCTTGGGTAGTGCTAATGTTTTATTGTGCTCTTAGGGTATTAGTCCCATATGGGTTATATTTTTATCTTTCTCTCTTTCTCCTCTATAAATAAAGGCTTGTAATCTCTTCTTTACTTAGTAAATACAATTGGGCTTTACCATTCATTCACATCCAACTTTCCCAAGTCATCAATACTCTTTGTGAATATAATTCCCATCTGTCAATAAGCTTATTGAGTCGTACTGTCACTGCAACAGTAACAGTGCAGCCTTGTTTTTTTTATTTTGAAGTTATTATTGCACACTATCTTCCAAGGCACCCTTATGGCCCCTCTCTTGATTTGCAAAAAAATTCTAAAAATAAGAAATGTGAAAATGCTAAGCATGAAAAAACAATGTGAAACTCTATAAGTATAGAAAAATCACATAAATCTATTCTGGCAAGATAAATTGTAAGAATACAGATGTGAGCATACCAACATGGGATGGAAGGACAGTAATGTGTGGATGCGAGTGGTACCATCCAATCACCCTCGTTGTTCGTCCTGTTCTCTGAGTCATTCTGTGCTACTAGGTCAAGCTAAAACACCGATATCTCATTTATGATAAAAAAGAATGAACAAATATATTTTGATATACTGAAGACATGGAATATTTTGGATATCTCAGCTTGCGCAGTGGCAGCAGCCAATTGCTCTGGATTAGTCTCTACTCTGTCTTTTCTACGGTCAGATCTCACCTGAGGTGAGGCTCCCCATATCAAAGCCTCTGCACTACCATCAGCATCATGCTGGAAAAAAGACATTTGGAAAATATTAAGTTCAAAGTTGAAGAGGCCATTAACTAATCAAACAAGTGACCTTCTGCTTGAGTTTCATAAAATGTGAACTTACAACAATTTTTTAAAATTTCTTAGACAGATATTTCAGATTATGCAACAAGACTATCATAACTTATCAGGGAGGACAAGAAAAGGTCACTTGAGAAGAGCTCACCAATGGGGGGGAGCATATGGTGGGCCTCATTGATGAGTGGATGGTAAGAGAGTTATGACTAAATGCCTAACCACTACCAGATCCATAACTCAGGATCGAGAGCAAAGGGGAAGGACAGAAAAGAGTCCTGATGTTTTGTGAAGAGATTTGGGTAACAGGCTCTTGAGTATTCTTTTAATTTTGAAAAGATCTATCATTCCGACAGCTCTCCTTATCTTTTCTGTAGCTTTACTGTATTAAAAGTAAATCATTTCATTCAGAAGCCTTTTCTTAGATTATCCAGGGTCAAGAATACTACCACATTCTCAGGGTGAGAAGTATTCGTCGACATACATTTGCCATACTTAAAAATTAAGTAGTAACTATGCAAGTAAAATTCTTGACCTTTCCTTTCATGGGACGACACACAAGAACCAATCTACATCAGTTGTCTTTGACACGGGGTATTGAGAAAAACAGGATGAATTGGACTTGGTCTGCGACTATTATGGGGCTTCAAGTGAAATCAGAGATACAATCAAGAAACATTAAGTAGTTCAAGATATTTCTCAGGGCATTGGAGGCATAGCCTGCACAGAAATATATTTTTCTTGTAAACTATGCTTCTAATTATCAGAAATAATCAGAATACTCAGATAACGACACAGAAAAAGAAATAGTGATGTTATTGACAAAAAATTCTGCAACGTCAAAGCATGTAGAGAAAATTCCATCTCAAATAAACTCATAGACTGAGCTAAAAAATGAAGATCCGAAGCATTCCAAGCCTGGTTAGTCCACTAATGAAAAACCTAATTACGATTAATTCAAGACTTCAGCAGGCAAGAATCAAGAACATATGAAGAAAACCGAACGACGAAAAATAAAATCGAAACAGAGAATTACTCGAATGTCGCCGAGGAGAAGTCCCATGATCTCCTCCGTCTCCGTTGTGAGAGCGTGGGTTAGACACGCCAGCCACACTTCCTCCGCCATCTTCACGCTCGTCAGAGCCATGACAGTGACCTCGTCCCGCCTCCCCTTCACCCCAATGATCCCCGGGGAGGGCAGCGGCAGAACGGCTTATATTCCTGTTCTCCGATCCCTCTGGCTAATTTTTCCTTATTTGAAAATGAGCAAAACAAGTGCACCTGCGATCTAAAGCAGAGGACTATTTATAGTTATCTGTGAATATTAAGTATAATTAATATTTATGCAAGGAGGTTTATACAAGGAGGGTTAGCAAATGCCAAACTTCATGATTAGTGAGTAAAGAGGATCATGGATGGATAATCATGAATTGATATGAGTGCACCTTTATGAAGATGATAGGCTTATACATGGCCATTGTTATCTCTCTCTCTTCATCTTTACCTCATTATAACACCACCATTCTATTCATCATTCCAAAACAATTCCATTGCATATCATTTTTTTTGTAAATCAAAGTTTGTTTGGCCCTCTAATTGCCCTTTTCATTTGTCCCTCATTCATGCATTTAGAACTAGAAAATCTCCATTACGATCATCGTGCCCAAAATTTTCAAAACATCGCACCTATTTCCAATTGTTTGGGGTTCAAATCACCTTTTTGGTGTCAAATCCTATCTGCATAAAGAGGTGGTTATCATAGGCGACATGATCTTTTTAACATCAATTCTGATTTCACCTTTTTGGGGTCAAATTGTTTTTCTGGTGTTGATGGATTTGTGTCTCATTATTTGATGATAAGATTCTCTAACAAACCCTTTGGTTCTTCCAGTTCATTTTCCTTGGAAAAATTTCTTGAATCTTTAGATGCGAACTAAAAGCCTAATCACACTTTTATATATCTTGTTTATATTCACTAAAATGAAATTTATTTATTATCATTCTTGTGTCATGTTTGTAATAAAGTCTATGAATATATGTAATGACTAAGTAAATTATGATGAGATCAGAATAAAATAATCACTAGTCTTTAAATATATATTTTAAACATAATTATATGCAGGATATTAGAGAAGACATCGAATTATCAAGCAAGAATAACATTGTCTAATCCAACTCATATGATGAGTCTAGTCAATCCTGTGGCCATTAGTATGGAGACACCAAGAATAAAGAGAGGGTGTTCTTTGAAAAAAGAGTTTAGTGAATTGATCTATATGAATCTTCAAATGGTATTATACCTAGTTGTTAATAAAGTTGATTCATGTAATAATTGTGTATATGGTCTTTTGACCTAAGACATCAAAGATATCTTGAGGATGAATGATTGTGTTTTAATTATGACTTACAAATATCTAGCCACGAGATCTCCAAAAAATCATATATTAGATATGGCATGAAGTTCTCAAAGGTGATTGTCTAGTCAAGATGAGATCAGCCACTCTTGATATTTGAGGAGATTAACTCTATGAATGAGATACGATGAAATATTTAGCTAAGATACTAGAAATTTTAGAGAATGAGATCTTGATGACTTCCTTCATGTATTAGTACTAACTTGAGTGACTGATTAAGGTTTGATAATTAATCATATCCTAAGTCATTAATGAGTCTAGCACAAACGAAGGACTATACATATATAACAACCGATGATAGTAAGGTTCCATCTAGGAGTTATCGTATCTTTTATATCTCCTAGGGCACATGGTATAGCTTAGCACCTAAACGATTGACAACTTAACTTGTCAATTGGGTAAAATCAGTCCTTGACTAATTAATCTATTTGTTGATATAGCTAATTTATAACTCCCTAAACTCAATAAAGCCTTATGATGAACCTTATAATTATTATTATTGTTATATATATATATACATATCTCACTAGTTAATAGATCTCTAGACTCAATAACACCTTATAGTCAACCTTATTAATTATCTATATGGATTTAGAATTTCTTATACTAAGGTCTATAGATGTTCGTAGGTGTAGACATAATTATGAGGATTTTGTGAAAATTTCATCTACCAAATGTCTAAAATAGGGGAGAACAACCAAAACTTAAGGTGCTTATACAAGCCTTGAGGAAACACTCTTATTTCTTCCATTTCTCTCATAGTAAAGGCTGTTGAAGAAGAGATCCAACCATTGGACAACCATGTGGATACCACTAAAGGCTAGAAAAATTTGAGGGCTCCTTCAAGTAAATCCTATAAGGATAAATTTTTATCTATACTAGAGGATAGGACCATCGGTTCTTCTTGCCGCAATATTTTAATATTTGATTCATTATATTATGTTGATTTCGATGTTTTGATAAAAAATTTGAAAGCATGTCGAGCATCAAATCCCAACACTGAGAACCTATTAATCATCTTCAAAATTTTCACAAAGATTTTTAGCACCCATGGAGGCATCTTCAAGACTCTAACTACTTCATTGGTCTATAATTGTGACATCGTCTGAAACTATCATCCTTTTTTTCTCAAAATGTCTTGCTCATCCATCTAAATCAAATAAAAAAACTCTATTTGAGCACACGCAAATAGCTAATGAGCCGTTTTCTTACATTTTTCTATTCAGTGAAATGGAACCCATCTATAGGTGATGAGCTACTCCTTATGAAGTCTCACCTGGATTATCTACTAGTGATTTGGTTATGTGGCCCACTATGCCCATCAAACTAGGCAGGCCATTTTCTCCCTATCTCATTAATATAATCTCTTATTTTGAGAAGACAAATAAAAAAATCATAAGAAATTAGAGTGATCCATTGCTGATTCCATGCCCTCAAAATGATCATAAACGATGGTTTTGCAAAATCTGCACACAAATTGAGGAGTTCTCTTTTTGGGATCGGATGAAGATATAGCTACATCACTCGAAATATGTGTTGCAAAACATTTTCTCTTTTTTTTTTTCAGAATCAAGCATTTTCTAGATTTATGGATAATGATTCCTCATGATGAGTACACGAAAAATTCTTTTATTATAAAGATACCATGGGTGTAAAAAACTTGAGAGTTTGCAAGTTTCACCATGACAAAAAAATATAAAGAACTTGTACTCTCTTGTTAATATAATAAATCTATGCTTTAGAGTTTTATCCTTCCACATGGTTTCAGATCCAACTGCTTTCTCTTATGTATTCTAAGTTTGCTCATATCACTAATTTCATTCTTGTCATATACCCACTACCATGGCTGCCCCTAACTCATGTTTTTGAGGACCCACCTACTCTCCGCCCCCCTCTTTCTTGTGTTTTTACATGCTTTCTTGTACTACCGTTAACAATAGTGGAGGTCGCCACCATAGCCTACACAAGAGGTAAAACACATATATGAATATGGATTGAAGGACATAAATCTAAACATATAAGAACATGGATATTTTTAAATTATGATGACAAGGAGGAAGGAAATGAGTTATCCACCTTTCTAGGAGTCGAGTCAACCCTAAACTTCCACAAAGTTAAAGGATATCAAAGGATCTAATTTAAGGATTAAAGTTGGTATAAGGTAGGAAAAAAGTTCAAAGGTGGTCAAATTCATTTTTTTAAAATGATTATAGTGATCATCATATCTCTTTGGAGCAACAATTTTACTGACTTGAGTCACGGTAAGCTAATAGTGGTCAACTTTCCTATTTTAAAAGGGGTTGACCAACCTTTTTTTTATATAGGATTTTTTTTTCCTATGTTAAATCAAGTGAACTTTGAAAAGCCCAATTAGATGGTGAATTTACTAAGTGGGGGGGGGGGGTGAATTAGTTTCTCTTGAATTTTTTTTTTGAATTAGTTCATTGTCCACTTAAATCCTCACATCACTCATATACCAGATTTTTTATATATATTGGACAAGGTATCCAAAACCCCTAGGCCAGGCCTATGAGGAGACACTTTCCCATAGCAACTCCTCACATTGTTAATCCTCTAGAAGCAATTACTAATTGATCGAGATATTTAGATCAAAGTTCCAACACGAGCGTTCGATCTAACTAGATCATGCTCACGATTGGGGACCTCACTGATGATCTTGATCGCGGGTGTTTTTCATCGTTGTTGTGCGTTGATTTCATAAAATAAAATATATTTCATTTCTTAGTTTATATTGTCAACAAGGGTCGAGTCTATAGGGAGCTAAACTAATGAGGTTATGTGTTTAAAAGAAAGATGAGGGTGAAGGAAGATGTTTGAGTTAAAATGGAGCACATGGAGGTGAGTATGAGGTATAATTTTGAGTTTCTCTTAGAATTAATATAGAAATTAGAAAAGAGAAGAGATAATTAGATTAATAGAGATGAAAATAGAGATAATATGCTGGAAATATGAGAAGAATAAATGCGGTAGCAATGGATAAATGCACGGTGAGGGTGAGAGTGAGAGATGCACATGTGAGATGATGTCAAACCTACTATAGTAAAATAAAATAAAAATAAAAATAAAACACTTTGTCTATTATATAGAGATGTTTGCAAGCCAAAATCTAATATAGATCTTTGCACAAACCGAGTTGGTGTGCCCATCCTAGGCCGGGTGATGCTCGATCTGCTCCAATCATGATCCTTGCTTGCTACCTTCTCCACTATAATATTGAGCATCAAAACAATATTCCTCATTGGGCATTTACCTCCTCTCCCTTTCCTTCTGGTAGCCTTATGCTCAGAGAAAGCCAAAAAAATATAAAGTGATAGAAAATGAAGGATTTTATAAGTGGGTTCCTAGGGTTTGAGTGTAAAGAGGGGTAAAAGAGTCCAATCATTAAAACTATTTTTTCCATATTTATTCTTCAATCCAAGAGTATCGATAGATAGAGTGTTAAAATATGAATCTAGCCATAAAATTTCAGCTCAAAAATCTATCTAGATCATGAGATATCATAATTTTAATTTTGAGAAATCCTAGCTCTTGATTGAGATTGTTCAAATAAGAGCGTGCCACATGACACCATCTTATTGCACCCAAAAAAGGTGTGCCAGCCTTTATAAGTGTGGAGGGAGATTTTTTTAATAAATTTTATATAAAAAATCAAAGGGATATTTTTATAAAAATGCTCAAAATAAAAAAAGTCCCTCAAAAATTTAGAAAATTTTCAAAAAAATCATAAACTTAGAAATTGAATATCTCCAAAAATATAACTCTTTTTTCCATGAAATTTTCTCCATTGGATCAAGAATTTAGTCATCTATATTTTCACACAAAAAAATCTAAAGTCATGAGAAAAAATTAAGTTTGGTCCAACGTCCTTAAAAATAAGTAGGTTGATCCAATATTTACTCTAAATCAATTTTAGATCATCCTAAAAACCTTATGATGATCCCTCTACCAAATCCAAACATCATTTACCACATTTCATAAAAATATGGTTGGCTTGGTGTTCAAATTTAGTGGAGAGCTGTTTCCTCTTTCCTCTTATCGTCATTCATATACATGCTTTCCTACTTGCATACCTATGTCCCTACATCCACATAACTCACAAAATGTGAGAATTCAACCACTTGACTTTGAAAGAATCAAATGGGGTTAGTCTCATAGTATAAATTAATTGAAAAGAATGATGCATGGTAGGACATATTTATTTATTTTACCAAATTAGCACTAAATAGATGCAAGTTGATTACATGAGTAGAATGAAATGATGAATGCAAAAATATCATAAAAACATGATAACGTGGATTATATTAACATGAATTTTGTGTGTAAAACCCCTTCTGTAATGATGGAAATGAATGCATCAATGACACGTTATCACTCACTATGTCGCTATCCTTCAATACACCACCGCCCATACTGACTTTCACATGCTAACTCCCAAAGCTCTATGCGTCTCCCCTACTCTCCTTCATCCCAACTTGCCTCTTTGAAGTCTCTAAATCTCTTCACCAATCCGTGCACGCTCCAAATAGGTCGCTTGTCCCCAGTCCCGCGTGATCTTGCAAGGTACATAGCAAATACCCCTCAAGTTAAACTTTTTGGTAAACTCGCTAGACTCATCCTGTCTAGCACCGATTCCCTAATAAAACTCCTCCTTACCCTCATGAGTAAGTACGACTTTCCCGGAGTCAACACAATGTATGCGGATAATATTAACTATGCCTAGTTCCTAAAATAAACTCACACGATATATAGATATGAAAAGAAGATTTAAACTAAATCAACGAGAGAAGCTAACATCCAATAATCTAAATATAAAGTGTGTAAGCTATATAAAGGAAATTTTTAAAATTAAATACAGTAAAAGAACTCCCAAAAGAATTTATTGGAATTATGACTTCGACTTTGACTTCTATCTTTGACTTGCACCTTTACCTTTGACTTTGACTTATGTTGAAGGTGTTAACTTTCGACGTACCTGCCCTTAGATAATCTAATGATATGTTGAATAACCTAATATGCAAATAATCCTATAAATGAGTCTAAATGATGATCTTCAACGAATCTATATGACGTTGAATGATTTATCAATGACCTAAAAATCGTAAATGATGAGTGCGGTAATCCTTCTTCCAATGACTTGAAAAAAATTTCTCCACAAATACTCATGCTAATTTGAAGAGTAGGAATGAGACACTATTATCCTCAACTAAAATTCCAGATTAATGATTCAAATACCAAATATGTGAAATAAGTGAGTTTAAGCTTTTGATATGAGAACAAGAAATCTAAAAATTAGACCAAGGAATAAATCCAATTTGCAAAAGGATGGAAGTAAAATTTAATCTTTCTGACAATGAGTAAAATTAAAAAAATTACTCTTAAAATTGGTCCTAAACTTTTTCAATTAGTCCTAAAATTTCAAAGATAAAACAAATCAAACCAAATTCTCTATTAGACTAAATGGAAATTTTAGAACTAATAAAACGGACCCTAATTTGATAAACGATGAAAATCTATACCAATATGAGTAGCTGAGGCTTTGTAAACTTGAAAATCAAGCAAAAAAGACTATGATTCTAATTAGAAATAAGACTGTATTCCCTAAATTTAATAAGAAGTAAGATATGTAATATATTTTATAATATGCCCTTAATAATTTCACGATATAACCATAAATAAAAATTAGTGACGTCCAATCTAACTAATCTAGAAAACAAAAAAACTAACAGATAATTAAATAATCCAAAAATTAAAACCACAATAAATAAAAGCAATAAAATTGAATCAAAAGAAATAAATCATAAATAAAAACATAAAATAAAACTTTTAAAAGTGGATGAGTGGAAAATTAAAATAATTTTCAAATAAAATTAATAATAGAAATATGAAATGATTTTAGAATTTTCTATTGTAATATGATCTATAATCTAAAACAGATTCAGTTCGACTTATATATATTAAAACTGATATGCTTCTATATATAAAGGAAAATGACAGTGATTGCTGGCGTGATTTCTTGATTGAAAAGTAGAAGAATTAGAAATAGAGAAACTAAACAAAGAAAAATAGAAAAAAAAAAGAAATAAAATAAGAAATAGAAAGATAAAATATAGAAAAGAAAAGAAAATTTTAATGAGAAAACAATCAAGTAGAAAATTAGCAAAGAAAAAAATTGAACAAAAATGTGAACACAATCAGACCTAAACCAAAAAAACAAGAGAAAAATTCAAAACTCAATTCACTCACTAACCTAAAACTGAAAATCATCTTAAAAAAAATTTAAAATAAATTCAAACACACTAAACCCAAAGATGATTTCAAACGAAGGCTCTTTGAGACGATTTCGTTGGAGATCGCTTCAAGCTTAGATTTTGGGAGAAACCACCATGAGAGATCTTGAAAAGAATTTTCGGGAGTAGAGGAATGATCTCGCGTGAGAATGCCAATGAGAGAAAATCTCTAGGAGTAGAGTGATCTTGGGTGAGAACTACTTGATCACTAGAAAGAGAGAGAGAGCTGGAAGTGATTTGTGTTTAGGGTTAAAGAGGAAGAGAGAGCTGCTGTTTTTTTAATTTTCTTTTAATGGTACCTAAAAAATGAAACAAATTACCATTAGAAGCTAATTAAAAATTAAACTTAAATTTAAATTCAATTTAAAGTATAAGAGTATGAAGATAGTGAAAATGAAAAAACAAGGCAAAAATTAAAATAGGATTAAAATCACAATATAGAATTATAAAGATAAAAGGTAAAGTTCGATATAAATGGTTACATAATTTTTATCTTGAGATGGTTCAGATTTATTTTTTTTGTTTAAGAATAAAATGAAAACCATTTTTTTAATTAGAATGTGAAGAAAAAGGTTAGAAAGGCTTATTCTAGGTTTTCAAGTTTCGTCCATGTTCTGATGTCGATGTGCATCCCCTACTTAAGCCATCGTTACATGCAATGATGAAGATATACCTTCCTCAAAAAAACTTGGCTAAACTTGATAATATTTCATGACATCAATAAAATAGACGACAAAATTATCAAATTCATTTTTAACTTATAAAGTTCACCACTTAAGGTGGGCTAGGAGCCACCTTTTTTGGAGGTGGACCCATATCCTTCAAAAGAGGTAGGTGATAATTTGCAAAATATAAGTCACACTCGTGCATCATTTATCCTGTTTTAGTGTTGATAAAGGCTGAAACAATGAGAATACATATTTATATATAGTTGAATGTGGTGAAAATATGACTAAGTTCTATCATGCATCATTCTTTATATTTTGATTATAGTATGAGACTAACCCCATTTGACATCTTGGAAGTCAATTGGTTAAATTCTCATATTTTATTAATTATGTGGATGCAAAGACTTGTTAATTTTAATGAGAGCATGGATGCAAATTATCTATAAGGAGAAGAAGAAAATGGGTACTCCACCTTTAGAGGAGGTTAGTCAAACCTTTTCACCTTTTGAAGAGGATGGTCAAGTCTTTCCACCTTAGGAGGTTGGTCAAGTCATTCCGCCTTATTAAGAGGTCAATTAAACCTTTTCACTTTTTTAAGAGGTTTGGCCAAACCTTGTCGTATCTTTAGGAAGTTAGTCAAAACTTTCTACCTTTGTAGGAGGTTAGTCAACCATTGTTTGAGGACACTATTCATTTCCTTTTATCTTGGAAGTCAATTATGGTCAAAGTGATTCTTAAAAAGTCAAAGGTGGTCAAAATCATTCTTGCAGGGTCAAAGAGGTAAAAAAATTTCAATTTTATTTATTATTAATCAATTTAGATCTTTCCTAATTTTTTTAGGAAGAATCCATATTTATAGGAGAGAGAGTTAAGCCCTCCTCCTTAGGGAAATGCTAACGTTACCACCTCTTGGAGTGATCAACCACCTCCCTTAGGAAGTGGCTGTGAGGCTGATAACATGCATTTATAACTTAAATTATTATCCTAATGAACTCATATTTCATGCTTATTTTATGAGAATATGATGCATGTTATCATACATTTTAGGAATTTTTCTCCATTAGTATGTCATTTTCACTAAAGTCGATATTTATGCATAAATTACGGGATAATTTCATGCTTGATAGAGGATTAGTCTTTTGTTAAGTTTTAAATTAATAGAAGTTAATCTCTTTTCTTGAATGACTTTGACTTTAGTGCATGTTTTGAAGGATAATTTCAAGATGAATTTATGATTTAGAATATTTAGTGAGAAATGAGTTAAGTAAATTATAATTCATCTTGATTTCTTCTTTGAAAATATATTTTAAATGACATGATGTTAAAAAGGAAGGAATTTGTGATCCAATGGAGAAAATTTGGATTAAAAAGGAGTTGTATATTTAAAGTTATGAATTTCTGAAATTTTTGCCCTTTTTATGATTTTTATTTGATTTTTAAATTGATTTTTATGAATATTTCCTTATTTAAATCGCAAAAAAAGGGATTTACTTACCTGCAAATGCTAACGTGGTGAGCGACACCGGCTGGCGAGCTGACATGGCGCGCAGGGCCACCTGCGGCCCTGCCACGTGGCCTCAGCGCCACGTGACAGGGCCGCGGGTGGCCCACACGAGGCGCATGTGGCGCATAGGGCGCGAACACATGGCAGGAGACCATGCGTGTCCACGCGGGTCCACGTGGGTGCCCTTGTGGGGCGCCACGTGGCAGGTGGGGTCGGCAAGTGAAGGGCCCACGGGTTAGTGGGCCATGGTAAGATAGTGGGGGCGGTAATGCGAAAGCGTTCTACTGCCCCGATATTTAAGCTTGACTTCGCCCGTTATTTCTTTCGTGTGAGACTATGTTCCCATAGGTTTTCGATTTTTCAGGCGACGTGGTGACACGGCTGGCGTCGGATATAAGCGGAAGCTATCGATCGCGTGGACCCGAGTCCACGCGATCATCCATCAATGCACGTGCGCGATATTGTGTTTAAGTGAGATTCTAGATGGGCGACACGTGGCAGCGGGAGGGCCCGATCTTATTCTCACCGTGGAAGACTCGGGATCGTGCGATCTCCATCAGAGGGACACGATGAGCCGCGATTTTCTTCTCACTGTAGGCAGTTCGGGATCGCGCGATCTTCATCGGACGGCCACGATGATTCGCGATCGTCTTCTCACCCTAGCGATACGTGGAACGCGCTGGAGCGTCTTATCTCCATCAGATGGCAGACGAAAGACGAGCTTGATCGTGCGCTCGGGACCACCCAACTCACCTGATCTCGATCGGACGGCAGATGAAGGTTAAGCAAGAACCACGATCGTGGTGCGATTGTGGCCCAATCGCAGTGCGATCGTGGCGCGATCATGATTCCTTTGAGGTGAAATCAAGGCCACGATCATCGCCGTGATCGTGGCCATCATCCCCGCTATCTGACCGCATCAAATGGCCTCAAAATCAGGCGGAAATCCCTCTTTAAAAAGTGATGTATTCTCCCTTTGAAACTCAACTTTTGATCGATTTGTGAAGTGAATTAAGCGAATTTCGAGGAAGATCTCTAGTTCATCGTGATCCCCCCGCGTTAAGACTCGATTGCGACGCTATTGGAGCAGGATTGATCATGAATTTCTCCTTGATTTCATCAAATTTTCCCCTTGAATTCTGAACGTCCACGAGGAAGAATCCGAGCAAATTCGCTTCAATCCACGAGAATTGAAGCCCCATCCTTGCGGCAATCAGGTTAGTAGTGAGATTCAATCGATTATCAGGAGGTAATTTGAGTTTTTATTAGATTTAGAAGTTTAATTTTGCAAATTAGTTCTTAGTGTTCTTCATTTTCCCCAATTTTCAGTCTGCAAAATTGCTGATTTTGAAAATAGGATATCTCTCTGATTATAATTCCAAATCACTTGATTTAGGTTGCATTGGATTCCTCTTTTCATCAGCTTTCCTTGGATAGCAAATTCATTGAATTCCAAGTCTGTTTGACCCTTCAATTTGACGTTTGATCGAGGACTGTTCATCTTTCATCAGAAGTCAATGTTGACTTTCGGGGTCAATTACTTTTAATTTACAAATCAGAATTCGATAATTTTGGTATTTTTAGATTCATCTGGTTCTTAGCTTTCCATTGACATATAAATTTCAAGATTTGGATTTCATTTGACCGGTCAATTTGAAGATTTCCTCTGAGGTGTTCATTTTGGGGATTTTCTGATATTTTATTTTCAATAATTCGTAGTAAATCCATTTCTTATCCAAAAATCATGAATTATATATCAATAAATTTAATTTTCTCTCTAGTTTCCAAATATATAATTTTCGTAATCTTCTGACTCTTGTTGATTCTCTGATTTTACAGAACACCTACTGTTGGTCAAAGTCAATGCTTTGACTTTGACTTTTGACTTTTCTCAGTCAAATCCGAGAATTAAATTCTTAAAGCTTCTTATTTAGCTTATTTATATCATTTACACTCATTAATTATTATTTTTACTTATTTAAAACCCCTTTTAAACGTAAGTTTAACCAAGTCAACTCTACAATTAAAGTCAACCCTGCTCTCTATGGATCGACCCAATACTTACACATTACTGGATTTTATATCTTATCTTTGTGAGTTCGGTTTTATAAATTTTTTTTGACCAGCGTTCTTGTATTTTAACGACGCACAAAAACGCTTTGTCAGGGGCCCACCTCCTTAGGAGGGTGATATGCATAAAAATACGGTCTTTAAATGCGCAAATTCACATATCAAAAGAATTTATACTCAACCCTTCAAAATTTGATTTTTTTATATTAGAATAGTGGTGAGTCGAGGTCAAATACATAGAGAGGAGGGCTAAAAGATTGAAATCATAAGATATTTTTATGGTATTTTTAGATCTAGAAAGTAAATAATCAATGGAAGGAAGAAGATGTTTATAGAATGAGATAAACTGATAAAATAATTCCAAACTCTTTTCGAATATTGAAAACCCTTGATCGATGGTGGAAAAGTGGTTTTTAGGGTTTATAAATATAGAAATGTGGATGAAAATATGAGAAAATAGATAAGATGGATAGAAAATAATCATACTTTAAGTGTTCATGATGAACACATCTAGTGATGCTCTCTAATCAAAACATACCTTCGATAACCCGTACACTTCTCATGTACACTTCGTCTTGCATCCAACATGAAGAATGAACAGAGAAGAGAAGAAACTCACTAAAAATGGTGTTCTTTACATGAAAAATGATCCATCACTACCTTCTTTCTAGCTAGCCAATGCTAGAGGCAAACAAAGAAATATTAAGAACCTACTTTTTTCGTCTCAAACCTTAAATCAGCCCAATCAGATTCGTAGAACTTGAAATGACGATCATGTCCATAAAATTTCAGCCCCTAATCAATTGGGATCGTCGGATATCAAGATTTTAACTTTGATGAATCTAGACGGTTCATATCATTTCTCTCTCATCAAATTGCGCATGTCAATGTGATGTGCTCTGGTAAACCCACGCTGGTCAAACTTTACTGAAACTCAAAAATATTGCGTTAAATGACCCTCAGCTCTCTCCTCTATCCTCTCTTCTCTCTTCTCTCTCCTCTATTTTCTCTACTCTCTCTAGCTATGATGACGAGGAGCACGGGAATGAGAGAGGTAGTGGACATATGCACGGGAGGCGCGAGAAGAGCAGAAGCAGAAGAGTGGAGAGATGCACAGGAGGTGGGAGAAGAGCATAAGCAAAAGAAGCAGAAGAGTGGAGAGAGCCACGATGGAGATAGAAGCAGAGAAGGGAAGAAAGAAGGGAGAGAGAAGAGGGGGAGCAAACCTCTCCTGACAACAGAAAATTTCCATCTCGAGAGGGAGAGAGAAAAGGAGAAATAGAGAGAGAGAGGGAGAGCGATCACGGAAGAGAGAGAAAGAAAGGAGAGGATGAATCTCCCCCTCCTCAAAGAATTACGCACGCACATCTTGTGTGCGGCTGAGCCAGGGGAAGAGACCACGGAAGAGAGGGAACGCCAGAGAGAGGGAGAGAAATCGGGAGAGAGAATTACGCATAGATAGAGATAGAGCCCCTTCTCACAACGGAGTTGTTTTCTGTCGCACGAGACGGAGAGACGAGAAGAAAAAGAGAAAGAGGGAAGAGGAGAAGGAGAGAGGGGAGCACAACCCTCCGAAAGAGAGAAATTAAGAGAGAGAGAGAGAGGGGGAGAGCAAGAGAGATTGCAGGAGAGAGAGAGAGAGAGAGAACATCTCTCTCCTCTCTTTGTATATTTTATTTTATTTTCTTTTGACATAAAAAAATTATTTTAATAATTATAATTTCTAATACTTCCAAAAAAAAATCCAAAAATGTTATTAATTTAAATGCTCATAAAATCAATGGCATTAAATGTTCATAAAATGTTAATAATTTGTGAAAAATTAATTATATTCTCTTAAACATGAAATATCATTTTAATCATTTTAAATCATGATAACATGCATTTATGATTATATTTTGAGAAAAAAGTACACAAATGCATGATATTAATGCAAGAAATTGGATGTTATAAGAGGGACTCTATCACTTTCTTTGCAAGTGGTTATGGTTGTGGCCTATGGATTTAATCTTCACCATTCATTTGTTGTCACCCTAAAAGACTAAATCTCCACCATTAATCCAAGGAAACCTCACAACCTAACATATAAAAGAATATTCTTCTTTCTTTCTTGTTATTTTTTTGCTCTTTCTTAGCATCAAGCTACCATAAAGAAAATGAGAGGCTTCAGCCCAAGCTTGGGATTTTTTGATGTTCAAGTTTATTGTTGAGGCAAGATCAAGCGAAGGATTGAGATCATTACGAGTCTAGCATCATCCAAAAAGCACTAATTTTATTACCTAAGCTCCCTAAGGATTCGAAACTTACTTTACTATTATACAAAGGGAGTAATTATAATTATTGTTGCGCAAAATCGATTCAAAACAACGATTAAAAATACACCCAAATTGAGTTCATTAGAAGGCACCCTTCTTACAGGGCTTGGAGAACTCATTCAGGGGTAAGGTAAAAACCATTTAAGGGCATAACCACACCCTTGGACATACTTGGGATGGTGCATCTTTACCCTTGATCACAAGAGTGGAAGATCTCCACCCATGGTTACCTAGAACCCTAAAAATCTCTCTATAAAAGGTTATATTTTTTCTCTCCCTCGCTTGATTTTTAGCTCTCTCTTATTATCATACTACCATAAGTAAAATAAAAGGTTAAGCCCCAATATTTACATTTTTGGCATTGAAGCTTGTCATGGAGGATGATGGAACGATTTTGGGTGATCATTAAATACATACTTCATTGTGTAAAAATAATTTCTAAACTCACTAATTTAATGAATTAATCACGAATTTATTAGGATAATCTTGAGTAAGGGTCGAATCCACAAAGAATTAGGGAAAATTTTAAGATATATTCAAAATTTGGTCGAAATGGATGTTAAATTGGGTGAGAAATTAGGGAACTATTAGAAAGAAGACTCTTAGACGAATCCACAAAATCAAAAATCACACAAGTTGGATTAGTATTCGTGGAGAAATCAAGGAGCAAAATAAGGAGATAGAAATCATTTGCGAAGATAGAGCAAATTATTAAATTTCATAAAATTAATCTAATCTACGAATCAAAATTAAAATCTAATGGTATAGGACGAAAAATCAAGAAGAAAACACATAATCTAAGCTGAAATCGCACTCAAAATGATCCAATTAATTTTTGCGTTTTGAAAAACAAAAATTCAAAGTTCAAGCAATGAATTCTTCCTTCTCCCTTGAGAAAATCTTCATTTCAAGCACTCCTTGGACACAGAAATGAGTCTACAAGAGGAAGAAAACAAAAGATTCAAGGATTGAGATGTTCAAAAGGTTTGATTGATTGAAACATCTAAGAATGTTTTACAAAGTTGAAGAGAGAGAATTTATAACATTTTGAAATTGGGCATGACCATAAGATCTTCTCTTTAATGAGATAACAGCTGCGATAGAATCTAAAGAGGAGAATCATTATGATTAAGTCACGATCATTGAATCTTTATCAAAGAATCAGAATCACACCACATATCCATGTGAAGAGAGAGCGTCTTCCAAGCGCAATCGCTCGATAGTGATCTAACGCAAAATGTTCGATTGATTGAAACATCTAAGAATGCTTTACACTATTGAAGAGAGAGAATTTATAACATTTTGAAATTGGGTGTGACAATCAAATCTTCTCTTTGGTAAGATAAATGGTCGCAATTGAAATCTAAAGAGGCAAATCATTATGGTTAAGTCGCAACCATTGAATCTTCACTAGAGCATCAGAATCTCACCACGTAATTATGTGAAGAGAGAGAGTCGCCAAAGCACAGCTGTTCGATAGTGATCTAACGCATAAGATGCTTCAAATCATGGCCATTATAACTCCTCATATCAATGACCAAGATTAGCCATTAGATAAGACGAATCAATGTCCATTGAGTTGCTACCTGATAACATGTAATTTCATGCATTAATATGATACATTTTATGTACTTTTTATTAAAAATCTAATAATAAATGCATGTTATCATGATTTAAAATGAATAAAATGATAATTCTTATATTTTAGAGAATATTCTTGATTTTTCATAAATTATAGTATTTTATGAGCATTTTATGATATTGATTTATCAAAAATATCTATTTAATGATATCATGAGCATTTTATTTTCTAGATTTTATAGAACTTTTAAGGAATTTTATAAATTACAATTAAAATGTAAATCTCTCTCTCCCTCTCTTTCATAAAACGTCTCTCCTATAACCTCTCTCTCTCTATCGATGTCTTTGTTTCTTTCTCTCCTTCTCTCTATCCCAATTGCTCTCCTTCTCTTCTCATCTCTCTTCTCTTCGCCCTCTCCTCTTCTTCTCCCGCTTTCTCTTCATTTCTCTTCCTTTCTCTCTCTCCTTGCATCTCCTTGGGACGAAAATTTCTTCCGTCGCAAGGAGAGGTGCAAAGAGAGCCTCCCGCAATCCTCTCTCTTGTCTCCTTTTGATGACATGGCATGAGTGTGTTTCCGTGTGGCATCGTATGCGGGTGCCATGTGGAGCACGTGTCACACACGTGTGTGCACATGTCATTAGTGTTAAGCACTCTTTTAAGGGCATAACTAACCGCATAGTACACCTTACCTTATATACCCTTCAAATTCTCTTTATTTTTCCTATTGGGGACTAGTTGTGTTTTATATTTTATTGCAAGCAATGTGGCACAATGAGGAGCGTCTGATTTTTCTAGTTTAATTGCAACCATCAAAGGATCACTTAGGTGAAGGGTATGTGGTGCACTATGATTTGGCAGCGATTCACTTTATAAATTGTGATTAAATCCTAGCTATTCATCAAAGGAGTTATAATGGCTCGGATTGAATACGTCTGATGGACTCAGATGTGTGGCGACCTCTTGAGCATTTGATGAAAATTGAACAATAGTTGTTACGCGATGATCAATATTCACACCCGACATGGCAAAATCTTAGTGCTTAGTCTTTGATCAGATGGATGGGACTTCACAGTGACGATTCACATTGTGGCAATTAATCTAAGCCGTTGATCAAAGATCAATCGTCAAATCCAACGATCACACCCAATTTTTGACTATGTATACTCTCTCTCTCTCTCTCTGACTGCGTAAGGCATTCTTCGATGTTCATCTCATGGTCTTGGTCAACAAAAAAATGAGCACGGTCTTCTTAAATCTCTTATTTTATGCCTCTTCTAGACTCATTTCTTTGACCAACAAGTACTTAAAATCAATATTTCATCAAGGGAGAAGAAAGAATTTTCCGCTTGAACTCTGAATTTTTGTTTTTCGAAAGGATGAATGAAAAGCCTTGATCTAGTGATAAATTGAATCATTTCGAGTGCGATTTTAGGTTAAGTTACATGTTTTCTTTCATCTTATACCATTATACTTTAATTTTAATAAGTAGACTAGATTAATTTTATAAAATTTTATTATTTTCTCTCTCTTCACGATCGAATTTTCTTTTCTTCTTTTGCTCCAAGATTTCTCCTCAAATACTAATTCAAAACTGAGTGATTTTTAATTTTGTGGATTCGTCTGGGAGTCTTCTTTCTAAAATATCATTTTTCATAATTTCTCACTCCAATACATTATCGTATTTGATAGAATTTTAAAGATTTCTCAAAAATTTTTCCTAATTCTCTATGGATTCGACCCTTACTCACCATTATCCTAATTAATTCGTGATTAATTCTCTAAATTAATGAGTTCGGAAATTGTTTTGACACGAAGAAGTGTGTTTTCAATGACCACACAAATTCGTTCCATCACCCAATCAATTGTTATAGGGTCATTTGGTTTTAACCTTGGAAAATTATATTTTCTAGAAGGGACTTTGATGAAGCTGTCGGGTTGCTTTGTGTGGGATTATTCAATTCCTTCTCTCTATATCCTTACTTTCTCTTTGTCTTTCTCTATGCATTGAACCCTTGAAAGGAGAGATCTCTCCATGTCTATCGGCTCATCATTCTCCCTCACTAGTAGGGTATTCACTCTTCTAGTTTTTCTAGCTCGTTTAAATAATTAATGAAATCCATTAAATAATTCATTATCTTTTTTAATTATATAAAACATGTCCTTTTTAAAGGTGACTCGCTCGTCAGCTTGCCACGTGGCTGATCCTCCGCCATCCATCTTCATCTCCCCTCTGTTAATGGGACGTGTCTTCTCTCTCTATTCTCCCCCCTCTCTCTCGTGCGGGTGGAATGCTTCTCTCCCCGCTCCGACTGGGAAGAACTCTCCCGGGGCTACTTCGCGCCTTTCCTCTCCCCCGCCCAGCTCCCCATACCCTAACCCTTACCCGTAAAATGAACTTCCACACCTTCGCCGGAAACCCACTCAAAGACCGTGTGGGGACTGCCGCCGCCGCCGAGTCTCTCTCCTCGCTTCTCCGAGGAGACGCCGGCGGAGACTCCCACAAGATCTTACCTTTAATGAAAGGTCGCCCGCTGGCCTACCCAGATACTTCTGCCTCGTGGCAGCTCTTCTGGGTCTCCACCGGATTCGCCAATTTCCCTTCCGAGTCCTTCGTTTATCTCGGATCTTCCAGCGAGGCTGTCCATTGTTGGGCTTTTGACGCCAACGATGAAAAGGTTCTTACGTTGGGGATTAATTTAGGCGAAAAATGCAATTTTGTTGAGCTGCGGACTCTGATGCACGCTGCTGATTGGAGGGATGAGCGAGCTATGGAGGATCTGGCGATTGCTGGCCACGTGGGTTTTAATTAAACAATGTGTTTTCCTTTTTTAGATTATTTATATAGTGGGTTATTTTTTCAGGCTAAAGCTCTTATGGAGTGGCATAACAGTTCCCGATTTTGTGGGCATTGTGGATCGAGTACTTTTCCAATTGATGCCGGAAGAAGAAGGGAATGCAGTAATGATTCTTGCAAGAAGAGAAGCTATCCTCGTGTTGATCCTGTATTTATTATACTTTTCAAGTCTAATTTCTTGAAAAAAATGAAAACGATTGAAAGTGTTATTAAGTTTTTGTTTGATGTAGGTTGTGATTATGCTGGTTGTTGACAAAGTCAACGATAGAGTGCTTCTTAGCCGCCAATCAAGGTACGCTCCTCGGATGTGGAGCTGCTTGGCAGGTTTCGCTGAGGTGGGTCATCGTTCTATTTTGATTGTGATTTCTGATTTTTTTTTTTTGGGGAAGAAATTTTGATTTTTTTTAGTCGATTTTTATTATTTCTTGTTTTATATTTTGGTAGCCAGGAGAGTGCTTGGAGGAAGCAGTGAGGAGAGAGACATGGGAAGAAACTGGGATAGAAGTGGGAGAAGTTGTGTACCATAGCTCCCAACCATGGCCTGGTATTTTTTTAATTCATTCATTGTAATTTGGAAATTTGAAAAATCTCAAAATTTGAAGATTTTGAGAGTGGAATGTCAAAATTCCACTTTCTGAAGTGGAATCTCAAAATTTCTCAAATTGGAATGATCCTTCCCTCCTCCGTTTCTGCCCTGATTCATTGATTATAACTTGAAAATTTTGGAACTGGAATTTCACTTTTCCACTTTCTGAAGTGGAATCTCAAAATTGGAAAAAAGATCCCTCCCTCCCTCTCTATTTCTCTCTTTGAATATCATCCTATTTACTCCTCATCCCTGTTGTTTCCTCTCCTTGCGAAGATTATTCCTTGCATAATCTTATTTATTTGTTTTTAGTTGGATCAAGCAGCATGCCATGCCAGCTGATGGTTGGGTTCATCGCGCATGCAAAATCATTTGACATTCAAGTTGATAAAAATGAACTGGAAGGTTTTTCTTGCTCATCTCATTTTCACATTCATTCAATTCTGTCTCATTCTTATCATACGGTTTCATTTCTTTTATTATCATCATCGATAATTTTATTTCAACTTTTCTTGGTTAACCCGTTGACTTTCAGATGCCCGGTGGTACAGCAGGGAGGATGTGGCTAGAGCGTTGACCTTCACAGAGTACGAGGCTTCTAGAAAAACAGCTGCCCAAAAAGTCAACCAGATGTTCAACGGCGGAGATGACAAAAGTCAACGCTCCGAGGCTGTTTCCAAAATTGACAACAAAGAACTCGCTCCAATGTTTGTCCCCGGGCCCTATGCTATCGCCCACCATCTGATCTCATCGTGGGTCAATCAAGGCACATCCTGCGGCTCTGATTCACCCTCCAGAAAGTCAACCTCGCTCTCCTACTTATAAATTGCTTTTATAAAGAAAAATAACGGCATTATTTACATTGAAAAGAATAGCATTGATCAGGGGCTTGGGTAGGAGCGGGCCCAATCGATCGTTGACCTAGTCAAACAGTCAACCGGGTCAACACATTTCTTACAAAGAGGATCATCCTTAGGAAGGAGATCACGCAGATCATCAGATGCAATGATGATAACATTAACGGCCTTCACCAGAAGAACATGGAGTGCTATTCTTAGCAACATTCTCGCCCCTTCTGTGTCCTTCTCGGTCAACGCTTTCAGAGCAGGGAAAATCGTGTGCTCCATGGTTGCCTTATCCGGTATAACAGCTTCATAACCCTGAAAGAAGAAAAAAAATTCAAAACCCAATTTTTAACAAAAAAGAGAGTAGTTTCGTTGATTTTACCAGATCATGAACTTTCTCCTTATAGAAAGCCTCGGTCAACGCAGACCCAGTTGCAAGAACACCGATTTTAGCGCACGTTCCAGCTTCAAGTGGTTTCAGCGCCGCCATTTTAAGCTCATCAACGACGCACTGACCCATATTTAGGAACGGCACGGAGCAGCCCTCGCACAGCTGGCTATACCAGAAATGCGACACGTGGCATGGCATCACTATGCAGTCAGCTCCAGAGTTCTCCAAGAAGAGCCTCTTCTGCCGCAGATCTTTCAGAATACCCTCTCCGTCAACGCTCTCTAGTGGGGTCGCCGCTTTTCTCGGTCTTACGGAGAGAGCTGATAGTTTTTTACTCAGCTGGGGATCGCTGTAGCAGATGAAAGGAAGAGCTGTCTTTTCTCCCTCTCTGTCGGAGCTCCAGTCGATTAGATTTTGAAGGAAAGAAACAGTGGTTGCGGCTGAAGCTCCGCTGAGTACTCCAATGGTGGGTCGACGGGGAGAAGAAGAAAAGGAAGCGGAGATCTTGGAATGCCACGTCATCGCCGTTTCCGAGAAGATGTATCGATCAGTCGATGCCCATGGGGTGATGAACAGTGTAGATCCCGATTTCCGGGAAGTTTGATTTTTTTTTCGGCCCTCGTTCTTCTTCCCGATCTAGAGGAAGAGAGCAAAATATCTCGCTCCGTGTCACCGTCCTTTTAGAGAAAGATAGCCGGAAAAGAACAAAGATATCGTTTTTACTGCTGGGGGGGAAGAGAGAAATGGAGAGAAAGACAGAGATATGGAGAGAGAGAGAGAGAGAGAGATTATGCTACCTGCTGATGATATGTAGATATTATTGAGTAGTTGGTAGATTCAAGACTCCTCATGAAGCACTGATAGCCGGAAAAGAACAAAGATATCGTTTTTACTGTCGAAAGAGAGAAATGGAGAGAGAGAGAGAGAGAGAGAGAGAGAGGGAGAGAGATTATGCTACCTGATATTGCCTTGTTTGATTCAACCTCTGTTGGGCTAATGGGCTCTAGTCTATTTTTCCTCATTTATTATCACTACTGTCTGACCTTGCCCTATATTTAAAGGGTGGATGCATCCCCAAATTTCATAAACTCCCATTTAACTCCACAAATTGTTAGAGTTCTAGGGTCTCTTGTGACTATTCTCTCTTTTTGCTGCCCCCTTTTTTTCCCATTACAATCTCCTCGGTGCAACGATGACAAATGCGCCTCTCCTACAATCTTTGCAGCATCGCAGCACAATCTTTGTGTCCTCAGTGGAACACCCCCAAGCAGAGATGGCGGAAGGCAATTGGGGAGGTCTGCGGTCACAAGAACAACATTCATCTACAAGTAGGGATAGGGTTTGACTAACGTCATCCAGTACCGTTATCTCACGACACCGTCATCCAATGCCGACATCTAGTACCCGATACCGTCATCGAGTTCTGGATATCGAATATCGGATT
Organism: Lemna minuta; assembly: GCA_024174645.1. Taxonomy (NCBI): domain Eukaryota; kingdom Viridiplantae; phylum Streptophyta; class Magnoliopsida; order Alismatales; family Araceae; genus Lemna; species Lemna minuta. Next base: position 4,309,244 of record CM044116.1, on the reverse strand, counting down.
GTTGATTAGAATAGGTACGGTACTGGACGACAATAGTAGAGTACCGGTACCGGATGACGTATGATGGTACTGGATGACAGGCAATGGTACAAGGTGACGGTACAGGAAAATAGAGAAGCCCTGAATTTGTTCCTCTTCTCCGTATCACCTTGATTCTTCTTCTTCTAAAAACTCTCGAATACTTTATTTTCAGGGCTTGTCTTCTCTTCCTCCATTTTAACCTTCTTCTTCTGCAATTCTTCTGAGTTGTCGTCAATCTCATTCCTAGTTTTCATCTTCTTCTCGGGCTTCTCTTTTTTCTTCTCCTGAATCTCTTTCCCTTTTTTTTTCTTCTTCTACTTCCCTCTCCATCGTGTTCTTCACCATTAATGAAACCCCGATTTCCCTCTGCAACAAACTCCATCACTAACTGCGTCTTCAATCTTTTACTCGATCAATGCTCCTCCACTCTTCATCTCCCTGCTGTAAAGCGAGTCCACTATCATCTCCTTTCTAGCGGCTTTTCTCTGAGAACCCATCTCTCCATATCAAGCTTATGAAAGCTTAAAGAGCTTCGTCGTGCCGAACTACAGAGTGTTGAAGAAAGAATGCCGAGAGATTAGAGAGATTAGATAATAGAGAGAATAGACTCTATTTGAGAAATTAGAATTGCGGGATAACGATATCCAATATCGATATCCACACCTTTCTAATTTTTTGTCGTTAGCAGATATCGGTATCGGATATCTTAACGATAGCCGATACCGACATTCATCTACTGATATCCGACATCTGGATGTCAATATTAGGTACTGTAGGTATCGGGTACCATTTAGGACCCTAACGGTACCCGATTCCGTTACTGCCATAGATACCGGTATTCGATACCGGTATCTAAATGGTAAAAGCCTAGTAGGAAGGACTCTACATTTCAGGGAAAAAGAGTGTAAGATGATAAAGCATGATCAAGCAGTCATTGAATATGCATGTCCATTTGTCAAAATTAAAACCAAACTCACTTAAATTTAAGATTAATATGATTAATTTAATGCAAAACGAGTAAGGGTCTAATCCACAAAGAATTAGGGTGCGTTCTTGAGATGTTTTAAAATTCTATCAAATTGGATGAGAAATTGAGATGAGGTATTACATAAATATATATATAGAAAGAAGACTAGAAGATCTATCCATAGAATCAAAATCACTCAAATCAGATGTGTATCCACAGAGAAATTAAATAGCAAAATAAGAGGGAGAAAATCTCTTTTGATGAGAGAAAATGATAAAAATTATGAAAATTCACCTAATCAAAGCTTCACAAAAGGGCACTTAACACTAATAATACTTTTAATCGGCGCCACTTGTGCACCATTCACATGCCATGTGGCGCCTTTAGATGTCATCGTGTGTCGCCATGAGAGCGTTCACCCCATGTTAGCTACCACATCAGCTTACACATAAAATAACCTTTTTCAATAGTTTAAAAATAAAATCGATTTAAAATTTTTTTAACATAAATCCAAAAAAATTCCAAAAAATATCTAACAATTAGAAAATTCATATATTTCAAATAAAACTTTCTTTTTAGTCCAAGTTTTTATTATTTGATCAGAAATTGAATACTCTATCATCTATGTCATTTAATTTATTAAATAATAAGAGAATAAATATTTACCTCCAAAATAAACTAAATCCACTTTGAAAAATTAAATTTCTTTAAAGTGTATTAAAAATATTTTCTATTATTTTATGCATTTAAAACTCAAACAAAATCTGAAATAGAATTAGGCTAATGAATTTAAAATTTAACTCTTGATTTATACATGATTAACCTTTAAAATAATGCAATTGTAGGTTTTTGAGATAAATTGCATATAATGATGAATATGCACTCAAAGTAAGATAACATGCATAAGAATGGTGTGAATCGTGCCTTAAAATGTACTGATAATCACGTAATTACGAGTAAATATTGCATGCTTTCACAAGACACATCCAAGGTGATGCTTACGCTTAAAATATCTATTTTCATGAAATTTTTTAGGACAAGAGGTTTGATGTAAGGATACAAAATGATCCTGGTGTCTTGAAGAGAGCATTAGACAAATTCAAGAGAGTGAGTGGACTACTAAAGGCCCATATCATTGCGCAAATTTCTCACACTCTCTCTACCCCCCATCTATATGGCATCTTCCTCTTATAGGAAGTTATAGGCCCTTGATAGTGTGTATTCGTTCTTAAAAATATGTGCTTTATTATATCATTGAATGCATGAATTGTATCGTTTTAATGCAAATTATTTTGCATGTTTTATGCTTATCATAGTATGTTCACCTAAGTTTTCATTCTATATGTTGATTTAGATTAGGTGTGTTTGACCTTATAAAAAGGGCCATGCACCTTCAATCTAAGTATTTTCTTGAGTTTTAATTATTGAAGGACTTAGGAGAATTCAAGGAATCAAATAAGACAAGAAGAAACAAAATTGATGATTTGCATGTTTACTTTTCACTATGTTAGATTCTTATATCAAACTAAGTAAAAATATTTATCCTTTTCTTGTTTATATTTTAAAGTTAGGTTTATAAATGGTATGTAAATATAGATTATTTGATATCATAAAATTTTCAGCAAATTTTATTGAAAAGGCCCTATATTTTTAAAGATATTAATTTTCTAATATTTTCCTATTTTATGAAATTTTTTTGAACTATTTTAAAGAGAAACCAACAAAACATGGGGCCCATATAAGCAAATGACATGGTAGGTTGATGTGGAAACATCTAGCAATGGCCAAGGGTGCCATGTGGCATGTAGGTGGCACCTTCACAGTGGTCGAAAGGAGAGTAATATTAGGATATAAGGGCTCCCCACGGCCAATTCAATAGGTCTTAATTATTTTCCTATTTATTGCCAAGTCGTTCCTTAATTTTTTTCAATATGGGACTAATATGAAGTGCCTTATGTTGCATGTGATGTGGCTTTGCATTGGAGCATCGAATCACAAGATCAAACCTAAAGCTTCGATCTTCTTAGGGGGGGTATGACGACATCGTGACAACTCATGGTTTGAAAGACTATCAAATCAAAGCCATGGATCAAAGCTAATATTACGTAAGATCTAAGCATTACTTCATCCTAGCTTCGATCACCTCTTCCATGACAAAGCCCCAAAATTTAGGAAGCTGACTCCATGCATGATCTTGGTCATAGGTCTCCATCTAAGCACAATGGAAGGTTGAAAATGCACACTTTTCATTCTCCTGGCAGCTCGATTGAGATCGTATAATCATGATCAAACGGCTTCAATTTTTTTTTTGTGAAAACTCCTCTCTTAACAAAATTGAATGGCCACAACATTTTAGGCACATTTAAACCCTATAAAAGCTCTCTCTTGGGCCTCCAATGATTGCATTATATATTCTTGGGAAAAAAAAGTGTCTACTTGCCTTGTTGATGCCTTGGCCCTTGAATATCTTCATTTTAATCGATTCTGACTCATTTATGCATCAAACGAGTCCTAAGGATCACAATTTGAGTCCTAAGTTTTGAACTTTGCCTAGAACATCCAATTTGTACTTTCTTCAATTTGAGAGCAATTGGAGGTAATTTTTGGTGATTCCAAGTCGATGTGCAGTGGTTTACTCCAATCTATCATCAAATACGTTCAAATTATTATTTTTTAATTGGATCAATAACTATGCATCTTTCTTGACATTTTTCTCTCCTTATCCACAAATTTCTCTCTCTCACTGCTCTTCAAGATTTGTGCCTTGATTTAAATCTACTGATGCCTAGTTTGATTCATTGGAAAGAACTACTCATCTACTTTATAAATATACCTCTTTCATTAATTTCTTATCTCATTAGTCATCCAATTTGAAAAGATTCTAACCTCTCTCAAAATCAGCCCCAATCATTCATGGGTTTTAACCCTAATTCACTAATTATATCGACATTCATCATTAACTAAATGAGTTTGGACTTGACTCGTGGTCTTGTGTTATCCATGGCCTTAGTGATTCACCAAACCTCCTTTCTAGGATTAAAAATATATTATCATATTGAGTTTCCACATAGGATCAAAACACTAGGTCTTCCTAGTATCTCCTTAACGATTCACCATCGTCTCCTCAAAACATTTATATCTCATTTCTTACAAGAGACTCGACCTTTTGTCATCCCATAGACATGACTATCCAACGTTTATGTGCACTTGAAACACTACTAACTCTTTGAAACATAATTTTCATACAATTTGATGGATGTTATCAAGTTTTTACAATTTTTTTTATTTATCATGACATATTGTATTGTTGATCATAATGCATGATTTTTGGGTTAATTCTGGGTATTAATCATATTGAAAAATTTTCAAGGTTAAATGACTTTGGAGTAATCATATTTTCAAGAGTTTCGTGATTGTACGATTTGAAATAGGAGAATTGTAAAGTGATTTCCAAACTAGATGAAAATGGAAAAATGTTCATATGAAAATTATTTCTGGATTTTTAGAGCAAAATTCTAAATGTAAAAAATTTAAGGAATTTTCATTTTATTTTATCTTGATTTTTTTAAAAAATTCTTAAATGAAATGGAAGAGATGCCATGCCCCCAAGCACCTATTAGCCAATGCAACATATAACTAGGGGCACACACTTATCAAAGAACAGATATATATTGACATTTATGTTTTATGATTCAAATGTATGGATTTAGTTAAAATTATAAATTTATTTTTGTAGAATTTTTTCAATGTGGGACTAAAATCCCATGGCACAATAACATGTACAAAAGTGCTTCAACAAAGTGCATCAAATGAACATCATTTGCTCACATTGTGCACATCAACAAGAGTTTAAAGAAATCGACTATGGTGCAGTTTGATTGGTGTCAATCAGATGCATTTAACTCATGATATTTATACTCACTTATGAAGTAAGGGGATTGAGTCAAAAGGGGACTTTCTAATCTTCAATGCACCCAATAAATATGTGTACTATCATGGCTAAGTCAGATCTTTGCAGCTGACCTAAAATCATCTTCTGGTTTCAGCCCATTCAACAATCACACTGACTCCTTGTCCCACATTCGTAAATGCCTTAGCAACCAATCTTAATAGTCCCTAGACAAGCTTTGACAAGACCAATTGCTTGGAGTGGGCAATTAGATTCAATTATTTCTTCAAATCCATGGTAATTCTCCTTCGTCGCCGATGACCGACCATCCATTAATGGTCGTACTTGTTCAAATTTGTCTAATGAGATTAAGGCATCATCTTGGGGATGCCCAAGATTGTTATATCCTCTAGTTGTAGTCTCACCACCTCAAAAGCTTTATCTAAGTCATCTAGGATGAATGGAAGGTTAAAAATGGAACCACACTCTCTTTGTCTTGGGATTGAAACGGTGCGAATTACAAAGGTATATGAGAAAAATGTTCATAATTAATGAAGGTTTCACATTCATCCCAGATTCAAATGCAATGCTCAAAGGAAATCTTACTAAACTTGAGAGGCGTAAGCTTGTGATCTTCCAACTCGATGACAGTGCAAGGAGAAACTTGATATGGTAGTTTTCGAGGTCAACCCCTATCCATGTATTAGCTCTCAAATCTGAATAGTTACAAGCACCAACATGTTTCCCAGTTTTACAAAGGCTATAGAAGCCCCTAATAAAAATATTAAATCAATAAATCATTAATCAAATTACTGACCTTAAATGAAGTAGCTTTGACCCTGATAATGCACTGAGATTTAACCTTGAATCATGATGTTGAATCATGAGATACTGAGCCTTGAATGATGATTTCAACCCTTGACATGTGGATTAGTGACCCTGGAATGAGGATGTTGGCCCTTGAGATGTAGACTTAATGGGACAGCTTGAGTGTGTTGGTCTTGAAATGAACTTTCAAAAAATCTTTTTCCAAAGTCAAGTGATAGGGAATCCAAAATGCTTTGAAATAATTCCTGTTGACTTTCCTTGCATTGACCACAGTGGGTTGACTCTTGATGAGCATTGAACATGAGTGAACATGCTCAAATAACATGTTTTGATGAGCACAGAGAACATTTCTGGATTGCAGCGCTAATTTAATCTACTCGTCCGAATCATTGAATCCATGGTTATCTAATCTATAACCTAACCTTCTTTCAAAGAACTTAGTAATCTGCCCCATCCGAGCTCGTTTTGCTCTGAAGTCGGGAAGAATTTTTCGTTTTGCTCCAAAGTTGAGCATGCTAGATTTGATAGCATTGGTGACTTTTTGGAAAATCCTAGTCACATCATCCTAGGACCTGCATAGATGAGTGAAGTTCAGCATTATATATCTACATCATATCTTTTTCATTGACTATCTCCAGCTATATAGATTCTATAAAAATAAACCACCCAAAATTAATGTCACCAAGGCACTCTTCCCTTTATTTTCATTAGAGAACATGAAAAAGTCAAAACTCTGCCTTCCCTCTAAATCTGTCCAGAAGAATTGGAGCCTCACCTTCACAGGAGGCCCCAACTATAATGTCTCCTCTCCCACTTCATAACTCTCAAGACACTGTTCTTGTGTCGAGAGAAAAGCACTTTCACATTTTCCTTTCTTATCTAGACCCAAATGAAAATGGCTGAGGCATTTTCCTCTTTGACAATACTCCTGGGAACAGATTCGTTGGAGATGAGGGGCCAGTGGCTACTATGATTAGAGCAAGTGGTTACAAACTTTGGTGTCCAGTGGGCAGGCCATTGATCAGCAGGAAGCTCATTAGTGGTAACCAGAAGACATCCGCTGGTGAACTTCACTCTTAAGAATCTTTTTATCCAGAATCTTCAGTTGGCAAGTAGTACTTGTTACTTACCTCTTTGATCTGCCTCCACTTCCACTTCCACTTCCACTGCTAGAACTCCGTAAACCTTCCAAGTAACCCTCCACTGCAGCCAAAATGGTAGTCTCCATCTTGTGCCCCTTGATGGAAACCCGAATTTTCCTGGAGACCTGCTGGCGCAGCACCTGCCTCTCTGCAGACGAGATATTCTTGCATTTATCCAGCCCCTTGAGAAAATTCACTAGAACTCCGCAAAAAATTCCTCCAGATTTCTCCAAGCCCACAAGTTTCTCCACTCCCTGTAAAGAGAGAATCCTCTCGAGGCAGGACTTGCTCCCCATTTCCACCAGATCAAGGACCAAAAGCATGCTCAATTCTCTGGTTTTGTGAGATTTAGCACTTAAATATTGAATCAGACTCTCTAGAATCACGGGATTCAACATCTGCTTTAAGATCTTGTTGCTCCCACTGGAGAAGACCATCTGATGGAGGGCGGTATATACAGAATCCTGCAGCTCCGTGGAACGAACGTGGTTTATGATCCTCACCAACTCAAGAACAACATCCTGGTTTAACAGCTCTTGAGTGATTACATCTCCTCCACAGCAAGCCAGTTTCATGAGCAAAAATGCTGATTCTACAATTTCCTCATCAGAATTCCCATTTCTCAACACATTTGCCAAGTTTTCCACTAAGGAACTGTGCAAAATCATGTTCAGAATTCTAGGGTTTCTAGAATTCTTGTCTATGACAGGGATGAGATCTTGAGCTGCCTTGACAATCTGCTTCTGATCACCGTTCTTGATTTTATTGAAGATTTCATCCACTGATTGTGGTTTTGGCGATATGGATGATGATGGTTTACTGGATGCAACGAATCTCTCTAATCTGATCCTTGCATGCCAAGGCAAATGATCCAATGCGCCAGGGATAAGGCATCCTACAGATCCACCCATCTCATAAAAAACTTTCAGAACAACCAATGCATGATGCTGCGCAACATCTGATCCGTGCTCAACCAGATCAACCATGCTCTTATCAATCCCAGCATCAACCATGACCTTCACTGCATCGGCCTTTCCAGCCTTGGCCAATGACATAACTGTTGCAAAAGCATGATCATGCAACAGTTCATCATCAGGAGAGAGAAGTTCAGCAAGAATCTCCATTGGCGCAGTGTCCAGAACTCTGTTGATCGTTTGGTAACTTCCATGCTCTGCAATCTTTGCTACCAAATGAAAAATACCAAGCTGAGTACTCTGGTCGCTGTCATTTCTTAGCATTTCCAAAAGATTGTCAACTGCTTCTATGTTCTCCAGAGATTGCGCACATTCAAAGTAGTCATCATCTGTAAATAAGATTGCAACAACCTTGGAAAGTGCCGCCACAGTTGATGGAGAGGCAGAGGAGATGAAATCAGGAACCTTGGGGCTCACCATGCAAATGAAGCTCTTGATGCTAGCTTCAAGATCGGAGATTGATTTGCTAGCCATTAGAGCTTGAACTGTTGACTCTAACGCGACCTGAGCTTCTTTCTCATGAGACAAACTAATGAGTGCGTTCATCTTCTCCTTGGCAAAGCACTTGACTTTCTCACTCCCAAAGACGATTAGCCATGGACAGGCAGCAGCCATGGCTCCATCTGAGGATCCGGTAATCAGGGTTTCCATGGTGCTACTTATCTTGCTTTCAAGATACAGAGCGACCATATCATGCACATGGTACCAGAGATCAAGCTTCATCAGAAGAGATCTTTCAACAAGCTTATCAACGACTAAGGGGAAGAAGCTACCCTGTCCAAGGGCAGACCAGAGAGCTTCTAGACAGACTTCAGGGATCGGTTCAGGCCAGGAAACTGAAGCGAGTATGGTAAAAAGCATTCGGGAATCCTCCGGCATGTCCTGCAAGCTGTATTCAAATGATCCGAAGATAGTCAACTGGGTTTCTAACTTTTCATTGACATATGAAACTGGGCCTGTTGCACACTTTGCGTAAGTGGAAAGGTTAGCAATGGCATTTTTCCACTTATCTGAGCTCCGTTCTTTTCTCAGAGCTTTTCCCATTACAGCAACTGTGAGAGAGTGATGCCCACATCGATCCAGCAATTCTTCTGCAACAGACTGATTCAAAAAATGAAACGACCAAGCTTAATAGTTTCATTCAAGAAAGATGGTAGATGAGATTAATTACCGGGAGTTCTTGTTTTGAGAGAAGGCTGTGATAGAGGAGAATCTCCTTGCTCATCTCCATAACGTCGTTCTTGGTAATCTCTATCTTTTCGGCCTCTGCGATCTCGTAGACTCCCTCGTTTCTTGAGGTGACGAGGTACTTGCAGTGATTATCATACAATTTTGTGAACTTATCCACGATGTCCTGCTCCCAAACATCATCAAGAAGGATAAGGATGCTCTTTCCGGCTAAGGCAGTCTGAAGCATGCACCACACATCTTCCAGGTCCATGTTCAGAACTTCCTTATCCTTCATTAACCCCAGCTTCACCAGGAGCCGGCATAATTTTTTGGACAATCGCTTCTGGTACTCTTCTGCACCATGGGAAGCTGCTCTGCTGCACCATTGCCCAAAAACAAGCTCCGCAGCACCATCAATGAAGGAATTCGGAGGATCGGAGGCGACCTGGCGAGCCAGACAGGACTTTCCAATACCCGAAAGTCCCACAATCAAGATCACTCGCCGCGAATCCTCCTGCTCTAGTAATTTTCTAACTTTGGCGCACTTGCTCAACATCGGGAACCCTCTTTCTGCAACAATTCTGTGCACAGGAGCAGCATTTTCAGCTGCAGAATCAATAGCTTTCGACATATTATCCGAAATGGTCTGGAGTTCAAGCCACCAATTCAGATCAGCCTGAACAAAATCAATCAACCTTGTTAAAGGGTCGCCGCAGATAGAAACCCAAATTACTCGGCTGATTTTCTTAGCCTTGTTCTTCGAAGCAATCGTCCTCATCTTCCTAATGTTGTGATGGAGCCGATCGACAAGAACACCGAGACTCTGCAACTTCTGTTGTAATCGGGAATCGTGAAGCTTGTGGCCGTGCTTCTGCTTAACGCGCCTAGTCAAGTTCTCAAGCTCCGAAGCAAAGCTCTCCAGGCTCTGAATTTTCTTTGGAGCGTCATCCATGACTGAGGACGCGTCTTTCAGCGCCCTAGCTGCTCCGATCATGCAGGAGACGATCTCGGTGGCTGAGGCGACGATTTGAAGAGCCTCCATTCTTGGAAACTCTACTCCATCTCCGAAAATCCTCGGAATCCAGACCTTTGCACTCACGGAGAGCGGGGATTTGTGAAAGGGATTAAAAAAGTAGATTCCTGCATCACGAGAAGCTGGAAATTATTGACGAGAATATTTCCGGAGTCTGGTGTTCAGACCAACCAATTATGCATAATATTATCTAAATACCCACAAATATTTATGACTTATGATGCAGGTCTTAAATTTTGTAAATATCTTTACAAATATCTCTAGAACCTTTGCTTTTTACAAATATCTTTACGACCCTTCATTTTTTAAAGCTTATAACCGTTGAGGATATAATTTTAAAGTAATCCCTCATTTGAAAACTTTACTTTCTCCCATGAAATTTCTCTAGCTCTTGAAATTTGTAAATATCTTTACAAATATCTCTAGAATTTTTGCTTTTTACAAATATCTTTACGACCCCTAACTTTTTAAAATCTATAAACCCTAGAGGATATAATTTGAAGTTAACCCTGGTTTGAAAACTTTACTTTATCCCTTGAAATATTCTCTAGGTCTTGAAATTTGTAAATATCTTTCCAAATATCTCTAGAATTTTTGCTTTTTTCTTTTGTCAGTTCTATGTCTGACACAGTGAAGTTATATTTTTAAGACTTTTGCGTTGTCTTTTAAATGGTCAAATTCCTCGGACGACCCTTTACCTTTTCAAGTCTTTATAAGACCCCTATTATAACCCTTGCGGGATATAATTGTGAAGTTATCACTGTTCTGAAAGCTTTATTTCCTCGCCTTAAATGTTTTTCCTGTTTCGAGAGTGCTCTACTGCTCGTGGTTTCAAGTACGCACCCCTTGAATATTCACGGGTTGATGAAGTTAGTTTCTATAGATTCAAACTCTAACCCTTCTTGAAGAGCAATGTTTGTGAATTTAAACCACTATTCTTCGTTATTCCTGCGCTTAGGCTACGTCACTATTCAGATAAATCTTTTTTAATACTGATGAAATTGGTTAATGATGAAGTTAGTTTCTATAGATTCAGACTCTAACCCTTTTTGAATAGCAATGTTTATAGATTTAAGCTACTATTTTTCGTTATTCGTGCGCTAAAACTTTCGTCAAGATTATGATTCTTTTAGCATCTAGATAAGTCTTTTTTCTAATGATGATTAAATTGGTTAATTTTTTATTACAAAATAAATTGTTAAAGCATATTTATCATTAATTAATGTAAGTTAAAATAATTTAACTTACCTGACAAATATATAATATATAACTTCGTTATCTTGTTAATTTTCTTATAGAATTAATATTTTAATAAAAGTAATATTTTCGTTGATCTACCTACTTCTCCTTATCCTCCTATCTATCCTCCGCTTGGCTGGCTATCAACGTATCGCGAATCGCGAGACAGAGAGCTTGCGGAGGCCCTGGAAGAACCGATGGCGCCTCCGGCGCGGGTGCCTCGCAGAAAACCCTAGAAGAACGTGCGGCGTGCTGTGGGTCTGCATTAAAAAAATCAGTCGATTGCTTTAAAAATTAAGCCGGGATTTTGAATCCTCGACCTACTTCCGCTTAGAATACGGGGAAGAAAGATCACCCGGAAATAACCGCGAACTCCAAGATCCTGAAGCAGAGAATCGTCATCCAATCGCTTCTCAGTGCGGTGGGAAAGGTAGATCTTGGACCAGACGTGTCCTCCCATGGATTTCTTCACGAGATCTTGAAATTGAATTTATCAGATAAAGAACAAGAACATGCTAAAACATGCCAGCGAAGTACCGTCTGCTCGCAATTTGTTGGGACATTCAAATGGCGCCGAGTGGTCCGCAGAGAGCAACGGCGAGAACACAGAGTTTTGAAGCATAGCGAAACAGGATTCGGCTGCGGGGAGTAGCGGCCTGGCAGCCCAAGAAAGCAGCGGATTAACGATGCCGATCCTGATCCCGATCCTGATCACATTGACGATCGTTTCAGGATTGAATCCCCGATTTGAGCATCTTCAAATCATGCTTGACGATCGGATTGACAGACACTTTACTAAAATCATGTGTGATGATTAGATCGTTGATCCGAGATCTGTTCGACATGATTTTTCAATCCTTAAATCCCATTTCTGCGAATCAAGACTGTCGGATTACATCCAACATCCCAATTTCCCATAGCTACTCAAGATCTCACCAGAGTTCACTAAGGCTAAGTGGTGGGCAAGGAAAAACCTAGAGGAAAGCCTCACCAAAGCCTAGGGCTTCTAGATTTCAAGGAGTAGGCTAATGAAAAAAATGATGGTTCATCTTTCGTTTCAAGAGTATGAAAGGAAGATGAATTCAAATTGGCATACACCATGATGAATGTAAATGAAAAACTTAGTTCTCATTTGTTTTATGGTTAGCTAAATCAGCCTTTGATTACATAATTTCTTGGGCGGAGGAGAAAGAGTTGTTCATCCATCAGTTCAATGAACACCCAAAATGAAGATGAAGACAAATTCTCACATATTTGATGAACACCGATACAAATTCCTATTCGGCTCCTTTGGTGAAGGCATTGCAATCGCTTGGCAGGCCCTCGCAGCAGGATTTGGAGTGCTCGTTGGGCACCTTAGCGACACGTGTTGAGCATCAGGTTGATATCCGTAGCATCCCATAGTAGGCCTCCAAAGAGGGACGACAAGATATCACTTGCCAAGCGCCCTTTGAGGGACATGGCGAGTGGTTGCCAAAGCATCTTAGTAGCACACCCTGCACTTGCTGCCCTAAATGGGACTCAAAAAAATTCAAGCGTCGAAAACATATAGGTCTAGAATGAAGGTGGAGGAGGAGAGGGAAGAATTTGAGTGACATGGGGTTGGATCTCAATGGATCGTGTTAGCAAGGTCACTCTACCACTTACAATGCCATGTCACATGTATAAGTCATCTGCAAAGGATTCATGTTAGCAAGACAGAGGAGGAGAGGGAAGAATTCGAGCGACATGGGGTTGGATCTCAATGGATCGTGTTAGCAAGGCCACTCTACCACTTACAATGCCATGTCACATGTATAAGTCATCTGCAAAGGATTCAACCTATTGTTTGATAGGAATAACACTCAAGGTTGGTCCCCCTAATGCTTTTGTCGGAGAGATTGCACCCCCAACCCAAGGCCATGGGAAACATGAGGGTTCCTTCTACGAGACGACAATTGAGCGATAGGATGAGGCACTGCTACTAGTTTGGGATTCTGACTTAAAAGGTGTTCGATCATAATTTTTCAAATGATAGCTTCAAGTCATTGGCCTTTCAACCAAGCATGATGACCACTTTTGTGAAATTGGTCAAATTGCTATCATAACGCAATCATCAATAGGGTAAAACTAACTTGTCTCTTGATGGGCTAAACCCATATCAATTTTCCTATTTTTTGTTGAACAATCCAATGTTTGGTGAATTATGCTTCACATTGATAAGAAGAGTTAACATCTAAAGATCAAGAAACATTGCTCCGAATGCTTGGCTGACATAGCTAGTTATCATACGGTAAATTTTTTGAAATCTCTAGCTTCAAATTTTGAAGATTTAAAGGATTGATAGGTAATAACATGCAACTTATACTTGTAACGGCATGTTTATTAATACAAGTTAAGGCATAAAACATTTCATTTCTATGCATTTTATCATACTTTGAGCGCACATCTATCATTCAATACAATTTAAATTTATAATCTCCAAATATTTTATTTTAAGAGATAATCATGCATAATGAAAAGTGGGTATTTTAAGAGTATATTATTATCATTTTAAATTTGAGATTATGATAGAGTTTTGAAAGTAATATAATAAGAGAAAACATTTTTATATACACTCATTTATTCTCTTAAAATGAGTATATTCTTCAGTCAAAATTTATTCTCTCGTTATTTCTCAAACTTGAATTTTTCAAATTATACATTATTTAACTTTTGATAAAAAAAAAGATTAAAAAGACATTGTAATTTGAAAGTTATCAATTTTCTAATGTTTAGGGATTTTTCTAAATTATTCTGAATTTACTTTAATTTAAATGTTAAAAATAGTTTTATATGCAAGCGCTAACATGACAGCTAACGAGGCAAAGGGTGCTTGCATGTCCCCATGTGGCAACATGTGCCCACACCACATGGCACACACATGTATGTGTCATTAGCGCAAGTAGTTAGTGGTTAAGTGCCCTAATTAGGCCATAAGCTAATCGCTAAGGGCGTTTGGCATCATACGCTCGTTGAATCCCTCTTATTTTTCCAATTTGGGACTATCTTTGTTTTTCTTTCTTAGCAGGTGATGTGACACAATGCCAGACGTTTAATTCACAGAGTTATTCGTGTACGTGAAATAACGTGGCAAAATCTTGGCACTTTGATGAAGATCTAATGGCCATGACTTAATGGTGACGATTAGACTCTAAGTGTTTCATCTACTTCATTGATTGAAGAATACCCCCTTTTTGCCATTTTTTAAAGAAATTAAAATCAAAATAAATTCTGAAAAAATCCAAAAAATCCAAAAAATTCAAAAATCTATATCTTTAAAAATATAACTCCTTTTAAACTCAAATTTTCTCCATTGGATGACAAATTTCTTAATCTTTAATATTAAAATAAATTAAAATAAGAAGAATATAAGGTTAGTTCAAAATAAACTTAAATGATCCTTATAAGAAATATATTTCATATCATCCAAACATTCTCTTCTTAAAATTAATTCTTCTAATCATAGACTAAAGTCAAAGTAAATCAAGGAAAGTAATTAATTTCTATTTATTTAACCTTATAAAAGATTAAACATCCATAAAGCACATAATTAACCCTAAATAATGCATAAATATGGACTTTAGTAGAATGGCATACCCATGGAGAAAATTCATAAAAACTATGATAACATGGATCATAATCACATAAAATAAGCATGAATATTAGTTAATTAAGATCATAATTTTAGTTAAATATGCATGTTATCAGTCATCCTTCATCTATAGAGTCCTTGCATTATCTTTGACAAGAGCAACTACATTTATTGGTCTTCTAGATTTCAATGATTTTGATAGATGCACATTCATTGCTCCTTCCTTATAGATGTATTTTTAGATTCCCATGACACCACCAAAGACATTTGCATCTTCGGGCTCTACGACACTCCTATCTTCTAGTTCTCGCCAAAAGGGACGTAGTGTAGATGGTGGTCATGTTTCTGGCCGTGATGGCTAGGACATGGTGGAGGACGCAATGGTTGGTCCTTTTCTCCATGTGAGCATTGCCAAAGATATGGTCACTACTTAGACCATTGTTAGTAGAAGTATGAAAAATTTGATGGGGTTGCCCATTTTGTTTCTATTAATGTTGCATCTTCTTCATATTCTGTCAACATGCCTCATCATCTAACACATTTATTGCTCTTCTTCTTTCCTTGTTTGCATCTTGGATTATTGACTCGAGGGCCTCCTCCCACATGTCAGACACCCATTCCCTCCTAAATGATGTATCCCATTTACCTAATCTACCATTTTTTGTGCAAACAACCTGATCATCCATGAGGACACCATTCACATTGAGATCAATAGTCATGACATTCATTGTTAGGTTCTTGTTGATGGATATTGTGTCCTGCAAGCCAATCACAATTTCATCTTTCGTTTATATTCATTGAAATGAACTTTTATTCATTATCATTCTTGTTTGATGTTTGCAATGAAGTCCATGAACATATGCAATGATCAAGTGAATTATTATGACATCATAATACAGTTACCGCTGGTCTTTAAATATATGTTCTAAATATTCCTATTCGTGGGATATTCGAGAAAGACATCAAATTATCTGGAAAGAATAACACTATTTGATCTGACTTATATGTTGAGTATGGCTGATCGTGTGGCCATTAGTACTGAGACACCAATGATAGATTGTGGGTGTTCTTTGGAGAAAGAGTTCATTGAATTGATCTGTATAAATCCTTGAATGATATTATTGCAAATTGTTAATCAGTTTGATTCATGTCACGGTTGTGTAAGTGGTCCTTTGACCTAAGACACCAAAGATATCTTGTGGATAGATGATCGTGTTTTGACTATGACTTATGAATCCCTAGCCACGGGATCTCCAAAACGTCATAGATTGGATACGACATGAAGTTCTCGAAGGTGATTGAGTGGTTAAGATGAGATCATTCGCCCTCGGTATATGAGGAGATCAACTCAAGAAATGAGATGTGGTTAAATCCTTGGCCAAGGTGATGGATATTATGTAGCCTATAAGTGAATCACACTTTCATGTATCTTGTTTATGTTCATTGAAATAAAATTTATTCATTGTCATTCTTGTGTGATATTTGCAACGAAGTCCATGAGCATGTGTAATGACTAAGTAAATTATGATGAGATCATGATATAGTGATCACTAGTCTTTAAACATATATTCTAAACATTCCTATTCGTGAGATATTCGAGAAGGACATTGAATTATCCAAAAAGAATAGCACTATCTAATACAACTCATATAATGAGTATGGTTGATTCTATAGCCATCAGTGTGGAGACACTAAGGATAGATAGTGGGTGCTCTTTGGAGAAAGTGTTCACTGAATTGATCCGTATGAATCCCTAAATGGTATTATACCTAACTGTCAATCAGGTTGATTCATGTCATGGTTGTGTATGTGGTCCTTTGACTTGAGATACCAAAGACATCTTGTGGATGGATGATCATGTTTTGATTATGACTTATGAATCTCTAGCCACGGGATATCTAAAACGTCATATATTAGATACGCCATGAAGTCTACGAAGATGATTGTGTGATAAAGATGGGATCATCCACCCTCAATATTTGAGGAGATTGACTCAAAGAATAAGATGCGATGAAATCCTTGGCCAAGGTAGTAGAAATATTGGAGAAGGAGTTCCCGATGATTTCTACACGCATCAGTACTAACTTGAGTGACCAATTAGGGTTTGACAATTGACCGTATCCTAAGTCATTCATGAGTCTAATGTTGATGAAGGATTATACATACATGGTAATCGATGACGGGAAGGTTCCATAAATTAGCTCTTACATACTTCATATCTCCTAGTGTACGTGGTGTAGCTTGGCACCCAACGAGCTAGCAACTCAACCTATCGATTGGGTTAAATTGATCCTTAATTAATTAGGTGTTATTTGGTCTATAGAGTTATTAACTAGTGCGATATATAGACCTAGAGGGTCACACACATAAGGTTTATGGATACTGGTGGATATAGACATAATTATGAGGGTTTTTATGAAAAATTCTCATACCAAATGTCTATAAATAGGGAGAGAACGACCACAACTCAAGGTGCCCATGCAAGCCTTGTGGGAATTTTCTCTTTTCTTCTCTTTCTCTCTTGGTGAAGAGCTTTGAAGAGGAGATCTAACCATCTGAAGACCGTGTGAATAGCGCTAGAGGCTAGACACTTGAATAGCTTCAAGAACTCCTTCAAGGAAACCTGTAAGTATATTTTCTCATTCATACTAGATGATAGGATCATCTGTTCTTGGTGGCTTGGTATTTTGAATGTCCGATTCAATGTTTTCCGTTGCATTTGATGTTTTCATCAAAATTTCGGAAAGTCATCGACCTTAGATCCGGTCAAAGAGGAGATCCGATCGTCTGGAGAATGTATGGATACCGCTAGAGGCCTTATGCTTGAACGGTTGAAGAACTCTTTCAAATGATCCATGTAAGTATGAACTTTATTTTATACTAGATGATAGGATCATCTAGAATGGATGATAAGATCATCTATTGTTGGTACTTCAACTTTTTTGAATGTTTTGATTCAACACCTTTCGCTACAATCATTTTTTTGGTCGTTATTTTGGAGAGCTTGTCGAGCCTCAAATCCCAGCACTTGTAAGGCTCATCACCTTAGTTCATCCCATGAGTTGGTCAATGGTCTTACCATAGGCTTGAGCACGACTTCATATGACTCAATTTATTTTCAGTTGTGCTTGTTTGATCTCTACGCTCCACATTAGGGGGGAAGTGTGAGTGAATATGGGCCTAAAATGGCAATTATGTAATTCTCTTCATTTGTGTAGGGTTTCCGTTCTATATAAGAAAGGCTGCCTCCCTCATTCCTAATTATCTCAATACATCATCCTTTGTTTCCAAAATATGTTTTCTATAATGTTATTGATTTAATATCTTCTTCCAATATTGTGGATGTAGGCGGATGACAGATATCAAGTATGCATTGGACATTAGATGACCAATACCATATCCAATATTTGATATCCACAATGAATATCAAATATAGTCAAGATCTCGATACCCACCATCCAGATGATGGTATCAGCATCCGATATCCATCCCTATATTGGCATCTAATATTGTCATCGAGATCATCAACCTCTATGCTCAATGTCATCTACGAGGGGGAGGTTCTTAGTGAAACACCGCATTGAAAGAGCATTGGTCTTACTATGATATGGTCTTACCAAGTAGGAGACCTCTTATGTAGAAATGATATGCTTCTCATTTGGTTTTACTATAATCATACATGGCTATCGTTTTATTATTAGTAGGGAAGAATGTGCCTAACAATGGGTTGGGGTCTTTCAACTCATTGGGCCCAAGATTATAGTTGGGGTCATCTGACCAACTATGGTGGGTAAGCCCCACTATTTGATACATGGGTACAAGTAGGGGTTAACTCTAGTCAAAGAGTAATTTGTGTTGACCACTACGAAGGTGAGTATTGAGCATCGATTGATTCTCGTCAATGATTTGACTTGGTCTACCATTATAGTTGACACGGTTAGAGTGGCTTGACTCAGGTCAATTGAACCCACTAGGGCCTCTAATGGAAGATCAACTAGGTCGAGCATCACCATATCAATCGTGGTGAATTGACTTAGTCAGCCTAGCTTGTATTGGCTGAGTTGGATGAGACAAAGTTGGTTGCGTTGAAAAATTCAGGTAAGGTAGGTTCAAGTTGACCATGTCAATGCAAACTGCCTCAACTAGGAGGGCAACGTATAGTGGTCCTTAAGGGGAGGGACTCAAGGTGAGCAAGCCCAACTCTTGCGGGTCAAGAGAGCAAGCCAAAGTAAGCAGATATGAGGCTAAGTGTCTTCGAGGCTTGCAAGCTCAAGTCAGGTGAACCCTAGTTTACCATGCCCAAATCAGATAGGTCTAGGGTGGGATGCTCCCAGGGGTTGGGGGGGTGGGGAGGATATAAGGTAGGTGGGCACCCAAGTAAACATGTCAAATTTTTTCATGCTCGAGATCAAAGGAACCTAGACACATGGCTCCTAATCAGCAGAGTAGCGGCCTAGTGATTACTGTTGCCAAATTTCCTAACACTATTAGTTGGAGTTCTTTGGTCAAAATTTGGTTGAGCTAACATACAGCCTTGAATGAAATTCCAAGTTTCCTCATGTATCGTACATCAAATTGTGAAAATTAGAAGATAAAAATGCATATCAATCTAATCTGCTTCAAATGAGCTAAAGACCATGCCATTCACGGCTGTAAAAATAAGACATTGCCATTGAGTGAGGCGCGCAAAAAACTAAGCTTTTATCTTGATAAATCGCAAAATGGAGGCTTGAATCCATGATTTTCGATGCACTTTCAAACAGGTTTCAATGAAATCTGAGATCAAACGAGAGAGATATAGCCCTTCCAAGGTGATGGGGCGAGGATTTGGGTTTAGGGGTCTTAGATTCAAGAGACAAATATCAAGTTTTATACTTTTTGAGAACATTGAATTTTCTATGCACTTCTCCATCCTGATTTCTCAATCATCTTTACTAAATGAAGTCTTTTTTCAATCCATCTATTTCAAGCAAACAATTCAATTATCAATTCTTCTAAAAATTTAAGTCGTAGGTGAGAGAAAACGAGTAACCTTTGAGGGAGGTGCACAAAAAACTAAACTTTTATCTAGAGAAATGGCAAAATGGAGGCTTGAATCCATGATTTTAGATGCACTTTCAAAAAGGTTTCATTGAGATCCGAGATCAAACAAGAGAGAGATAGCCCTTCCAAGGTGATGGGGCGAGGATTCGGGTTTAGGGGTCTTAGATTCAAGAGACAAATTTCAAGTTTTATACTTTTTAAAAACAATGAATTTTCTATGCACTTCTCCATCCTGATGTCTCAATCATCTTTACTGAATGAAGTCTTTTTTTCAATCCATCTATTTCAAGCGAACAATTAAATTCTCAATTCTTCTAAAAAGGTATGTCGTAGATGAGAGAAAACGAGTAACCTTTGAGGGAGGCGCACGAAAAACTAAGCTTTTATATAGAGAAATGGCAAAATGGAGGCTTGAATCCATGATTTTAGATGCACTTTCAAAAGGGTTTCATTGACATCCGAGATCAAACGAGAGAGATATAGCCCTTCCAAGGTGATGGGGCGAGGATTTGGGTTTATGGGTCTTAGATTCAAGAGACAAACATCAAGTTTTATACCTTTTTAGAACAATGAATTTTCTTTACAGCATAGTTTTTAGTAGAATATTCGTTGGGGATTCAAATATTCTTTGATTATTCGTATGCACATCTTCATCTTGATGTCTCAATCATCTTTACTAAATGAAGTATTTTTTCAATCCATGTAGTTCAATGAACAATTCAATTCTCAATTCTTCTTAGAAAGTAAGTCGTAGGTGAGAGAAAATGGGTATTAAAAAAATCTATTAAATATCCGATCAGAGCAGGTCACACGTTCGGCTGACAATACGTCATCATGACCATTAAATGCTCCTGACTTTTAGCGCACGATGACTGTCGGTACCTGATCGGACGGTCATAAACCCTCGTCGTGGCAACGCACTGACCTTCAGATCTACCGATGACGGGTATGGCCTATCGACCTTCCACGTCGATAGCTTTCCTCCCGTCCGATGCACTGAAGTCAACGGTCCCGATTCTTCGCCGAAATTCCGTGCCTCACGCTTCGGTTCCAGTCCATTCGAGAACCTGCCGGCCAGTCCAAGGAAGACGACACCCCGAAGATCTCTCTCTAACTCTCTCTCGCTCTAACCTTCTCTCTCTTACTGGAGGAATGCAAGAGCAAGGGACGAGCTCGTTTCAGTCGAGCAGCGAAAGATCTTCAAGCTCTGCAGCGCACCAGACTGAAGTCAACGGAGGTTTTTTTTCCTCCGCCTTCCTCTTTCCTCTCTCTTCTCTCCCAAGTTGAGCTTTTTTCGATTAAATTATTGGATTTCAGTATCTGGGCAACTCTTTCTCGCTGTTCTTTGTGGGGGTTTTACTCCTCTCTCTCATTCTCTCCCTTCTCTGGCAGGATTAGAGAGCGACGACGAGATCAGGCGAGTGCCCGATTTCGGAGGAGAGAATCATGCAGGAACTTCGACTTCTGGGCCACGTCCGGATCGAGCTAGAGCGTCTTCTGCCGACGGAAGTCAGCAGAGAAAGCGAGGCCGCAATCCAGCTGATAAAGAGCAGAAACGCCTCAAGAGGTACTTTCATTTTTTCTCTCTCTCTCTCTCTCTCTCTAACTTTCTCTAAATTCATGTTGGGTGAGTGCAGGCTATTGAGGAACAGGGTTTCGGCGCAGCAGGCTAGAGAGAGAAAGAAAGCCTACTTGACGGACCTTGAGACGAAGGTCAACGAGCTGGAGAAGAGAAATTCAGAGCTCGATGAGCGTCTTTCCACGTTACAGAATGAGAATCAGATGCTCAGACATGTAAGTCTCTATTTCTCTCTCTAAAAATTTGGCATAACGTAGTTACATAAGCCGTTGGATTTCGGTCATCAGATCTTGAAGAATACGACGGGCGGCGGGAGAAGGGCCGCCGGCGGCGAAGGTGAAGCCTCCGTGTGAAGGGCTTTAGAGAGAGAGAGTTGTTAGAGAGAGAAACCTTCGCCATAGGTTCAATGCATGTACGGCCTTTTGTTTTATCTGTCAGGGTTGATGTTTGGATGCCCTCTCTCTCTAAACCCCTTCTCTGAGGAGATGTTGAGGAAACAGTCAAACAAACAAAATCTAGAGATAGTTGACCCGGTTTGACCATCTTCCTGTTTTCCCTCTCTAAACCAAAGCGCGAGGTCATGAAATCGCCCTCTCTCTCTCTTCCCTCCTAGCAGTGCATGAGCATTGATCTCCGACCAGAAGGATTGAGGGGTATACCACATAATGTAGAACATGGAGACGATCTCTCTGTCCTCAATCATGTAAAATTGTCGATGGATACAGACTTTTCATGGATGTCTTGAATGACCCATAATCCAGAGAGAGAGATATAGATGAGGAAAAACACTGGCACTTCGATAAAACCTTCTAAAATGTTGTTAATGGAGGATACTACAAACATGATCTGGAGAGAGATATGCCCATGAAGTTGCGCAATACATTACCTTAAGTAGATCGGAATGTAAATACTACCGAAATTTCATCTTCTCACTTTAGGAAAGATGTCAAAGGAATACGAACATGATCAAGAGACAGAAAATCATCAAATTAGTTGACAACAATAACAAAGTTCATCTAGAGCGAGATACACGCCTATTCTTGAGATCTTGAATGACCCATGATCTAGAGAGAGAGAGAGAGAGAGATTTCTTGCAGAAACAACACCAAATGATCCATGATAGAGCCCTCTACATCTCTTTCTAGGAAGTTGTTAAAAAGAGAGCTACAAACAGTATCTGGAGAGAGAGATAGTGATATTGATATTCCATTTTCTCTCACTAGGAAGATAATCAAAGGAATTCAAACGTCATCAAGAGACAGAAAATCATCAAATTCAGTAACACCAATAACAAAGTTCAAATTAGGGAGGAAAGGGATAATCCATTAAAATCGATGCAGAAATATAGACAGTACAAACTTTCCAAGTGAGACGACGACTGTAAAACTTTCTCTCTCTATATCCCTGGGAAGTTCATTTGATATCGAAAAGTCAACATGAAGACATTTACCTTTTCAAAAAAAACATGAAGACATGTAAACAGTACAATCTGAGCAAGGGAAGATCAGACCTCTCTCATTATCTCTCATGTGGTCAACAAGAGGCCTTCTCCCTACAACGTCACCTACGCTGATTAATATTACCAATCAAAAGGGGGAAAAAATGAAGGGGACAAACATAGAGAGAGAAAGGGACGATAGAAAAGTTATCCAAAGGTGCACAAGATCTTCAGCTCTGGTCTTCACCCTCACCACCAGCTTCCCTCTCCTCTGCCGCTGCTGCCATCAGTTCGTCGAAATTCTCTGTCTTACCCAGCAATATCTCAATCTGAAATTAAAAACCCCAAAAAAATACTTAATACTGCAAACTACATCTTTAAAAATATTAAATTAGGGTTTCAAAAACGAGAATCAGACTTTAGCCTTCTGCATGGGTCTCCCTCTAGATTCATCTTTGACTTCTACAGTGGAGGTCGAGATCTCTGCAGAAATTTCAATCAACCTTCAGAGGCTAGAGAGAGAAAGGGTGATCAAATTGATCTACGTGAGAAGAGAGACGGTGGGACCCACTCTTCTCAACAGCGAGCCCGTTATTCTTCAGAATCTCCGCAATAGTGACGACGGTTGCAATTGCTGCAAATTGTCACCAGAATTGATCAAATCCCCGATCATCAACTCATCAGCGGGACATGATTAAAGAATACTAATGACGTTAAAATGAAAACGGCACGGTTACCCATTCCCAAAGCGGAAAGCTCAACCTCGTTGTGCTGCTGCATGTACCTCTGTACAACAGAGATAACTCAACGGTAAAAGAAATATCACAGAGAATTAAACAAGCCAAACACAGAAAAAAATAGCAGAAAGCAACGTAAAACTAATAAATGAAAAATAGCAGAAAAAAATACAATGAGAGAAACACAGAAATTGACGGAGGAAAAATAGGCAGAAAGAAAAAGAATAACAAGCGACGATCGTCATCATTCGGAAAGTGTGCTCCTTCGTCGATTTCTCTACCTTGGCCAGGTTGACATAGAAGAAGAGCGGCTTTTTCGTGTTGGAGACCTGGATCCTGTTTTTCTTATGAGCATCAGCGATGTTCACGTTTGCAAGCCCCCCCGTGATCTCCTCCATCGATTCTATTACCTTTGCCGCCCACGATGATGACAGAATGGCGCAGAATAACTCGAGAAACCCTAACCCTAATACGGCGAGGTGAGATATATTGGGAAAGATGAGAGAGAAATAAACCAGAGGAGAGAGAGCGGCTTTCGATCTAAATGTAGAAAATCCAACGGGCCAAGGAATGTGCATTTCAGGCCTCATCGATCGTACGGCTGAAGATTGCCCTTGCACGCCCGAGAAGGATTTTTCTATCCCCATAGAATAAAAAAGTCCACAATTACCATTTTTAGTCGTGATCAAACCACTCATATCTATTTTGATGCGTTTTTTTGGTATTTAAATTTCAATTTAAAATAAATCAATATTAATTACTAATGATTTGAATTCTACCAAAAGTCATTTATAGTAGGAAATTCAGCTTAAGAATTACATCTTGAGTAATAATATGAATTTCTAGAATGGAATAAATGGAATAATATATATTGTAAAACTCAATAAAAATTTTAATCAAAAAAGGAAAGATCACCCAAATAGGTGAACTCGCCGATACATTAGTCTTCACTAGCCCTCCTTCTTACCCTACACGCCCCTTGACACTAACTTGAAACAAACCCCCCCTATCGTGTTCTACTCTGTGATGTAGCCCGAGATGGAGCCCAAAGAGCCCATTTCTAAAGTGCCAAAAAATCCCGCCTCATTAGTGACGCCCCCCATGATAGAGCTCGAGAGGCCTTTTATGGTTTGGCCCATAAGACCCATTGTTTGGTCCCCAATTAACCCCATGGGAGAACTAGAAGTTCCAAGAATAGCCATTTAATGCTTCTTTACAACTCCAAAAGTTTGAAATTTATGTTTCTTCTGGTGTTCCAAGAATATGCAATTAAGACTTCTTACAATTCTTAGGAGCCTTTTTATTGATTGTCTATTCTATTTTTAGAAATATGAATGTTGTCAAACATTCATTTTTACGAGTCTTATCATTTGGATGATCATTAACTTTAATGGCCTATACAAAGGCCCTTTTATACGTGTCGTGGAGGCAGGTATACAATTATTCTCTTTTTGAGAGCTTTGCTTTCTTTACTCTGAGTGTTTTCCACTATTTGAAATTGCTCATCTGCTTCGTGGATTCAACTACAAACCCATGCTTCGTGGATTCATCTGCTTTGTGGATTCAAGGGGTCGAAGAAGTTTGTTCTACGAAATTGAAAATCTAACTCTTCTTATAGATCAAGGCTTCGTCCCTGAGATTTTCGAGACTGTCTGCCCCTTGGATAGAACCTCATTAAAGTAAAGCTAGATCGCCCATGACATGCTAAACTCAATAAAGAATTTAGTCTGCTAAACCAAATAATTCGCATAAATTTTTGCACCATAGAA
Organism: Lemna minuta; assembly: GCA_024174645.1. NCBI lineage: Eukaryota > Viridiplantae > Streptophyta > Magnoliopsida > Alismatales > Araceae > Lemna > Lemna minuta. The sequence goes on along the minus strand of CM044116.1, from coordinate 4,283,802 downwards.
ATAGTATAAAATATTTTGATTATATGGTAGCAATTATATAGAGAATAAAGACAATAATAAATTATCATTTCATGTAGAATACTAAAAAGAAATAGAGAGAAACATTCTTCATAGTTTTTTAGGACCTTGGCCTCATTCCCCAATACCAACAAAAAATAGATAGAAATAGTTTTCCTAATTTATGAGGCATCTGAAATGGTCCCACCAATCTTGCTGAACTCCAAAAGCTCTGGACCGTCGGATCATTGATCTTGGGATCTGATCAACGATTTAGATCTTGCGAAATGCCCGTCGATAAAGATGGTTGATTGGATCGATAAATCGACGGTGCGGTGATCCTGATCAACTAGGCCAATGTCTGGCCGTTGGATGTAATTTGGTAGCCAAGATTGGCCGTTGACTGAGAATTTATGTCAATCGGATCGGATCGACGGATCGCTGATCCATCGATCTGTTTGTCAAGCAGATTTCTGAAAAAAGATAGTCCATCTGATCAGTGGGCCAGCTTTCAATTCGAATCAAATCTTGATATGTCTTCGCTACTTTCTACGTCTCCTCAGTGAGCCACCTTTCTCCACTCTCACGCTTCTGGGCGGGAATTTTCTGCACCAGAAGTCTTCCTCTTTCTTGAAGCAGCCTCTTCTTAGAGAGAGAAAGAAATCCTACAGCCGCTTCTCTCTCTAATTCCCAGAGAATGTCTCGCGGGGGCGTCAGACAGCGATACAGCCAGGATTATCCCTCCAGCGACGGAGAGTCCGACGACGCCATCAGCTCGGATCCGTCTCCATCAGAAAAATCAACCGCGTGGACTATCGTCCAAGATATCATCTGGGTCAGCTCCACCGTCTTCATCATTTACGTGGGCGACTGGCGCTCGAATTTGTTTCACGTTCTACTGTTCGACGACCGGATCAAACGGTAGAGACTTCCGCGCAAGAATCCCAGTGAAAAATTGCCCCTTGATATTTTTCCCCTTGTCTTTCAAAGAATACCGTTCAATCTCGGAGTTCTGTTCATCATCTTGAATGCGGGAGTCGTCATGCACGCTGGATTTTCTCTCACATCTGCTCCGGTGGTAGCTCTACTCGGTCTGCTTTCTTTCTCGCTGTAAGCGGGTCGTTTTTTTTTCTGAATTTTTTGCGTATTAAATTTCACTGATTTTCTTTTTACGCAGGATTTCGTTCGCCATGTGGCCCATCTGGAGCTTCTTGAGCATTCCTCTTCTGGTAAGAGCGTCGATCATGTTTACCCGTGTTTGGGATTCATGATCTTGGATAATTCGTTTCAGATGACGTTGCTCATGGCCTCCATGATAGTGTGGGACCGGATTTGGTCCCCGTTGACCAGGTTGATTTGTGCACGAGGTCCATCGATCGGAGAGTAGATACGGAATTTCTTGTAATTGACTTTTTGTACGATAACCCAAATGGGTTTTCTTTCGTTCATTGTTTGTAGGTTTTTGGGCAAATTCTTCATTTCTCCGGTTCTTTTTTCTAAGTGTAATAATGGGGTGGTGCTGTGAGTTTGAAATGGATTCTCTCTCTCAAAAGGTGTCTTCCCTCTCTCTCTCTATCTATCCATCTATCCATACATCTCCATCTTAGACCCATCTAGGAAGAAAAGTTTAAGCGGGAGGATAATAGATGCATATTTATTAAGGATAACTCGTAGATGTTTATATCATTTCTTTTATCTATTATCCTTAAATTCTTTTAAAAAAAATTCAAGCAAGAAGTATCATTTTACATTCAATATACTAAAGAAGGCTTTATTTATTGATAAAGATTTATGTAGAATGTATCATGCAATACCATTAGCACTGCTTGAGAGAAAGAGAAGAGTAGAGAGTTTCCAACTAGGCTCGCAGGGATACCTCTTGTTTTGATTGTTTCCACTTAGTTATAGGTATACGAAATGTTCATAAAAGCCTTTATAATTATGTCAATATCTATTAATGTTCATTAATCTGATATGTATAACCCTCTATGTTTATATATCTCCCCGTTTATTGGTCAACCTCATTAGTTATCTTTACTAAGACATAGATTGATCAATCAAGGATCACTTTAACCCATTTGATATGTCGAGCTGTAAGCCCATTGTGTGCCAAGCTACCACATATGCTCCAAAAACTCTTTTTATGAACGATTTGGGTACAATGAACTATCAAATTATAATTAGTCGCTAAAGTCAGTATTGATGTATGACAAAAATTATTGAGAACTCCTTGATACTTCCATTATATGGGCCAAAGATTTAATCACATCTCATTCATTGAGTCAAGCTCCTTTTATATTGAAGTGAAAAGACCCCATATTAACCATAGAATCACCTTTGAGGACTTCATGTGATATATAATCTATGAGGTTTTAGAGATCTTATAGCTTGAGATTTGTAAGTTGTCGATAAAATATAATTACCCATTTACAAGATATCTTTGGTATCTTCCATCAAAAGATAATATACATATATGTGACATGAATCTCTTTTATTTTTAGTAAGGTATAATAGCATTTAGGGATTTATATGGATCAATTTAGCGAACTATTTCTTCAAAGATTACCCTCTATTTATTCATACTAATCATATCAATGGATATTATGTGACGTATAAGCTAATCACACTTTCATATCTCTTGTTTATGTTCATTGAAATAAAATTTATTTATTATTATTCTTGGGTAATGTTTTGTCATAAATCTATAAGCATGTGCAATGACTAAGTGAATTATGATGAGATCATCATAAAATGATCGATATTTTTTCAACATATGTTCTAAACATTCATATTGTGGGATATTCGAGAATGATCTCATCTTGACCCATCTTGACCACACATTCATAATCAATCTCCTCAAATAGCGAGGGTGAACGATCCCATCTTGACCCTACAGTTATCTTCAAGGACTTTATGTCATAACTAATAAATGAAGTTTTAGAGATCTTGTGGCTTGGGATTCGTAAGTCATAATGAAAACATGGTCATCTATTCATAAGATGTCTTTGGTGTCTCAAGTCAAAGGACCACAAACACAACCATGACATGAATCAAGTTGATTGATAGTTAGGTATAATACAATTTAGGGAATCATACAAATAAATTTAGTGTACTCTTTCTCTAAAAAAACACCCACCATCTATCTTGAGTGTCTCTACACCAATGGTTATAGGATCAGACATACTCATCATATGAGTCAAATCAGATAGTACTATATTTTCTGAATAATTTGATGTCCTTCTTAAATATCCCATGAATATGAATGTTCAACATATATGTTTAAAGAGTATCGATTATTGTATTATAATCTCATTAGAATGCACTTAGTCATTGAATATGCTCATAGACTTCATTACAAATATTATCCAAGAATGACAATGAATAAATTTTATTTCAACGAATATAAATAATACACATGAAAGTGTGATAGGCTTATAGGCCACATAATATCTATCAATGTATTCTAGAGAACAGTTCAACACATATAGACACACACTCTAGTGGGAAGGTACAACAAGCTTTAAGTCGATGCAATCTTCTCGACAAAGGTTCTCACATATCGATGCACTAGCATGGTTGTCTATTGTGAAGGAGGTCAAACCCCTAGCAAAGTGTCTCTAGGATTGATAAGGGAACCCTTTTATCTTTGTTTTGGCTATCCAACTTGGGGTTGAACTTTTGTTAGATTTTCCTTCCAAGTTTTTGATAGATCCTTGGTGGGATCTAACCTAATAGGTTTTTCTTTTTTCGTAAGGACAATACTCCAAGGTGGGGGGACTTAGGACTGGACATTAGGGAAATTAGCTCTATTGAACAAGGGTATATTTACATGCATTGGTGGTATGAGAGATTGAGGGATCTAGATGGATAACTAGGTGAAGAAGAAACAATAGATGACTAGCAAACTATCCTCCTAATTAGCTTAATCACCCACAATTCTTAAAGCATTATTTGTTTTTATAAATCTAATATCATGTATCATTTACCATACATACAGCCCTATTCCGCATCTATCATAACTCCATGCTATTTTCATTCTCATGTAATTCATCATAAATATATACATATTTCTATCCAGATATATATATGATCATTGATCGATAAACTAGATTGACCAGATCTAACATATCACATAATGATAGCAACCAGTTGATCATCATGACGATCTATCTATCTATTTATCTATCTATCTATCTATCTATCTATCTATCTATCTATCTATCTATCTATCTATCTATCTATCTATCTATCTATCTATCTATCTATCTATCTATCTATCTATCTATCTATCTATCTATCTATCTATCTATCTATCTATCTATCTATCTATCTATCTATCTATCTATCTATCTATCTATACATCTATCTATCAATGTCTATCCATCTACCAATGGGTCTATCTACCTATTCTGTCATCTTCCTCTTCATCAATCTGTCTGCTTTATTATATCCACCTATTTATCAATCTATTTTATCCTCCATCCGGATTTCTCCGATAATCGAAGGGGTCTCCGCTCCCGTTGACCCCGGTCGCCCCCTCTTTTCTACGGCTGAAATGTTCTTCTCCTGAACTGCCTATAAAGAGCGACCTTCTCTCTACTCTCTATTAACAGTAACCCTGTTCCCCCTCCTTTGAAAGCCGCACGGATGACCCAGAAAGCTTCCAACGATTAGCGGAACCCACCGCGACTCCTGAGGCTCTCCTCGTAGTTCCATCATGGTCTGCATTATTTCCTTCTTCTTCTTTTCCTTCTTACAGAGCCCAAATGACGGTCTTCGATTATTTTTTTACAGCCGGCAGTGAAGAGGTTCTTGACGATCACAGAGGAGTCTTTGAACTACCGGGGATTCCCCGCCGACAAATCTGTCACCGGCGGCTGGATTCCCGCCTCGCTCATTCTCGGTCCGCATTCAATTATTCATCGCCATTTTGATTTTCCCGAATATCTGGTATTTTATTTCTGATGAACAGGAATCGAGATCTGCGAGAGATTATCGACCATGGGTATTGCGGTTAATCTGGTGACCTATTTGGGCGACACCATGCACATTCCAAGCGCTGAGTCGGCCAACATCGTCACAGATTTCATGGGAACCTCTTTTCTTCTCTGCTTGCTCGGAGGGTTCCTCGCCGATTCTTTCTTCGGACGTTACAGAACCATCATCATTTTCGCTCTCGTTCAAACCCTAGTAAGCCCACATGACGTCACATTTCGTTTGTTGCCCTATCCCATGAAAAAGATGGTCACGTGGTGATTTAAGACAAGTGATTAGTAACACCGCCATGTTTTGAAGGTAAGCGTGTGATATTCATGCATACGGTGATTACGCAGGGATAGTTCACGAGATTATATATCCTGTCTCTATCTCTATCTCTATCTCTATCTCTATCTCTATCCATTTTGGACGTTACATAACCACCATCATCGTCTCTCTAGTGTAAACCCTAAGAAGCCCAGATCATCTAACATGCTGTAGCCACCTACTACTGAGCTTCCGCCTTTCAGGTAATATCTTCGGGTGAAATCGGAGTTCGTCAAATCTCTTGTGCCTTGTTGTCCATGCTCAGGGGCCATAAGACTAACATCTCCTAATTTTGATGTTAATGCCTTTCATGACTGAGATAGTAGCACCTTGATGTCATGGTGACAATGCATCATGAAACTATCTATCTATCTATCCATCCATCCATCTATCTATCTATCTATCTATCTATCTATCTATCTATCTATCTATCTATCTATCTATCTATCTATCTATCTATCTATCTATCTATCTATCTATCTATCTATCTGTCTGTCAATGATAGTGTTTTACTCGTTTATCAAAAGCCTCCTTCTCTTCCCATTAATACCTTAATCTTGACTCTAGGTGACGAACTAGGGAACTGCTTTTATTCCTGGTAATAAAACCTTAATAATAGCCTCCCTCCCTCTCTCTCCCTTTCGCTCTCTCTCTCTTTTCTCTCTCTCTCTCTCTCTCTCTCTCTCTCTCTCTCTCTCTCTCTATCTATCTATCTATCTATCTATCTATCTATCTATCTATCTGTCAATGATAGTGTTTTACTCGTTTATCAAAAGCCTCCATCTCATCCCATTAATACCTTAATCTTGACTCTAGGTGACGAACCAGGGAACTGCTTTTATTCCTGGTAATAAAACCCTAATAATAGCCTCCCTCCCTCTCTCTCCCTTTCGCTCTCTCTCTATCTATCTATCTATCTATCTATACGTATATATTTGCATTCAGAAATTATTAGTTAGAACTATAATTTTAAACTGACTAGTGGTCAACTGCGCCATCTGATTTTGATAACCTTATGACATCAGCAATGAAGCCTCTCTCTCTCTCTCTCTCTACGTTCCTCTCTCTAGATGCCATGATGATCGTGGATTCAGAAATTAAAAATTAGAATTTTAACTTAAACTTGGAACTAGTGATCTGTAAGTCCACCTGATTTTGAAACCGTAGTGCCATCAAGCATGAAGCCTCTCTCTCTCTAGCTTCCATGGTGATAATGCTTACAGAAAATGTAGATCAGAAATTTGAATTTAAGCTTATAACTAGTGATCAGTAACACCACCTGATTTTGAAACCATTATGCCATCATGCATGAAACCTATCTCTCTCTCTATGCCATTTTGATAATGCATTCAGAAATCATAAATCAGAATTTTGAATTTAAACCTACCACTAGTGATCAATAACACCACCTGATCTTGAAACCTGTATGCCATCATGAATAAACCTCTCTCTCTCTCTTACCTCTCTCCCACTAGAACCCCAATCTTAATTCGTAGTGATGAACCAGGGAACTGCTCTGCTGGCTGTATCGACGAGAATATCATCGCTGCGGCCGCCGCCATGCACAGGAATTGTTTGCAAGAGAGCAAACGGAATGCAAATGGCTGTCTTTTATTTAGCTCTATACACCATCGCTCTAGGCACCGGAGGCCTGAAATCGAGCGTCTCCGGGTTCGGAACCGACCAATTCGACGAGAAAGACGACAAGGAGAAAGCCCAGATGGCTTTCTTCTTCAACCGCTTCTTCTTCTTCATCAGCACCGGCACTTTACTCGCCGTCACAGTGCTGGTCTATATACAGGATCACGTGGGAAGAAGCTGGGCTTACGGAATCTGCTCCATCGCCATGTTTGTCGCTGTTTTGGTCTTCATCGCTGGAACGAGGACTTACCGTTATAAAAAAAACAGTAAAGGAAGCCCTATCGTTCACGTTGTTCAAGTTCTATGGGCTGCAGCTATGAAGAGAAAACAAGCTCCACCAACGAATATTGACGCTTTGTATGAAGATTGCAGTGGAACTGCTAGAATCCTCCACACCAATCAGTTCCGGTACGAAAAAAAATTCATCTGGGCAGAAGGAGAAAGATAACATCTCTGATGGGCAAGCGTTGGTTTTTTTTTTTCAGGTGGTTGGACAAGGCGGGGATAACAATGGAAGGAGATTACAAGCAAGGGTCGTTATTTCCTGACGGATGGAAGCTATGTTCAGTAACGAGAATCGAGGAGGTGAAGATGATGATCAGGCTTTTGCCAGTGTGGGCCACGACGATCATCTTCTGGACGACTTACGCGCAGATGATTACGTTCTCGGTGGAGCAAGCGACGACGATGAGACGTTCGATTGGGCATTTTCTGATTCCTCCGGGATCGTTGACAGTCTTCTTCGTCGGCGCCATTCTCGTCACGCTCGCAATCTACGATCGCGTCATCATGCCCCTTTGCCGCAAAATCAAGGGCACGCGAGGTAAATCCGCTAAAAAAGGGGAAAAAAAACTAAAAAATTTAATGGGAATATTTTTCATTTATCATAAATTGCATAAGAAGAAATACCCAGTAAATTTTCTTCTAGATTTTCTTGACTCACTTGATTTATGATTTTCTTCTAGTTTTTGTGTAGACCAAGAAGCAACAATCACCGATCGGATTGCTGATCAGATTTTTTTTTATTTATCAGATCTCTCTCTCCAACTCTATGATTGCCATAGTTATAGATGACATTGATCTGATCATGATCCGCATTGGTTGATCGATCAAATCCATTGACCAATAACTTTTTCATCATGATCACGGAAATCGAATCGGATTGCCATTCACCTTAGACTTTATGTTTTGTGGGTATTGAAAAAAATAATTAATTCTTAATAATGATTGATTTACTATCAAATTAGGTTTCTAAATTTTTTTCATATTCAACGATTAATTTTTTCATAATTTTATATAGTTATTCTAATCATAATATTTGACTTTTCCTTGTTCCATGGTTTTTTTGTCATGTTAGTCAACTCATCTTGTATACTCTTGGAAGTTTGCTTTGTGATTATAGTTATTAAAAATAATTAATTCTTGATAATGATTGATTTACTATGTAATTAGGTTTCTTAAATTTTCCCCCTATATTTCAATGATAGAGTCCATGATTATGATATGATTCTTGTAAATACTGCCTTCGACTGAACTCGATTCCAATTTGAAATTTGGTTTTTTTTTGTAGGAATTTTGTCTTGTGTTTTGGTTGACTCACCGCATGATTTTGATCTAGTTATTGTAATTGCAATGTTTGACTTTTGGTAGTTGCATGGTTGTCCTGTCACGTTAGTCAACTCATCTTGATAAATACTAAGTTCCTTTTAGTTGCACTATTCGACAGAATTCAGTGAGTTTCATGGCGATTATGGTGATGGAAAATGTCATCCTTTACTGTTCATGATGGCATGAATATTCAAGTTAGGGTAGTGAAGCAACCATGGAGGTTTTCACTCACTCTCTTCTTCAGGTTTCACGGACCTGCAACTTATTGGATTAGGGCTAATTCTATCCACTTTGGGCATGGTGGCGGCGGCCGTCGTTGAAGCTATGCGTCTAAGAGTAGCTCACAGAGTTGGTGCAACCGGGGAAACTATCCTACCCATAAGCGTTTTCACCCTTATTCCACAGTTCTTCCTCGTCGGAGCAGGAGAAGCTTTCATCTACACCGGGCAGCTGGATTTCTTCCTCACGAGATCCCCCAAGGGGATGAAAACTGTGAGCACAGGACTGTTCTTGACGACGCTGTCCTTGGGGTTTTTTGTGAGTAGTTTCTTGGTCATCGTGGTCAAGAGCTTGACCAGTGAGGAAGGAAGAGGAGGATGGCTTGCTGACGAGATCAACCAGGGGCGGCTCGACTACTTCTACGGGCTTCTGGCCGGATTAGGGTTTCTGAACTACGTGGCTTTCTGGGTCTGTGCCAGGTGGTACAAGCCGAAGAAAACTTCGCCCACCACTGCTGGCTTGCAGATGGAGAGCATTACCAAGGGTGGGGAAGCTGAGGGATTTTAAAATTTATTTCCTCATTTTTCTCCTCATAAAATAGCCGGTTTTCTTGGATTTTTGAATCGATGGCTGATTAAACTGCCTTGTTTCTCAATGTTTGACTTACCCAATTTGGATTTATTTGATGAACGGAATTAATTTTCTCGTCTAGATTTGATTTTCTATCCCCCCAAAAATATCGTGAAATTTAGGATTGGTCAGGCGTGGGATCGCTAATGATGAGATCCAACGGCTGAGGATAGGAGAGAAAACGATAGAGAGGGAAAGGGAGAGGTGGGGCCGAGAGAAGAGAGAGAGATGCTCGGTTTCTGAACTACGCGGCTTTCTGAATTTGGCTCCACACTTCCATGTATGAACTCGTTGACTTTCAAAATAAATATGAAGACCTTTTCTCCGCAGTTAAGTTTTTTTAAGATGTAACCAGTGGGCACCTTCGTTCAGTCATCGACGTGTGTTGACTCGCCAGTCAAAGCTTGGGAACGAGTCAACGTCTGGTGAGGGAGATAGACAGAGAGACAGAGAAAAACGGAGGGTGATGGAATAAAGACACGGAGGGAGGAAAAGGGAGAGAGAGAGAGAGAGAGAGATGAAAACAGGGATGAAGGAGACGGTGGGAGGAACAGATGGAAAGGAGAAACTGGAGGAAAAAGACAGACGGACGCAGGGATAAAAGGGATGGTGGGAGGAACAGATGTAGAAGGAGAGAGAGAAACGGAAGGAAAAAGACAGATGGATGAACGGATGAAGAAGAGGGAAGAGAGAGAGAGAGAGAGACTTACTAAATTCATTTCCAGTTAAAAAACGATCTTTCCTTTTTCTAGATTGCGCATGATCTGCCAAGATCCCATTAATCTTGAATTGAATCTAACAGAAAGATCAACAGACTGAATCGGTCTTCTCTATATAAAACGATCTCAGGAGAACCTTGATAGTTAATTCATGGGCACATTTCAGGGGGAAATTTTTCCAAAGAAAGTAAAGGTTTTGAGCTAGCTGAAAGATCTATCAGTAGACCGACCCACTCAATTCTAAAAAAAAAAAGGAGAAATCACAACAATACTTGAATCTCAAAGTAAACAAAGCAGAATAATGACTGTAATCTGTCAAAGATACCCGCAATTCGAAGGGGAAACAACCATAACAGGAAGTAAAACTGATGTTAATGATGAAAATCTGAACCCACAGTACATCACAAAACCCTTCTCCCCAAATTGCAAGTATATATCTAAAGGTGACGCGATTAAATAAACTGTACCAGAAAGCATAGCATCTCTTCAAGAAGATCAGTCTTGGGTCTCACTCTTTCTTCCGAGTCCAATATCCCCCGGTCCACTCTCTCTCTTCTCATCCAGGAGCCTTTTGCCTGATTCTTCATCATCCGGAGACGAAACATTCTTCTTCTGTGCCTCTTTAGCCTTCAGGGCTTGCAGTTTGGCATGATTGTAGTAAGCCACTCCAAGAAAAGCTATTCCATATCCAAAAAGATTAATGGGTGTGACTGTATCACGGATAACTGACCAGGAAAAAGCAATCAAGAGCCAATCTTTCACCACACCAGCCACATTCATAGTAAGAGCAGAAGTTTTCCCGACCAAGAGAAACACAGCCAGATTCAACGCAAAAGCGCAAAGAGAATTGGTCCCAAAGATGATCAAATCCGGCTTGAATGAAGACCCTTCAAGTAATATCGGAAATTCAACAACCAGCCAAGGAACTGAGAGAAAAACCAAGCAGCAGGGCGCCACATAATACAAAGAAGTAATTGGATTTAAATTAATTCCTTTAGAGGTGAGCAAGATCTGGATTAAAACCAGTCTTGTAGCCTCAAATCCAACGGCTGCCAGCTGAAGAAGAACTCCCCAAGCATCAAAATGCGCTTCCCCATAAGCGGCAACAGCCACCCCAACAGAAATAGAAATCATATTAGCAAAAGAGTGACTTTTAAAAGTTTCCTTTTTTAGCAAAACTCCGATAGAGTAAACCGCTACCGGCATAAGAGCTTTCAGCATTTGAATAAAGGACACCGATAAATAAATGTAGGCGGAGTTGGAGAACCAGAGGGAGAAAGAGTACAGCGCGCCAATCGGTACCACAGATGAGATGTAGAGATTTTTCGACATGGAGGAGGGAGTTTCCACCAGGCGGACAACCTTAACTAACACGAAGGCGAGGGAGGAGCAGAACGCCATGTGAATCATCGTTAGAGAGATCGGGAACGGCCAGTTGTAGAGTTTCCTGTCTAGGATGTACTTGTTGTAGACGATAACAGTGAAGGAGAGGAAGATCCAGATACCTACGTAAGTATATGATAAGAGGACCTTGCGGAGAACGGATTCGCTCATCCCGCCGGCAGATGCCGCCGCCGCAGCTCCGCCAGATCCCCCCTTCCCCATGTTTTCCTTCGCGGAACTCCTGGTCTTTTTTTCTCGGTCTGCAGCTTCAGATTTGACCGGGTTTGATTATATATAGTGGTTGGCGAACCGGCCGGTCGGAGTGAACGCGTCCTAATTTGGCAACGAGTGGGGCCCGTGTTCGTTGGATTGTACCACTTGGTGAATCTGACGGTCAGGAGAGAGCCAGATCCGGGGAGTGGTTTTTTCTCGACAGCGACATTTCGGGCTATCGGGTCGACGGAGTATAACGGCCCGGTTGGGTCCGTGATTTCTCATGCATTGACGGCCGTTGACTTCTCCGGCATTGATGACAATTCAATGTTGCCTGTCTCCCATCATTATGAAATCGTTGACTTTCTGAATAAAATTATGAGCTGTCAATTGAGCATAGTGCTTTAAGAAGTATATGGGAGTGAGATAAGCAATAATCAAAATCTATTAAAGTAGAAAAATTGAACATTTTATAACTGAATTTTTAAATGGGGGACATCAGCTCTACTGTTTTTAATTCATAAAAATTTAACTACTATTCTTCCTAATTTTTTCTTTAACAATTTATGAAAATTCATGGCGGATCGCTCCGTTCATGATTTTTCCCGCTCATCGAGTTATAGAGAATTACCCTAATGGGATATCGTTGTTTTCGGATCCTACGGTGCGAGTACTATGAGGGATGCCGATGAAACCCATTCGACAAAGCTTATTTTGATAAATTTTTCATTTTATGTTCAAGTATTGACTTGATGTTGATAGCATTTAGATGAACTAGAATTTGATGAGAAAGATAGTTCTAAAATATTGTTAGATCAAGGTCAAGATTGGTAGAACAACTCATTTTCATTTAGTCAATCTTTGGAAGGGGTTTGTTCAACTTAATAATGAAAATTTGATCTCATGATCATCATTATGCATGCACATGAGTAGATTTAATATCATTTATAAAGATCACATGCACCATTTATTCTCATGACTAAGTGTAATGATACTCATCTAAAAGGAAAAAAATACACACATTGAGGAAATACTTAATATGAATGAATCGATTCACATGTCAGACTTTGGGTTTTCTTGGTAATATATAGGAATAAAAATAGATAATAAGATAAACTAATAAAAAGGCATGGGTCAAGCTATCTCTCTCTTGATTTTTTAGAATTTTTTTTCTTTTTATTGGGTATAAAATAAACAACTTGGAGATTAAAAAACTCTAATGCTCTTGATGATCCAAAAACTCTCAAGATTTTAGAAACCAATATTCTATTTGTTTCTTAATTTCCTTGTGATCAAAGTCATCTATCTCCAATGCACGCAACCTTCTTCAAAGTTGACAATGAATAGGCTAAAAAATTTGATCCAATTCAAAGAATTAGGAGGAAGAGATCAAGTTCTTTTCATTCAAGCTCAAGTAGTGATTTATGTGTACATTATTGCTCGTCTACTCTATTGATTAGTTCAATTTTTTTCGATAGTGTATGTAGATTCTATTTACTTTCTGAAATTCTTGATCATTTCATATGTTTGTGATTTTATTAGGTTGTTTGGCAGAAGATCATTCTTCATCTAATTCATTTTTCTAGATTATTTTTCATATCCAGTTGTATATTTTTGTCCATGAAATTAGGTATTTTAGTTTCATTAAAGCTCATTTTACTATTCTAATTATGCAATTTTTTTAATGACATATAAAGAAACTGAATAGAATTAGGTATTACTTCCTCTTGACTAGCATATTTCTCATTTTCTATAAAAAATTTAAAAGAAATCTGAGGGCATTTGAATTGACAAGTAATCGATGTATATAGAAATATTTATTTAATCATTGAGCCTACTAGATTGATTATGAGTTTATAAATAAACATGGTGCATTGTGGTAAATGGTGGCCCACTGATGGGTGCTCTTATTGAAGTAAACGGCGACATGTCAATGAGTTCATCAATAAGTGTTTTAAAAAATTTTAATCAAACTATTGGAGTCATGATAACTAAAAAAATATTCATTTATTCTAGAATATTTTCAAGTGAGGAAAGCTAAGCCATTGTTGCACCTCCATCTACTTGACAAGATTTTCATTGATGTGTCATCATCCACTTTGATAAGTGCCTCGATATGTGCACGGCAAGTTACCACAACACCATATTTTTTAAAGAAACCTATAAGAAAACCACTAGATTTATAATATATAAAAAATATTTATATGTAGATTCATAATTTGCCTATAAAAATGTTATTTGATTTCAATAAATGCATAAATATTTACTAAGTGATATTCTTATACATGGTTATATATTGTATCAAATTGGATGTTAATCATCTTTTACCCTCATTCTCATATTATAATCTTTCTTCATCAGATTTTGACACCACTCTTCTTATGTATCCATTTCAATATCTGAATGTAGGTCAATCTTATGTCTTCTAATTTAGATAATATTTTTGTGTTGAATTGGATTTTAATTTTGAATTATCTACATCCTTGTTTTTTTATTTACTTCTTGGTATATAGACACACCATAGAGGACTTAAAATTTTGAATTTTTCCTATAATTTATTGTTTAACTCCGATTTACATGATTTCTCTAGTGCCACTGTTTATGTCTCACTTACTATTTAGTAACATCATATATTTCAAAATTTTATAATATAACTACTATTCGATAGCTAATAACTTTGAGGAAATATCTTATAACCATAAGCGTCATCTGATATCCATGCATTATAATACCATCATCTGCCATGTATCATGATTGTTGATAATGGTGATGATAAGGCTAATGATACCTAACACTATCGCGTGCTTATCGATATTTTCATGTTGGATGATGCTAATTTATATTGTGGGGGTATCATGACACTATTATCTTAATGGTACCTAATACCATTACCACTAGTGATACCCATATCCAGACAATCAAACACTATGAGTACGTGGCACACAATGAGATCTAGTGTGGTAGTGATGGTGGCATAGGATCCTTAGGGTACACTCTCAAGGACAGACGAAAGCTATCTAACTCAAAATGCACATGATTACTTGAGTACACGAGTGGCCTATTTTATAGGCCTCTAGAGGAAGGAGAAATTAAAACATAAAAATGAAAGGAAATGAGAAAAATTCCTATTAGTATGAGAAGTTTGGGTTCCGAGTAGGGTTTGACCGTTCAGATATTGGTACTGAATATCGGTATCTGTTACGGTAACGGTATTGGGTACCGTTAAGGTTCTAAACGGTACCCGATACCTACAGAGCCCGATACCGACATCCATGTGTCGGATATCGGTTTCGGGGGTGTGGGGTTCCGATATCGATACCCGATACCGACATCCACAACCGGTAGAAGATTAGATAACGATATCGGATATCGATATCCGATATCAATATCCTGTGGAGAAGGAGATCCCCGTAGAAAACCTTAAACTTGGCGGAGAAGAGATTTTGGGTAGGGGAGGAGAAGGGGAAGAAGTGGAGGCGGAGAACGTGGTCACCGGTGGAGGAAAAAGTGAGCTCGTAAGAGGAGGACGAGGAGACTCTTGTTGTGCAGTAGAGGGAAGGAGGGGAGTCCTGAGATGAAGAACCGAAGATGGAGATCGATACCAAGTCGGGGACTTTTATACTAAAAAATCCCCTGCACCTTTTCTCCCTCCCTCTCTCTCTCTCTCTCTCTCTCTCTGAGCACTTGAGTTGCAAACTAGAGATAAGCGACAGCCTACTGAAAAAGGTCAGTGACGACGACGGAAGAGATCGACTGCGCGAACTTGGGACTTCCTGCAGATTTCTTCACATAAGACTTCTTTGCGGAGAAGAAGAGCTGCGAAGGCGACGACGATACGAGGTGACGGCGCAACCTACGTGGGCTTTGGCCACGTTGCAGCATCAGCCTGCACGGCCAAACACTTGAGCGAAGCCCCTCGGCGGGCGGCGAGCAGCTGGAACTGGCGTCTTCCTTCCACGACAACCCGATTATCTTTCTGAGCCGAAGAAAACATCAGGTGCTTTCTCGTTTTTATTTTGTTTTTCGGTTTTCTAGGACCCAGTTTCTATCTCAATGAACAAACGATATGTTTCTACGAGCCAGTTTTCTCCATTGGTTAGCTCAGACGGACGCTTCCCTCGTGTTGCAGACGTGTCCTCACTCCTCAATGAAGCTCTCCGCCATGCCGGCCCAGGAAGGCAAGAGATGTCTCTACTCACCCGCCAAAGTAGGACCTGAGCGCTTCCTACCTGCCGACTGGACCCATTAGTCATAGCAACGTCGACAGGGGAGGATGATCTTCTGCGAGGGGTTTAGGGTTTTGCGAGGAAGATGACAAAACAATAATCGCTCTTTTTGCGTGTGCAGAGTCGGTTTATTCCATTCAGCGTAACAAACCTCTTCCTCTGCCTTCTTCTCCTGATGAGAGTAATACCGGGTACCGTCATCTGGTACCGCCATCTAGTACCGGATCAGTAGTTCTGAGCTCTAGTCTGATGAAGATGACGAGGCATGACCATGGTTGTAGTCATTCCCACCAATGATGATGATGTGCCTTCTAATGGTAGTAGTCGTTCCCTCCGCCAATGGTGACATTGTTTGATGCAAGACAGGACAGAAAATTCCCACGCCTAATCAATGTAAACGAGGCTGATTGTGGACAAGACAGTCGGCCCTAGCTGATGGGTTTTGCGATTCCTAAATTCTCACATTTGCTCTTTCTCCCTCTAAATCCTTCTTTCGCCTCTTGCTCCTTCTTGCTCTCCCCCTCTTACTCTTTTTTCTCTCCCCCCTCTTGTTCTCTCTCACTCCCTCACAAGCGTTCCTCTCTCTGAACTCCTCTCTCTCTCACTCACTCACACACTCTCTCTCCCTCTCATTCTCCTCTCTCTCTTTTGCTCTCTCCCTCTCTATCTCAATCTCTAGATCATTCTCTTTCTCTCCTCTTGCTCTCTCTCTCATTCTCTCTTCCTATCATAAATCCTCTCTCCTGATCGTTCCCTTGCCCGCTGATAACTCCAAAAATTATCACATTACTTATATTATTAAGCATGCTTATTTAGCATATTTTGGAGTCCTTAATATGCTTTAAACCTCGGTTTAATTGAAAATCAACGCTTCTTGATATTTGTAAGTGAACTTATAAATTGTGTTAATTGATGCTTTTAAAAGTTTAAAACCCACTTGGCTTTATTGCCCAAGGGGAAAGTGTCGAATGAAATTTTTTTTAGCCTTTTGCGTATTGGTTCACTTACTTGGATCAGAGAAATCAAGGAGGTGGTCATGACTTGGGCCAGGATCAAATCAGGTCAAAGGACACTTCAGAGGGACCCATTTTGACCCAGGGACATGGATCCAGCCTCAGAAAAAGGCAGACCAAGCTTGGAGATCCCACCCATTAAGGAGAATCCAAAAGAGGAAAGAGAAGAAGAGAGGGAAAAGAAGGGAATTTGAAATTTCCCTTGCTATTTCTGAAGATAGAAGCTGATTGGAGGAGGACTGAGCTTCCCGGATCCAGGGGAGAGCTCAAATCAAGCCATCTATTGGCCTCCCCCCCAGATCCAATGGCAGAGAATGCTTCAAATTCCTTTTTAAAACCCGTGTATTCTTCATTTTTAGGGGATCCAGATTGGAGAGAAATCGTGAAAGTTTTTTTATCTGATTTTGTATCCTAAGAGAGAAAACAAGGAGAAGGCTGTCATAGCTCGAAATCCTGCAAGAACAGAGGGAGAATCTACTCCCATAGTCTGTAAACCCTGTCAAGGTCGGCTTTGATAAGTAAAAATCCCTTCCTCTCCTCCAGCATTTTCGCCTTTCTTTTCTCTTCAAACCGACCAAGTGGAGCTCTAGACAACTGCGCCTTTGTCTTCCCTGTCCACAAGCCCTAGTTTGCCTCATGACCACTGCTTTGCCGTTGGTGAGATCAGGCCGGGAACGCGCAAATCTTGCACTCCAGCCGCAGAACGCTCGCCACGCCGCTCTTGACTGGCGCCATAATCTGCGCTCTCTCTCCTAATGATTCTCTCATTTAACTAAGAAGTCAAAAAAAATATCTCTACTTCTTTCCTGTTGATTTTCTCGTTTTTCTATCCTTATTTCCGACTTCTTAGCTACTTTCCTTGATTTATAAAAACATTAAAAAAAGTTTTTAACCTCCAAATTTCTCTGAACAAGAAAATTTCTCCAAATTTCTAAGGAATGATCTCTTTATTCACTTCTACACTTGTTTATAGATCTGTCTAAAGGTGATGGCAAGGGGCACACCATGGCTGCACGTGTGGTATCCAGGCTGGACTCGGATGGTCCGAGGGCTGGCAGAGATTTACTAGCCACTAGACCTACGTCCAGATCGAATTTGGACCCGACTCTAGACGCCTAGATCCACCAATCAAAAAAGTCTAATTTTAGACTTTTTCGTCAGCACGGTCGTGTGAGGGCTGGCCACGTCGGATAAGGCCCACGAGTAGACCGTAGCGTGGCACGAAGCGTGCTAGGCCCATGACAGCCCGGCCCGAGGCGGTCGTTTGAGATGCCTACTTCCTTTCTCCCTTTCTCTCTCAATTCTCCGGCAGTCCCGCACTACCTTCCTCTCTCGATCTCCAGCTAGCCGGCTCCGGCTCCGGCTCCGGCTCTGGCTCCGGCTCCCTCTCTCTCACCCGAGGTCTCCGCTCTCCTCTCCGTCTCTCTCTCCAGCTCTGCCAAATCCTTCCCCTCCTCTCTCAGCTCTCCCTTATCTTCCTTCTCTCTTTCTCTTTCTCTACTCAAAATTTGATCTAATGGAATAATTCAGGTTATCACCATAAATAATGTGATACCTAGAACAGTTCTTTTCATTCTTTACGATCTCATTGTCGAGGAATTCTACCAGAATTTACTACAAGTGCGTGAAGGAATTGAAGGCTAAGAAATAAGAAACCTAAATCCTGGACAACTCTTGAATTCCTCGTACCATGGATCCTGTTGACGGCGACCGAGGACTGCTCTTGCTCTCGCAGCTGGAGCAGATCCTAGAGGACGACGCCCTAATGTATGCCCTGTTTTACTTTTTGAGAATACCCGTATTGGAAATAAATTAAGGCAGAATTGATTGAATATGAACATTCTTCAAGAATCGCGTAGGGTTATTATGATTCATTATAGTGTCTTTTCGACAGCGATGAATTAGGGTTTGTTCATCCGACCCAACTTGCAGAGCTTAATCATCAGATTGAGAGCAAAGAAGTGACTGTAGATTCGAAATCGTACGATGAAACAGTTTTCTGGAGCAGGGATCATAAACTGGCTGTTTCTATGTCCGAATCGCCTCGGATATTCATTTCCGCGAAGAAGTTATTCTTTGATTCGATTGGAAAGTTCAAGTCCTCTCGAAACCCAGAGGAGTATCTTCGGAATGATGTTCTGAGACACAGTAAATCTTTTTTACTCCTCTGCTGCGACAACGGAACCGCTTGGAATTCACGGTACTGTTCTTTCTTCATTATTTGTTCACTGGTTCTCAATAATTTCAATTCTTAATCATAGTGTCATATATCCAGGAAGCTGGCGATCTCGAGTGATCCAAGCTTATCATTGTTTATGCATGAACTCCGATTGTCTTCGCTGATTCTGTCGTATTCACCAAAGAGCGAAAATTGCTGGAGTCATCGGTAAGAAACCAGAAAAATAAGATATAATTAAAGATAAAACCTTTTTAAATGGCATTTTGGTTTATGATCTTTGTGGATTGTACAGGCGGTGGGTGATCAAATGTATTGAGAAGGTATCAGGGGATCTATCGGAAATCATCAAACAAGAAACAGAATTGGTGGAGAGAATTGCAGAGGTTCATTTTCAGTTCCATTAATGGAGATATTGGATTTCGAGGTTCATTTTCTTAATCATTTAGTGAAAACTTGATTTAATAACCCAGCAACTTAGGTGCTGGCACTGGCATTTTCGCATAACTTGTATACCTGAAAATGAATTGAACTTTTTTACTTGTGTATCCAATCAAGTAGACTAGTATCTACTGGACGTTTGTTGGAAATCATCAGAGCATCTTCCCATCATCTGAATAATGGGCCCATAGCACACCTTTGAAGCTATTCCCGCCATTGCCAACCACCAATGTTTTCACCGACCTGCTGTCTTGAGTAATTGGCCGTCCCATTATGCTGTAGTGAAAGGCAAGGACTCGACCTGTAGCACACCGTGAAAGTCAATGGCGCCATTGCCTCATCCTGATTGTCACCATTTTGCTATATCCTAATTTTAGTGATAGACTGGTCCTATGTTGTTAGGAAAGACAAAGACTTGGCAGTAGTGGAAAATTTTACTCAACTCTCCTGACAATCAAATTATATAAAATTTAATGTGGTTTCAGATGAGATAGACAGAAAGGATCGAGAGATAGCCCATGAAAAAACTTCAGAGGATTTTTATTCAGGCTACCCAGCAAGAATTACGAGCACAAATGAGTTAGATTTCTTTTTTCTTTATGTTAAAAAAGGCAACGTTAAGCATGGTCTTATTATTCTATTCATGATTTTATCTTTAAATATTTTTTAACCAAACAACTTTCTGCATTGTGTTGAAGTACAAAGAATACTGATAATTCTAAGCTAATAAGATAATCATTAAAATGCTTGATTTGATAGTCTTGTCGTGGGAAATATGAATTTCTGGGTAGAGTTATATCAGTCTTATCCAGTTCTCATGCCCTTTCTTTTTGCAGAAGACAAAAATGAATTATCGTGCATGGAACCATCGCTCCTGGCTCGTTTCATATATGACAAGCAGCCAGGTATGAAACACGTTTTCCTGTCTGTTTCTTTTCTAGACTGCTCAATTCTTGATTTCCAAAGTTGATTGTTTTGCATGATTCTTAAGAAGATTGCTCAGATGGTTACGCTCAAGAGAGATTCTCAGCTGGCAAGAACAAAAGATGAGGACAGAGTGAGGAGAGAGATCAGATGGGCAGAGAGAGAGAGAAAGAGTCAGCAACGGGAAGAAGAGGATCAAGAAAGAGGGAGGGGAAGAAGGGATGGTGAGAGAGAAATAAAGATTGGTGAAGAGGTATTGAGAAAAAGGGAGAGATAGTCAGCAGGAGTGTAGAGTGATCAGAGAGAGAGCAAGGAGTGTTAGTCCTCAAGCTGGAAGTATAGATCTAGAAATAAGGGGGGAATAGAGAAAGAGAGGGAGAGACAGTCTGACACTGCCACAAGAGAGTGTGAAGGAGAACTTGAGAGAGTTAGAGGGGTAATTGGTGTTAGAGCAATTGAGAGACAAACTGTTTGATGTGAACCATTATATCAGTGTCAGACAGATTTGATGGCTCTCATTGAATGAATTTGATCGCCGTCAATCTGGCAATTGATCTGTGATTAGTCTGCTGATCAGGATAGTCAGTCAAAAGTGTAAACGGGGATCATCAATTAGAAAGAGAAAATTTTTAACATGTGCCATTGGATGAGATCTGACTGCCTTATTTTACCCACATCTATCTGGATTGTGGATCATCCACGATTATTTTTTCTTATCAGTTATGGAAATTGAGGCCAGACTGATAGACCAGGGCAAGTTGTCCACGCATGCAAGAGTTGGTGGCTGACAATAGGGACGACAGAAAAGAGTAATGTTTGGTTATGAGGCTCATTAGGCTAAAAGAGAGACTTAATGTGCACAAAAGAGGAAAAGAGGAGGCTCTGGTAGGCCTGAAAAGAGTCCTAGTAAACCCAGATGAGGTCCTAATGGAACCAATTAGAGGTCCTGGTGGACCCAATGAATGGAGACCCTAGTAGAGCGAATAGAGGGCCCTGAGGCTCCTGGGGCTAAAAAAGAGTTGGCTCCAAAGGTATTTCCAATAGGCCCCCTTCAATGGACTCAGAAGGAATTTGAGTGGGCCGAAAAACGTAAATGAGAAGTCCTGGGTAAGCCTAAAAAATAGACCCAATAGGTCCAAATACAGAAAGCCTTAGTTTGGTCCAAACGAGGAGGCTTTGGTGGGACCCAAATTGACCAAAAAAGAATGCCAGAGGGGTGAAAAATGGGGCAGAATAGTGCTAAAGTCAGGCCTCGTAATTAAACTGTAGTTTGGCCTGAATCAGGTTGTAAATTGGGTTAGAAAAGGCCTGGCAGATTTGTCTGAAAAAGCTTTTTGAGAGTTATCCTTTTTGCAACGATGGCAGCATCTGCAGAAGAATCGGATTTGATCTTTTTGATTCTGAGGTGAAAAAAGGTAACTGGGACAACGAATACGGTGAAATGGTGACTGCTGAGAGATAATATATGGTAAAGGCACAAGGGACTATGATGTTACTCTACTGGCCTATGACCTACTCATTATGGAGAAATCTGTATAAAGAGGTCTAGGACAGGAGAGAAGAGAGGGTGGAATCATAAACTCAATAACGTTATGCTTTTTTTAGATTTTATATGGCATACTCTCTCTTTCTCTCTAGCATCGACATTCTGTTCTTTAGAGTAGTTTATCTTCTCCCTCATGTTCTATCTCTACCCTCCAATCTCATCTTATATGCTTATCAATATCATTCGTATCACAGAGTAAATGGATAGAAATCGATAAATCCCTGTCTGGGATCCTATCATAACTATAGGAACAATGATATGATGAGATGACCTTGTAGATGATTGACCATTGGGATTGATCAATCAATCAAGTCTCAGATGAGACAAACATCGAGAGGAGAAATTTTTTTAAAGAGAATGAAGGCAGCAGTGGAAAGAATGATCTGAAGCCATTCTTTCCTCCATCGAACGGCTGTATATCCTGATAATCATCCATGTATTTACTTACTGAGCCTTGTTACTAGATATTGAGAGATTGATGCATGTTATAGTTAGATGATGAATTGTTGGTTCCTGCGAATTTGCACTTTGAGATTGACACAATTCTTGAAGGCATAACAATAGTCTTTCCAAATGAACCAGTGGTCGGAGATCCTTGAAGACACGAAGAGATAACATGATTCATCCTCTGTGATTCTCAAATTTTGTTGACTCTAAAGTAGCTTGCCTTCCACATCTTCTCCCATGAAGACCGGCCCATCTTTCTCATTGTAGATCTCTATACTTGTGACTGCTTTTATGTAACCGAGGGAGAATCCCTCTGCTGACATAATTCTTCTAACTGGTAATTCATCTCGTTCATCATCTGGATCGAAAGTTGGCTGTTGTCCTCTCTGGATTTCTCTACTTAGGCCGATGCTGCTCCGGCATTTATGTGTGATCAGCTTCCACTGCCTCAAGCCTCGTCTCAAATCTCTTATGCCCCATAATGTCAACAAGACAATTCTAATGATATGAAGATAGATATTCGTGGTTTCAGTACTGTGTGGACAGATACTCTCAAATCTACTCTTTGATCAAGGACTGAAAGGGGTATAACCATTTTCTCCAGAGAACAAGTAGATGAAGAACCTTTCTGGAGCTCTTGTGCAGGACCTCCTTCCTGGCATCTGTCTTCCCTCTTCACATGTGCCCTTATTCTGTGCTTGCCCTTCTCTCTCTATAGCATCTGATCTTCCAAAAATGGCATTGCTGAAATGCCCTCACTAATTTAATGTTGCCAATTATTAAGGCACGTGCAGCTTCACGTGGCTTAGACTCATTGGTCTCCCTCACAGCCCAAGGTTTATTGGGACTCCTTAACAGACTTGGCCATCTGGCTTTAGGTCTCTTCATCGTTAGGTTCTGATTAGGACCATATCAATTACAATTTTTTTTTAAGGTTCAGTCTCATTCTCCTTTTAATTTCTCATGGTCAATAGTTTAAATAACTTTTTTAACTTTCTTTTTTGAAATTCTTCCTTTCAGATGGGTCGTGAGCTTAAAATTTCTAGAAAGTGGGCAGAACTTAATGTTGCCGATAACTGTTGCTTTCATCTCCGCAGAGTGAGAAACCGTATCCTGAGTAACTATCCTATTGAAATTCACCAAATTAAATCCCTAGATAGAAATCTAAAATTGTTTTTATGTTGAACTTCAGAAGCTGATGCTTAAAATTTTTGAACGTAAATCCATAGAAGAATGTGAAGACAAACTGCTAGCATGGACAGAAGTTTACAAAACATGGGAGGTATTTTTTTGACTTGAATAGATAATGTGGGGTACAACCTTCATTTTTATTTATCTTTAAAACTGATCCCTTGCATCAAAATTGTGTATTTCAGGATGAGTTTGAGTGGGATTATCAACTTATTCAACGCTACATCGGCAGAGAGGTAACATATTCCCACAAAATCATTTTATAGATCATGGACCATGATTTGCTTTAATGTGCAGGCCTTATGGGTTCATCGTCGCTTTCTCTCTCTATTTTGGCTGACCCATCTTTCTAAAGATCCCTCTATCAACCTAGATGTTTCTAATTTTTTACAAAAGGAGATGAATTTGATTCTCTCTTCCTCGAGAATACCAGAGGATGAGTTTGGAGATAGCACAAGACAGTCTGATCTGGCAATCTCATATTTCTTCTGGGTATTAAAGGTTTGAACTGAATCTGACCTCATATTTTTCGCGATTAACATAATTGCAACGTTTGGAATCGACAGGTTTCATTTGGATGGTATGGAGAGATTTGGACCAAGTTGAGAGGAGTTGGAGAACTGAAGCGTCTGTTTATAAAACTTTCTTCGCCTCGGAAGATTCTTCTATGGAGGAATTTCCTGGGAAGAAAAGTTTTCGATGAGCTCTTTGATCTGAAGTTAGACACTATGGATGAACTCAAGGTTGATGATTTTGTGGATCTCTAAAGCAAATGAGGGCCAGGTACCGCCATATTCACTTTATACCCAAATTCATATATCTCTTGATTGATATACATGTGGATTATATCATTTTCTCAAGCCCTTCACTTTTATCTAACTCTTAGATTTCTTATAACTATAAATCATTTATCTTTGGTTAAAGTGTTGATTCTATATTCCTTGACGTGCCATGTCACTTGAAACTAGAAGAATATCAATGTAGGACTTCAACTTTAGATTTGGCGTTTTATTTAGTATTACACAAGCGTCTTTACTGGTCATACAAAGTTGGCGGGAGGGAATGTGAGAGAGAGAGAGAGAGAGAGAGATACAGGCATAGACAGAGAGACAGAGACATAAACAGAGAGAGAGAGAGAGAGAGAGAGAGAGAGAGGAGAGCAGAGAGGCAAAGACAGAGATAGAGACAGACAGACACGCAGGGAGAGACAGAGGCAAAGACAGAGATAGAAAGAGAGACAGATACACAGGAAGAGACACAGAGAGAGAGAGAGATAACGAGATAGAGACAGCGAGAGAGACAAAGAAATAGAGAGAGAGAGACACAGTGAGAGAGAGAGATAGAGAGAGATATAGAGAGAGACACAGATACATAGAGAGAGATAGAGAGAGAGAGAGAGCAAAAGAGACAGAGACATAGAGAGAGAGGGACATAGAGATAGAGAGACAGAAAGAGAAGGGTGATTCTAGGGAAGAGAGTTTCAAGAACCATCTTTTCTCAAGGACCTTACATGTGTGACCCTCTAGACTCTTAATGATCCATGCATCCAATTAATGATCCTATAGTCAATAACCTTTTTATTTCTCCATGTATAATTGATTAATTGAATATATAATGTGCTACATGGATTAGTCTAACCCTAGATAGGTCAAACTGTTGACACATATGGTGTTGAGCTACATTACATCTCTTGCAAGGCTTATGGAACTTTTTATAGCAATTATCTTGTACTTATAATCCTCCATTTGCACGAAAATCCTTTCATGAATTAAAATCATGTCAAGCGTCAAACCCTAGTGAACAAATGCTAGAAGATCCTACATCGATCACACAATCACCTCCATGGATATCTTGTTGCACTTAAGATTTGATGGTTTGAAGTCATGTTATCAAAGTCAAAGTCAAAGTCAAAGTCAAAGTCAAAACAAAACAATCCATTCATCAGGTATCATTTGATGAATGAAATGTAAGAACCACATATACATAGCTATGACATGAATCTAAGCGGTTGACATTGAGCTACAATACTATTCAAGGATTTCTAAGGATTAGTTTCTAGATATCTTTTTGTAAAGTGCACCCTATCGCCCACAAATGTTTCCACTAAGGTTTCAACCATCCTCACCATATCAATAAAAGCAAGGATTTCCTTATCAAATTTTATTTGAATATTTGGTGTCCTTATCAGATATCATATTAATGGGAAAATTGAGGCTAAATTTTTATAAACAAGTCTTTGCTTTTGTAAGATCTCATTATAATTTTGGAAACTCAATGGAATGAGAGAGTCTGAAGAAGTGAAAGTTGGGTAGAGACCTGTCGCCAGAGAGAGTAGTTATAATAATGCAAGTGGGTTTGAATACACCCACTCACACTCTCCCTCAATTGGAGTGTGGATGTCAAGCATGGCCAACTTACTAGAGGGTAATGTACGAGTTAGTGCTCAAGCACTCAATGAATATATCCACTAGTTTCTCATATGCAATGCCACATGGAACTTGTCCACCATGATATGCTTTTGGTGCATTCATGAAAAAATTGATTGTATGAACTAAATATAGTGGCCTTGTTGTTTTAGTACACTCGCATCGGAAAGCTCATGATAGTGTTTGAGATCTTGAAAAAAAGGCCAAATACACTACATCTCACAAACAATACTTGCCCTAATATAGTAATCTAATTCAAAATTAGAACAAGAAACAAAAATTCTGCTTCTTGGTTTCCCTAAAAATAGGTCATCCCCATCTCCACCAAGAATGTGAGGTTTATGGCAAGAAAAACATGATGCTTGAGGTTTACGGTGTTAGGGTAGGAATTCGGTGGGTGATCTCAAGAGCAATGCAATGGTCTTGCAATAAACTTTGGACAAACTCAAGACCACTTTGGAGAAACTCAATCAATTATTTTTTAAAATTATCAAACTCACGTAGATATAGGGTTGGTCAATTTTCATTGAGTCGATGATCTGATCGTTGCTCTTCGATTGATTGATCGATCGGCGACCTAAGTAAAGTTCATTTTTTGATTGATCAACGAGATCGCTGTGATCGACCTTAAAATAATGAGCCTCTCTCTCTCTCTTTGTCACTCTCTCGCTCTCTCCCTCTTTTTTTTTCTCTCTCTCACTCCCCATCCCCAGTTGTTTCACATGCGAATGTTGAACGCTGCTTCGTATAATCGTATTGCATCGTCGCTTCTTCAAAACCTCTTAGTCATCTAGAATTGACACCTTTCACAGCCTCTGCTTCATCTTGCATTGCCATCTCGCTGCCCATTGCTTTCAAATTGCCGGTGAGCCTAAAATATCGTCTTTAATTTGAACATCTAACTCTCCCACAAAATTTTTAATTCAATCTTTGAAAATTATTTGACATTTTTTTGTTTTTGTCATTCTCTAATGCCTTTGTATGCTTGTCTCTCCATCTCCAGTGCTCTATCTTCATCTCTAAAGCTTTATCCATTGTATTCTATGTCCCTTTTTTTTCTTTCACTCCATCTCTTCTACTCACGAGCTTCGAATGATCTCAATTGAAGATTGAAAAGTCAAGATATCTATCATTGCAATCCAATTTCATTATTACATTTTTTTCTTATCTAGCATAGGTCTACGACGAATTCCTGTGTATTTAAATAAATCATTTATCAGTATTTTAATTTCTTTTATCTATCATTGTTTTTGACTTCTATTTGTAGAAATATTTTAATGATTTTTATTTTCCCCAATCTCTTGTAATCTTACCATTTTTAAATATGATTTAAGATCTTCTAATGCTCATTAATTTGCCTTTTAATATCTAGTTTCATTAATATGATCTTAATTGGTTCTTTTTTAGATCACAACTTATTTAGAGGTTGAGATGATAGAAAATAACAATAGTAGGAAAAATTCTAGTGAAATGAATGATGTGGCCACCAATTAAGTTGAAAGCCAAACACAAACAAGTAGCATCAATCCGAGAGCATCGAATGTTTGGAAGTACTGTGGCAGTGTCGATGTAAATAAGTACATGTGCCAAATTGGCAAGGAGAAGAATTCCCATTAAAGCACAATTATTAAGAAGAATGCCCATAATAGCACTAGTAACTTTTGGAGGCATCTAGAAATCTTTCATGTCACCCTTCATGATCATCTAAAGGGAAAGTTTTTGGGGGAAAAAACAAAGATCAATTGTTGACCTAATGTCGCCTTCATCACAAATGAAACAATATTACACATGCATAACATTCGAAAAGACAAAGGAAATGATTGGGAGGTTTATCTTTAAGAAAGCTCAACCATGGCTTGTTGTTGAAGACCTAGATTTTCGGAATCTCTTACGTTATTGTGCCCAGATGGATTTGAGGATACCAAAGAGGAAAACTGTCCAAGCTCATATCCAATAAACATTCGTCAAAGAGAAGACAAAGCTAAAAAGAAATGCTTTCAAGCGTGCAACGAGTGTCATTAACTATTGATGGTTTCACAACATATAACCACATTTCTTTATTAGGCATCACCATTCATTGGATTGACGATGAGTGAATGTTGAGAGAGCGTGTATTGGCCCTTGAAAAGCTCTAGGGTGACCATTTTGGTGAGTACTTGGCTAAAGTCTTGAGAACCGTATTGAAAGACTTTTCTTTGGAGAAGGTACAAATTTTCATTTTTTTATCATAGTTGTCTTCAATTATTAACTATTTTGGGAAATATTTTGGGATGCAAGTATGTGCGATCACAACAAACAATGCAAGTACTAATGCTACAATGATTGCTGAACTTTGTGAACCCATGGTTTGATCATAAACGCCACATGTCATGCTTAGCACACGTCCTTAACCTAGCAGTTCAAGACGGCCTAAAAGAGTTAAAGAACACTATTGAGGAAGACACTTCCACACAGTGCATATCAAGTTCAAAGTCTTTGGGAGATGTTGTCACTCATGTGAGGAAGATCGTCAAGGTAATCCATTCGTCCCCCGCCCGTGTGGAGAAATACGAGCAATTTTGTCACGACTTAAGGATATCTTTAACCAGTATGCCAAACTCAGACATCTCAACCCGTTAGAACTCCACATATGATATGCTCAATGACGTACGAGAAGAGAAATAGTACTAAAAAGATGGTCATGTTTGTTTTGACAAGTAGACCAAATGAGCACTATTTGATCTCGAACGAAGAGTGACAATTAGTGTCTGACTTCACTACTGTTCTAGAGCCATTTCAAGATGTTACACAACTCTTATGTTAGTCAAAGCAGGTTACTACATCTACCACTCTTCTTCTTGTTTGAGCAGCCCTCGAGACGATGAAAGAGCATGAAGAGTGTCTTCAAGAAGGTCAACTCTTCCCTCAAGGCATCATCCTTGATTATATATAATGTAATTTGATAATCTCCACTTGTATGGCTATGACCGATAAGTTGAAAAAGTATGAGGAAAGTTTGCAAGACAGAAATGCGTTTGCCATGGCCACAGTACTAGATCCGCAACTCAAATTGAATTATATTCCAATGTGCGATCATGAAAATTTGCAAGTCGACATCTGCCAAGCATTACAAGAGGTGCAAGATGAGGACAATCAAGCCATCCTGCATAGCATTGAAACAATTGAGTCAGATTTATTTTCCTCAGATATTTTTCAGGGAAATGGTAACAAGATTATCTCTAGAGTTGGTTGAATGACAAAACCTGCTGCCATGCGTTCAACCTCCTACATTAATGAGCTTCATGCATACCTGCAGCAAGCGACCTGACGAGACGAGACCGCGAGGTCGTCGATTTCACATGGTCTGTGTCAAAAATTAAGCCTAACTTACCAATTTGGGGATTTCAGAGTGAATTGAGGGGTATAATGGTAAGTAAGGGTCGAATCCACAGGGAATTTAGGTATTTTTGAGATATCTTTTGGAATTTGGTCAAATTGGACAATGAATTGAGGTGAGAAATTAGGGAAAATGGTATTTTTAGAAAGAAGACTTCAAAACGAATCCACGGAATCAAGAATCATCGAATTTGGACTTGATTTCGCGGAGAAATCGAAATTTAAAGTGGAGAGAAATTTTCGGACGTTAAAATCGTGATTTAGAATGAAAATTTATGAAATTGAAATCTAAAACCTAATCTAAACGAAAATTAAAGATAATAAGAAGATAATCTAGCAAAAACCGCTTCCACTAAACCCATTTAGCGATCGAAATGAGGTGATTAAGCCGATTAATCACCGAAAACGCCAAGAACGTCACGACGAGCTTCAAGCTGCGATTTCTCTTTCGATTTTCCACCAAAACTTGATTTCAACCCCTCCATGGATGCGGAAATGAAAGAGGAAGAGGATGGAATCAAGAGAAACGAGAGGATCGGTGTCTATACAAGTCAATTTGATTGAAATCCAACTCGAATACAATCGTGAAGAACATCTCTATTTAAACAAAATTTGGGCGTAACCATCCGATCGTTTTGATCGACGGTTACGATGAAACGGTCCATTGTGGACCGTTTCTAAAAAGTCGTGATCGTCGGATTTGAGATGGATGGCCTGGATGATCTCGTAGATGATCGTTTATAAAACGCCTCTGATGTCACCTCTTGGATCGCGATTGGAAGGCTGAGATGCGATCCGCACAATCGAATCGTAGCTGTTATAATGCCCCTTTAATCAACACGTGCGTTGATTTTGATCTGGTGGTCCACGCACCACATGATCGCCGCGTGTGATGCCGCCACGTCGCTGAAATCTGGCAGTTATAATTCTTGAAATCGCGCATGTGCTTGATGATCACTCCGTGGTCCGGTGTCCACGCGATCGACGCTCGTCTTTTCATCGCGCCTTCGATCCGACGTTCAACATGCGTCCACGTCACCTGCATGGTAAGTAGAGTGTGGTTTTAGTCCCGCACCAAAAATAAAAAAGAGAATCGTCGGGTTTATAAGACCCGACGATCTAAAGGGTTAATAACCCTTCCCATCTAGGGAAGGCTGAAGACCCATTTTCTATATATATAATAATAATAAATATACTATAAATATAATACGCGCCACGTAGGCGCTGCGCGGGTCCGCGTGGCTCTGCCACATGGCCTTGCGTGCCACGTCGCACCCGCGTGGGACCCGCGCGCTTTTTGCCTTTTATTTATTTATTTATTTTAAACATTTTTTAAATAGAAAATAAAATCATAAAAATCAGGAAAAATCCAGAAAAAAATCCCTAAAAATTATAAAAATCATATCTTTTAAAATACAACTCCAAATTAATCCAAATTTCTTTCATTTGATCTGAAATTTAATTATCTATCATTCTAAAAATTCAAAATATTTAAATAACAAGAGATTTAATTTATATTTCAGAAATACACTCATTTCCTTAAGATTTTAAGTTTAGAAATTTAAATGAATGTTTATAAAAATAATTTCTCTTATTATTTAACTTTAAAAACACTTATAATCTCAAGTAAAGATGGGTTATAAAATCTTTAATCTTTAATTCATCATAATTAACCCGAAATTAACACATTTTGAGATTATAACATAAAATTGCATAGAATGATAGAAATGCACTCAAAATATGATAACATACATATAAATGGAATGTTTTATGCCTTATTTTGCATTAATAATCATGTTTTATCATGTTAAGATTGCATGTTATCATGACCGTGGAAGAAGATGCGTTGACATGGTGGAAAGTGGCTGGCTATTGAGCATATCCAAAGGCTGCCATCCTCGCCAAAAACTTTCTTTCAATATGTGCAACTAGTTCCCCGATAGAGGTTCTTCTCCTCAAGACATGGAATCACCACTTATACGAGATCAAGATTAAACACATAGAGTATAGATGCTTTAATGACACTGAAGTGCTGGCTACAACAAGCAAGATTTGAAAATAAGAAGGTAGGTGATAGTGACGATGAGCTTGATATTATCAATGAGGAAGCCTTTGAGTCCGTGGGGGAGATTATGATGAATCATAATTGATGTCAATTTCTCATGTTTTTTGGAAAAAACAATGGATTCTATTTTTGTAATTTTAATTGTCTATTCTTCATATTAGTCTTAAATTAACAACCATTTTCAACTATAGATGATTTTCAACAGATTAGTTGCACTTGTCTTCTCTCCTCTCCTCTCTTTTGCATTTGATTTCTTCACTCCCTTGATCTCCTCTTTCTCTTTCCTCTATCTCTTCCTACACAAGAGATCAATTTTTCTTCTTGAATTCCCCCATCATAACTTAGAAGTTGAATATCTTTCTCTCTCCACATTCTTCCAACCTGGCCTCCCATGCATTTTCTGTATTTTTGATATTTTCATGAATTGGTGTCAGAAATCAGATAGGAAAGTAGCAAAATTAATAGAGCATAGAAGGTTAGGTCAAGCTCCTGATTTTTGTTGTCATGTTTTTGTTGCCCTTAGTGTGTGAGTGAGTGAGAGAGAGGGAAGAAGGCTCTTTGGTGCCATTAAAAAAAAGATCATTGGGTTGCAAGTCAAAAGGGTTCTGAGTAGACTTGCATTTGATTACAAAATTGCATATTCATTGAGTTTTCACAAGGTTTTCACAAAAAAGGAAATATGGTTTAATTTTTTTTGTCTTTTATCATATCACTTTTCTTTTTCTTTGTAAGTTTTAACATCTTGCAATTTTTTGGTATCAAGGCAATGAATTTAAGTCACACGCCATTCCTTTGTAAATTTCACATTCCATTTTTGGGTAAAATGACTGAAATAGAACTTGAGTACCATGATTTCATTCTGCTTTGGTGAGCCATCCATCGGTGCAGTTTGTAGAGAATTGAGACTGCCACGTAAAGTGTTTTGAAAAGAAAAGAAAAAAATGGAATAAGTAAATTCATACCTCAAAGAAGAAGAAGCTCCCTTGTACCTATCTCCTCATTCTGTGACTATCATTTTTTCATGGCTTGGATGGAAGAAGTAAGATCGAACTAATCAAAGGATGGGAATAATTCAAATTCCATTGAAAAAGAGGCTTGGAACAAGGATTACAAAATATAGGGATACACGTGCCCCGCTCATGCTCAATGAATACCCTTTTAATAGTCCTCTCAGAAGTTCCCAAAGGTAAAAAAATAGGTGGAAGAGTCAGATGGAAGGTGAAAGGTGAGAGAGAGAGAGATAGTTACATCTTCCTCAACTGCCCCTACATGTGTGCCGTTTATTTCTTAAATTCTCGGGATTTCTTTTGGGCAGTATTGACAGTAAAATTTTAGCTGTTAAATAGGGAGAAGTTTTCACTGGTTATTTGAAAAAAAGGGAGGATAAAGAAGATTAAATAGGGAGCAGTTTCAGTGGTTATTTGAAAAAAGATTGATTCTCCCAATGTTCACCATTGGAAGCTTGATTTGTGGTATTATATTTGGCCATTTTAATGATTTATTGTGGTATTATATTTGAAGTTTCAATTGTTATCTGAAAAAAAAGATTGACTTTGTGATTTGTTTACCATTTTAAGTATTATATTTGGCCATATACTAAATCTCTATTTGAGAAGTCAACCATGTCTTATCAGGGAGCCTATCCTAGTCTACTGGCATTAGTTAGCTTCTCAGCTTTGGATGTCCAAAAAACATAGCTCTGAAGCAAATAAATTAAAAAAAAATTCTTAGAAAGCCGACTTACTGCAAAAGATGAGATAGTAAAGTAAGAACTGTTATTATTTGGTTTCACATAATCAAAAAATGAATGAAAGAATATTATTTGGATATTTTTCAAATATATTTTTACAAACAGAGGAAAATAAATGAAGCAGAAGACTCCAAATCTAAGGAATCTCACAAACGCCACATGGGAGCAGAAAAAGAGGGAAATCAGTAAATTATCACAAAAGTTTCCTTCAATTCCTCATCTGAATCAGTGTCGTTCATCTTCCTCGCCATTAGACTCAAGAACTCTGAGAAATCGATCATTCCATTTTGATCAGCGTCTACTTCGCTTATCATAGTTTTCATAGAAGATATGCTTGCAGCAAAGTAAAACAGGTGCATGCATCTTCTCTTCAAATATTGCCGTGAGGAATTCTCGGAATGCGACAAGGCTTTCAACGCTGTGAGGAAGGATTGGACCTGCAAAAAATATTTATTTTCTTACTTATATTCAGAAATATTTCAGAAAAATAGATAAGAATTCACCTTCTCGACAACAAAAATCAACTTGAAGGTGAGATAGAGTCCTATGGTCAATGAAGAAAACAGACTCCCATATTTTTTATTTAGAAAGAATATGCACCAAACTAGGGCTGGCAGCAGAGTACTCTTAATTTCAGGTACTCTTAATTTGTACATCAGGTTAAAAAACCACTCTTATTGTATCATACTCTGAATTTCCTCCACAACTCCCATGTTGAATTTGTAAAACATCAAATTACATTGATTGTCAAACTGAAAAAGAATACCCTCTGTATCCTCCATCTACTTGGCCCAATTTTCATGACTCAAGATCTTCATTTTTTAAGAAAGGCCTCACGTCATTTGCATTAAATGTATTAGATACAAAAATTAGGGACATGAAGTGTGAAGCAATTCCTTCTCCCACGGTGTCCTCCAAAATAGGTGACAAAAAGGAGGCGGCTCTGTCATTCACTTTAAAATGAAAAGTGGTAGAAAATCTATAAATTGGGTGTGCTCGATGAAGGGGACTGAAGATTCCATTGCAGACCTTGCGTTTGGCAATGTCCCAGGCCCTCCACTCATCGACCTCTTGATCAACTTTATCAAACATATCGCGATCTTGATACACATGAAAATCTCAGTCATCATCACCATTTTATTATTTCTATTAATCATTTGTCAACCTCGATCGATCGACGATTAGTCGACGATTGATCGGCGCATAGACCAATTTGATCGATCGAGGCTTTTTGCTGATCAATCTCGATTGGTCATTTACGAAACGATTTATGCGATCATTCAAAACATACAATCATCGGTCAAACAAAATTTATAATTTTGAACTCAAAATGACTAAAAATATGAAATCAAGTACAGTGAAAAGATCAGGTCGATCCACAGAGAACACGGTTGACTTTGATTGAAGGGTTGACTTAGTCAAACTTAGGTTTAATTAGGAATTTTAAGAAATGAAAGTGATATATAATTAATGAAAATGATATGAATATACCAGTGAACATATTTTCAGAAATTTAAAAAATGATTTGACGAAGAAAAGTCAAAAGTCAAGGTCAACGCATTGACTTTGACCAAATGTTGACTTTCTATAAAATCAGAGAAGAAAAAGAGGGTAAAATTAAGAAAATTATATATTCAAAAAACTAGAGAGAAAATGGAAAATTTTGATATATAATTCATGAATTTTAGAGAAGAATTGGATTTATTATGATTTATTAAAAATTAATGATTAGAAAAATCCTGAAATCAACACTTCGGTCAAAATCATCAAATTGAATAACCAAATGATATCCAAATCAAGTAATTCATATATTAATAGAAATCTAACGATCAGAGGATTCCAAAGAGACCAAAAATTGTCGAATCTCACCTTATATTTTAAGAGTAATTCCCCACAAGTCAACGCCCAAATTTAGATTAAAACTGAACAGTCATTGGTCAAACATCAAATTGGAGGGTCAAATGTTGATGAAATTTTACGAATTAGATATCCATGGAAAGCTGATGAAACAATGAATCCAATGAAATAATAATCAAATGATTTGGACTTAAAATCAGGGAGAAATCCTTGTTTCAAAATCAGCAAAAATCCATACCCAAATTTGGGCAAAACGATAAAAATTCTGATTTCCAAATTGAAAGTACCTATCTAAATCTAATCTAAACTACATAAATTGCAAGAATTATGATCAAATCACACTAATAACTTGATTGATGTAAATATTGGGCTTCAAATCGTGTTGATTAAAATGTATTTCTCTGGTTTCTTCTTTGATGTGCGTTCGGCGTTTAAGGGGAGATTCAGATCGATTCTTGCAACAATTGGGGATCAATCCTGCCTCAATATGATCACAATTGAGTCTAGAACGCAGGGGGATCACGAAGAACTTAAGATTTTTCTCTAAAATTGCTTAATTTATTCACGATTCAATCGAAGGTTATGTTTAAAAGGGAGAGAAACATCTGTTTATATGAAATTTCACGCGAAAAACGCGAGCTGTCTGATTCGCTGATGAAATTTTTGACGGCTGCGATCGCACAAAATCAGTGGGATCATGGCCCACGACGCGGATTCCACTCCTTTTGATTTCCGCCATATGATCCTAATCGAAGCGTCCATATGAGGCCACGTGTCCCTCCACGATTAGTCGAGTGGGCTATTTAATCTCAAACGTCCAATGTCACTTACGCGATCGACGGCTCACATTTGCGCATGTGCTGTTGATGAGGATCCGGTGGATTGAAGTCCACGGGATCGACGCGCATCAGTCCACATGCTTTGATCCAACGCACCATACTCCGCCACGTCGCCTGCAAATCGAGATTTAAGATGGAACTTAGTCCCACACAGAGAAAAATAAAAGGAAGTGATGGGTATTAAAGGTGGAACCGCCTTAAGAGGTGCACCGCCCATATGGGCCAAGTACTAACCCGTGGGTCCATCATCTGCGAGCCGGTCTGACTCAGTGCCACGTAGGCGCCCACGTAGGCGTTCACGTGGGCTTGCGTGTCTCCGCCACGTGTCCGCCCGACGCCACATCAACTTCGCGGGTCCCGCGAGAATAATAAACCTATTTGTGCTATTTTTAATAATGAAATAAATCTAAAAAAATACTTGAAAAATCAAAATAAAATCCAAAAAATTTTAAAAAATTCAGAAATTCATATCTTCATTTAGATAACTCCTTTTTTACTCAAATTTTCTCCATTGGATCATAAATTTTGTCATCTTTAATATCATGCCACCTAAAATATAAATCCAAGCAATAAAATAGGATGAATTCATCATAATATTAAATAATCCTTTAAGAATTCTATTTTATTTTATCCCATCATTCTCTTCTTGAAATTAATTCTATTAATTATCTACTAAAGTCAAAATAACTCAAGGAAAGTAGTTAATTTATAATCATTTAAACTTGCAAAAGATCAAACATCAATAAAATACATTATTAACCCTAAATAATGCAAAAATATGGACTTTATTAAAATGGCATACCAACGGAGAAAATTCATAAAACTATGATAACATGTATCATAATTACATAAAATGAACATGAATATTAGTTAAAGAAGATAAGAATTTAAGTTAAATATACATGTTATCAGTCATGATCATCCAACCCTACTTATATATAACAGGGTACACTTTCTCTCTTTACTTCAACCCTGAAATTAAGTTTGTGGACTTAGCTTTCTTTAAGTTTTTTACTCGACCCAAAAATATCTAATCATCTAACTTTTTTTGCCAAATACTTATTTAAAAAAAGTATGTAATTTGAATTTTTGCATTCAATCATTTTATTTATCTAGGCATGATGTTTAAAATAGTGTTATAAGCAGTTTAAAGATAGAAAATTGCAAATTTTTCATGAAAGAGTGAAATTTTCTATAGTAAAAGGCAAAAAAGAGGTAAGAAAAGTAAGATAGTCCAAAATTTTAAGTTCCCTTGATTTCTATGTTATTATACTATTATATTTATGCCCTTATGATCTCCATATTTAGACATCTTTGTTTACTTTCTTATGTCCTTTAGGAAACACCTCTTATGGTGTTGTCAATAAGGAAGATTCATTATGCAAATGGATATTTATAGGCACAAGCATTTAGATTTATAAAACTTAGATACTTGCATATATGACGAGACGAGACCGCGAGGTCGTCGATTTCACACGGTCTCGTGTCAAAAATTAATCCGAACTTACCAATTTGGGGATTTAAGAGTGAATTGAAGGGTATAATGGTAAATAAGGGTCGAATTCACAGGGAATTTAGGTATTTTCAAGATATCTTTTAGAATTTGGTCAAATTGGACAATGACTTGAGGTGAGAAATTAGGGAAAATGGTGTTTTTAGAAAGAAGACTTCAAAACAAATCCACGGAATCAAGAATCATCGAATTTGAACTTGATTTCGCGGAGAAATCGAGTTTTGAAGTGGAGAGAAATTTTCGTACGTTAAAATCGTGATTTAGAATGAAAATTTACGAAATTGAAATCTAAAACCTAATCTAAACGAAAATTAAAGATAATAAGAAGATAATCTAGCAAAAACCGCTTCCACTAAACCCATTTAGCGATCGAAATGAGGTGATTAAGCCGATTAATCACCGAAAACGCCAAGAACGTCACGACGAGCTTCAAGCTGCGATTTCTCTTTCGATTTTCCACCAAATCTTGATTTCAACCCCTCCATGGATGCGGAAATGAAAGAGGAAGAGGATGGAATCAAGAGAAACGAGAGGATCGGTGTCTATACAAGTCAATTTGATTGAAATCCAACTCGAATACAATCGTGAAGAACATCTCTATTTAAACAAAATTTGGGCGTAACCATCCAATCGTTTTGATCGACGGTTACGATGAAACGGTCCATTGTGGACCGTTTCTAAAAAGTCGTGATCGTCGGATTTGAGATGGACGGCCTGGATGATCTCGTAGATGATCGTTTATAAAACGCCTCTGATGTCACCTCTTGGATCGCGATCGGAAGGCTGAGATGCGATCCGCACAATCGAATCGTAGCCGTTATAACGCCCCTTTAATCAACACGTGCGTTGATTTTGATCTGGTGGTCCACGCACCACATGATCGCCGCGTGTGATGCCGCCACGTCGCTGAAATCTGGCAGTTATAATTCTTGAAATCGCGCACGTGCTTGATGATCACTCCGTGGTCCGGTGTCCACGCGATCGACGCGCGTCTTTTCATCGCGCCTTCGATCCGACGTTCAACATGCGTCCACGTCACCTGCATGGTAAGTAGAGTGTGGTTTTAGTCCCGCACCGAAAATAAAAAAGAGAATCGTCGGGTTTATAAGACCCGACGATCTAAAGCGTTAATAACCCTTCCCATCTAGGGAAGGCTGAAGACCCATTTTCTATATATATAATAATAATAAATATACTATAAATATAATACGCGCCACGTAGGCGCTGCGCGGGTCCGCGTGGCTCTGCCACATGGCCTTGCGTGCCACGTCGCACCCGCGTGGGACCCGCGCGCTTTTTGCCTTTTATTTATTTATTTATTTTAAATATTTTTTAAATAGAAAATAAAATCATAAAAATCAGGAAAAAAATCCGAAAAAAATCCCTAAAAAAATTATAAAAAAATCATATCTTTTTAAAAATACAACTCCAAATTAATCCAAATTTCTTTCATTTGATCTGAAATTTAATTATCTATCATTCTAAAAATTCAAAATATTTAAATAACAAGAGATTTAATTTATATTTCAGAAATACACTCATTTCCTTAAGATTTTAAGTTTAGAAATTTAAATGAATGTTTATAAAAATAATTTCTCTTATTATTTAACTTTAAAAACACTTATAATCTCAAGTAAAGATGGGTTATAAAATCTTTAATCTTTAATTCATCAAATTAACCCGAAATTTAGGTATTTTCGAGATATCTTTTAGAATTTGGTCAAATTGGACGATGAATTGAGGTGAGAAATTAGGGAAAATGGTGTTTTTAGAAAGAAGACTTCAAAACGAATCCACGGAATCAAGAATCATCGAATTTGGACTTGATTTCGTGGAGAAATCGAAATTTAAAGTGGAGAGAAATTTTCGGATGTTAAAATCGTGATTTAGAATGAAAATTTATGAAATTGAAATCTAAAACCTAATCTAAACGAAAATTAAAGATAATAAGAAGATAATCTAGGAAAAACTGCTTCCACTAAACCCATTTAGCGATCGAAACGAGGTGATTAAGCCGATTAATCACCGAAAACGCCAAGAACGTCACGACGAGCTTCAAGCTGCGATTTCTCTTTCGATTTTCCACCAAATCTTGATTTCAACCCCTCCATGGATGCGGAAATGAAAGAGGAAGAGGATGGAATCAAGAGAAACGAGAGGATCGGTGTCTATACAAGTCAATTTGATTGAAATCCAACTCGAATACATACATCGACGAAGAACAAGTCTATTTAAAGGAAATTTGGGCGTAACCGTCCGATCGTTTCGATCGACGGTTACGATAAAACGGTCCATCCTGGACCGTTTCAATTAAGTCGCAATCGTCGGATTGAAGATGAACGGCCTGGATGATCCGATGAAACGCTTTAAAAAAAACGCTCCGATTTAGCCCCTTAGATCGCGATCCGACGGTCTGGATGTTCCCATCACGGTTCGATCTGGACCGTTATAACGCCTGAGATTTGCGCACGTGTCTTTGATCGCGATCAGTGGTCCACGCGTCCACCCGATCAAGGCGTGTGATGCTGCCACGTGGCCTCCAATCCGACCGTTATAATCCCTTTTATTTAGCACGTGTTTTGATTAAATCAGGTGGTCCGCGTGTCCACCCGATCGACGCACGGTCTTCATGGCCAGTCTGAATCCAACACTCCTGCTTTTGCCACGTCGCCTGCAGCTATAAAAACTTACCGTTTAGTCCCACACGGAAAATGATTTACGAAATCGTCGGGTTTATAAGACCCGACGGTTTAGAGGGTTAATAACCCTCCCCGTATAGGGCAGGCAAAAGACCTCTTTTATATACTATAAATAAATAAATATATATGTATACATCGCCACGTAGGCGCTGCGCGGGTCCGCGTGGCTCTGCCATGTGGCCTTGCGTGCCACGTCGCACCCGCGTGGGACCCGCGCGCTTTTTGCCTTTTATTTATTTATTTTAAATATTTTTTAAATCGAAAATAAAATCATAATAATCAGGAAAAATCTAGAAAAAATCCCTAAAATTGTAAAAATCATATCGTTTAAAATACAGCTCCAAATTAATCCAAATTTCTTTTATTTGATCTGAAATTTAATTATCTATCATTGTAAAAATTCAAAATATTTAAATAACAAGAGATTTAATTTATATTTAAAAAATACACTCATTTCCTTAAGATTTTAAGTTTAGAAATTTAAATGAATGTTTATAAAAATAATTTCTCTTATTATTTAACTTTAAAAACACTTATAATCTCAAGTAAAGATGGGTTATAAAATCTTTTAATCTTTAATTCATCATAATTAATCCTAAATTAACACATTTTGAGATTATAGCATAAAATTGCATAGAATGATAGAAATGCACTCAAAGTATGATAACATGCACATAAATGTAATGTTTTATGCCTTAATTTGCATTAATAATCATGTTTTATCATGTTAAGATTGCATGTGATCAATATACACATCCTCATTCAAGATCTATCAAGATGTATATAAATATATATATATATATATATATATATATATATAAATGTGCAATGTTTCTACACATATATATGTTATTTTAATAACATAGAGATATAAATATATTTGGTTCATTATGACCTTATAGTGTACACACTTGAAATTTGGATTTAACTAATTATAAGGTGGAAAGCATATAAAATTTGGAAGATACTTAGAGTACTCAAAACCTCCAACTGTATAAAGTGGAATCAGGAGGAGATCATATCATGGCATTATTGACTCAAGGAAGAGAGAATAAAACAACCTCTTAATCCATATCAAGAAATGGTGAAGTGTTTGAATTTAAATAGGAAAAGAATATAGAAGAAAGGACATAAGAAGGTTAGATATAGAGGGAAACGATGACACAAAGATAGGGAAACAGAGAAAAATGTTCAAAGGGAGAGGAAGGTACAAGTGAGCCATGCACATGGGCCTTGGATCACCACAATAAGGGACTAGTGGGTCATCCTAACTTATAATATAAATGATAGGGTGAGAACATTAAATTGGAGCCTCTTAGGCCTTCCTGGCTGCCCCACCTTTCTCAGACACAATCAATCACCAGAATTTAGGGCTTCTCTCAAGAATTCAAGGTTTCTCTCCTAAGTATCCATGCATTTAAAAAATTATTTCTTATTCACATCATCTTGAGCTTTTGATTTTTCAAGTTATCTTGTTAGTAATATATTCCTAATTAATATTAGATCATTTTATTAAGTTAGATGCAACCACTCGTTCTTTTATGATGTTGTATTTATTGATAAAAATCAATCTGTATTGAAGATTGAATTCAAAAGTAAGCGAATTGTACTAAATATTTTCCCTTGATTTTTAATGCAGAATATGTTCGTCAATTCAAGGCTGAAAGTAAAAGTAAACTCAAAGAAAAGTTAATAAGAACAAGTGGAGTCAAATGAGTAGAAGCAGACTCAAGGTAAAGTAGACGCTAAGTCAATCACCCATGTCAAGGGTCAACTAAGGAGATTCAAAGTGAAAGTCAACCAAGGGTCAAGTTAACTCAAGAAACTTTAACAAAGTCCAATTTAACCATAGATCATAAAAGATTTTGGCCCAACTAGGTTATCCCACTATGGGGCCATAGTCCCACAAGGGCCAACTAGGTTAACCGTAAATCATGAAAGATTTTGGTGCTTACATCATCTTCTCCTTTATATATAGAGACTTATAACCTCTTCTTAAACTATCTAATGTTATCAAAGAATTTATTTGTTCAATTGTACCAAATACAAAATTTCTTGCCTCAAAATTGAGGGTCTCTTTGGCCATTGCTGCCGTTACTCTATTGCCATCAATGCCTTCCCCTCTTGCCTAGTGTCTGCTGTCCCTATGGCCAATTTCTCGTACAACTAGGAGGGCTGCCACCCTATTGAGCTAGAAGAGCAGAAATAATGTATAAGACGCAAAACCTTCCACGACATGGCAAATGCATTCAACAGCTCCTATGGATTCTTCAAGATCTTAATTCATCTACTCCTAGTCATGCAATTGATGTAGAGCTCATGGATTTCATCATGATTTTTTATGGAAACCGAGAGCATGTCATACATGATGTTCAATATGTTGGGCAGTCCAATACGACCATCTTCTTGTCTCCCATGTCAATATGTTGCTCATAAAAAACTTATCAATGACGACTCCTACACTTGTGTTGTCATAACAAAACTTGTCTGAGCCCTAAATGGCTCCATGGAGATTTCATCTCCTGTGCTCATGGATTGTCATTGGGAGGCCTTGGTGTCCTCGATTTCAATCTCTCTAGTACCCATGTCTTTGTCATTTTCGTACTTTTCCACAATCACGGACACATTGCCTTCCTCCACTCCAAGAGGTGCAATAGCAAGAATGGCAAAGTCTTTATCCCCACTTGAACAACCAAGTTTAAGATATGAGCTACACATGGCATATATTGCTTTTCTATGAATTGTGGGTTCATGACCTTTATACTCTTTGCAATCATGATAACATCCTCTTTTTGCTAGAGTTGTCCTTAGTCTTGATGGCAGAGACCTGCATGCACAAATGATGAGTGAGTCAAATTGAGGGTAATAGAAGAAAGTTTTAGCAT
Organism: Lemna minuta; assembly: GCA_024174645.1. NCBI lineage: Eukaryota > Viridiplantae > Streptophyta > Magnoliopsida > Alismatales > Araceae > Lemna > Lemna minuta. The sequence continues at coordinate 4,240,715 of CM044116.1, read as the reverse complement.
GCCATGAAATACACCTTTGTGGACAATGTGAAGTTCTTGACTAGGTAAACAATGATCTTGACTATGATGTGGCCATGGCTTTCTAGATACATCCCTTGATGTTGAAAACTTTAATTAGAAAAAGCCACTTTGCATCAACTTGATGAATGGTGATTCCCAGGAGCCTAATACTATTCTTTACACTCCAGTGTATTTGCAGTGAGAGACACTCCCTCTACATCCATTACGAGACACTTCACATCCTACTACATCCACTCATACATCTACATTGTCTAGTGCTTAAGATTAGGAGGGTTGAGGAAATGAATTGATGCGGTCATTGATTACACACCAATTTGTGTCAAAACTATTACCAAACTCACCAATTTTATTAAATAATCATGAATTAAGGAGTATAGTGGTGAACAAGGGTAATTAAGGGTCAATTCCATGGAGAATTAGGGTAATTTCAGATGATCTTTTGAAATTCGATGAAATCGGACGATGAATCATGGTGAGAAATTAGGCAAATTAGTTTATTTGGAAAGAAGACTTGAAAAGGAATCCATGGAATAAAAAATTACTAAATTTAGATCAAGATTTGTGGAGAAATCATTAAGTGAATAAGAGATAAATTGCTGAAATTAAAAATTACAAAAAATCAAAATTGACTAAAATTACGATTCAAAATTAAAATCTAAAGCTATATGAAGGAAGATTGGGATGAAAATGATCTCTTACCCAAGATTGTGCTCGAATTGATCCAATTATTTGTCGGATCAAAGGCTTTTCATTCCCGAATTCAAAAAATGATCGTTGATGTTCAAGAGCCGATTTCTTCATATTCTCTCAACGAAATCTCACTTTCAAGCACTCCTTGGATGTGGAAATTGATCTAGAAGCGATTGGAAGCAAGAGATTCAAGGGATTTGATGTCTAAACAGCTTGATTACTCAAATTGCCCTAGAATGCTTTACAATGTTGAAGAACACCTCTATTTATAAGGTGAATTGGGCGTAACTGTCCGATCGAGTATTTAATATTCAATCAACGGCTTTGATGAAACACATGAGTGCAAATCGTTACGGTTAAGTTGTGGTTGTTGGATCTCAGATGGACCGTTGAGATGGAGTCACATCATGCGCATTATAAGTATCGCATCAAATGATCGCCACTTGATCTTGATATGATACTTCATATGCATCTTGTCAGTTTTAATCGCAACCGTTATAACTCCTCAGATCGACAACTGAGATTAAATCATTTTAAAATGATTTTCAGGTGAATAGAATTGCGCCACGTACCCCCCCCCCCCCCCCGCCTTAAGTGATGATTGACGGTTGTGATTAATTGCGCGATCGAACACTCCAAATAAAATCAAATAAATGAAAATAAATTCAGAAAAATTCAAAAAATTTCAGAAAAATTTAGAAAAAATTCCTCAAAATTAGAAAATTAATATTTGTCAAAATATAACTCCAAATTAATCCAAATTTGTTTAATTGGATCAGAAATTATATTATCTATCATTCTAAAAAGTCAAATTTAATAAATAACATGATAATACATTTCTATTTAAAAAGTACACTCATTTGTTTTAGATTTTAAAACTTTGAAAAATATATGAGTGTATATAAAATGATTTCTCTTATTATTTAACCTTAAAAACTAATTATAATCTCAAGTAAATATGGGTTATGAAAATATTATCCTTAATTCATCATAATTAACCCTAAATTAATGTATTTTGGTAGTATAATGGCTTTTTCATAGAATGATAGATAGACACTAAAAAAATATGATAACATGCATTATAATGAAATATTTTATGCCTTAATTTACATTAATAATCATGTATTTTCATGTTGAGTTAGCATGTTAACCAGGGTCAAGGTGAACTGTCATGGCATATTGCCACAGTTACTTCAATATAACATCGTTGATGATCCTATCAAGCAAACATAATGGATGAAGACGTTGTTCACCTTCTTTTCTGCATGGTCTCACCATGCATGAAATGGTGGCACCACTCCCCCATTTGCACTACCAAGAGAGCCAATGACAAGAGTTTTCCCACCATCTATGCCCTTCATACTATCATGTCTCTATGAATGGTTGGTCTTTAGAATGACTCCCTAAGACATTTTGGCTCCTGTCCACATGTCTCTATATAAATTTTGAGGGTTATTTGGATTCCTCTTGCGATAGATGAGACATGTGTAGCGTGTGATGTATAATATATGCCTTCAAGCCAATCAGACCCCCACTTCTCATTGTATATCCATTGAAATGAAAAAAAAATCATTTTTATTTTTTAAAAGGAAGTCCATGAACATATGCAATGAAAAAAAATGATGAGATCATGATACTAGTATTTAAATATATGTTTTAAATATTCCTATTCAAAGGATACTAAAAAAATATTGACAAATGTCTAGAAAGAATAACACTTTCTTATCACACTCATACAATGAATATGGCTAATCCTATGGCTATTGATATGTAGACACTAAAGATAGATTGTGGGTGCTCGTTAAAGAAAGAGTTCATTAAATGTTAATATACCTAAATATTTATTAATTTATTGATATTGTAGTTTTGTAAGTCATCCTTAGGCTTGAGGCACAATAGACATCTTGTGGATGCTTGATTGTCTTTTGGATATGACTTACCTATTCCTAATATAGGATCTCCAAAAAGTCAAAGATAAGATATAAGATGAAGTTTTGAAAGATGATTAAGTGGCCAATATGGAATCATTTCTCATCAGTTTAAATATAGATTAACTCAATGAATGAGATGTGATTAAATCTTTGGCCAAAAATATCAAAGAAGCTTTTCTTGATAATTTCATTTATGCATTAGTACTAAGTGGAATGACCAATTAGGATTTGAAAAATGACTATCCCAAGTCACTTAAGACTATTGCACAAAAGAAGGATTATATGTACACAATTGATAATAATAAAGGTTCTATAAGAGACTCTGGTATAAAACTTTATGTCTTCTAGAGCATAGGCGTAGCTTGGCACCACATGGGCTAAACAACTCAACAAATCAACTTGTGTAGCTTAACAACTCAACTTGTGGATAGGGTTAATTAATCATTGATTAATTTAATGATATGTTGATATATTTAATTGACTCATTTGAATTTTTAACTAGATAGATGTATGAGCCAAGAGGGTGCACACGTAAGGTCAATGGACATTGGTAGATAGAGACATCTTTATGAAAGTTTTGTGACAAGTTCCAAAAACCAAGAGTTTATAGATAAGAGGTGGGTGCCTATCCCTTGGGGTTCCCATTTGAGCATTGGTGAGTAATCACCCCTCTATTCTCTTCCTCTTGGCCTCTCCCTTGGTTATCTAGTGGGACTAGATGGTGAGGAGATCTTCAAGGAGTTGAATACAAGGTACGATAAAAGATCTAAATGTCCAATGATCATGAAAATATTGATGAAAGGTTGGACATCTGAGCAGCTTCAAAGAGCTCCTTCAAGGATCCGTGTAACTATTGATTTTGATGTGCACTAGATGATAGAATCATTTCTTCATGATGCCATATGTTTCAAATTCTTGATTCCATTATCTTCTAACTCACTCAAGTTTTGCAATTGAATTTCAAGGGCCTATTGAACCTCAAATCCCAACACCCTTCACCTATGGGCTTTAAGTATTGGACGATGGTGGACCCTAGTTTGTAGGGTGGCTTGGCTTGACAACCAATGGGAGTATCATTGGTTGTCCATTCCTCACTATGAACATGGACATCCTCCAACCCCTTAGTCGATTCTAATCGAACACTACTTGTCTCTTTAATCACAACTCAAAAGGAAATGATGGAATCTGACATGAAATTAGGCAAAATTGAAATCAAACTTCATAAAAATATTAAATGTTAATGTAAACATAAAATTAAAAAATGTAAAGAAATCTTAAATTAATATCTATTAAGTTAAAAATTTAAAAAAATAGTAAAAAATCACTAAAATCATTAATGCAAAATGCTAAAGCAAACAAATAAAACAAATATTAAATTAAAAATTAAAAATTAAAAATTAAGTAGTATTAATATCTATTAAACAAAAATCAAAGCATTTTTCTTCTTTCAAAACTATGCGTTGGAAGTACAATTAGTTATCTGGACTTTTCTTTTTTAGTAAATCAATGGGATCATTATCAATGATCCCATTTATAATGAGTAGGGCCAAATAATTCAATTGAAGTAGTCGTTGAACCAATCCACATAGTTCTAGCAACAATGAAAGCTATAAAAAACATAGTCATGATACTCTTAGAAAGAATTGTTTGAATATTTCACTTACATAAGCCCTTGTTTAGTTTTTGAGGTAGGCGGCACTAAGATGGAATAGACGTGCCAATATGCCCAATTTCCCCTTGCCATATGATGAGAAGATATTCCTCTTGGACCAAAATGATCAAAACCTTCTATACCCCCACGTTGGACTTACAGGATGCAATTTTCTAGTTAGCCCATGAGGATAAGACACCCATATTCAAGGACCATACAAGCCCATTACATGAATGCAACAAAGCATGCCAACCTTGAAAGAAATAAATGAATTCCAAAGATCTTAGGAGAATCCAAAGAAGATTTTCTTGTATGTCATCACAAAATATTTCTAGAACCCAATACATTGAATGCCAGATAGCTTCCTACAAACACCTGTCGAAAAACACAATATGTGCACTTGCTACACATTTGTAACCCCAAATCCTTGGATTAATTATAGTTTCCCTTGTAATACTCTGATCCCAAAATGATTCATGAAAGGTATCATGAAGATACCCTTAACTCCACATTGGAAGAAGAATGGGATCTAAGGAATCAAAAGTCTTTAATTCGTAGAGATCCATTGGACCAGCCCGACTAGCAACCAAAGTTCTATGAAATTATATGAATAGAAGGCAACTGACCAAGATCATTTAATACAACAACGTGAACAAGATTAAACAATTTAAAGAAATTTGAAATTCATATCTTTTAAATAAAAAACAAATTAACAAATTAAAAATCACTAAAAGCATTAATTCAAAATTCTAGAGTAAACAAAAAAATATTAAATTTGAAGATCATAAAAAAATTAAATTAATATTAAACTCATAATTCTTAAGTTAAAAAAATTAAATAATTTAAACTAAATATCATATGAAAAATGGTCAAGTAAAAAAAAATGCAAGCAATTTAAATTTAGAAGTATGAGGCACAAATTAATACTACAAATTGAACTAAATATTATTTTAAAATGTCATTAGAATTAAAAAAAATAAGTGAACAATAAATTCATAATTGTGAAATTCAAAAAAATTAAACAAACATAGTGACATAGTAAATGATGAATGCTAAATTATGCAAAATAAACAAACTTTTAATTTGTAAATGTTAAGTTTAGTAAAAATAAAAAAATTGCACAAAATTTTAAATTGCTAATGCTAAATTAAAAAAATCAAAGGGATGAATGAATGTTAACATGATATTAAATTCATAATTTTAAGCTATAAAATCAATCATATCACAATAAATAACTCAACAGGCATTCATAATTGTAAAAATTAAACGTATAAGTTGAATAAAAATTCAAAATATACAAATCAACACAATATTTAAAAATTATGGAAATTCAGTATAAGTTTCCTGATTTAATATGTCTTAGGAACCCTCAAGACCTCAAATGGGTTCTTGAAATGCAAATGACTTGCGGCGGCCCATGGCGAAAGAAGTCAGCAAGTGCAAAGGTGGGCTGGCAGAGAACACTCACCTGATGGCGGCTATTTACAATTGTGTTGGCAATGAGGTTCACGGCAGCGGCAGGCAAGCTTGGTAGTTAGGGCCTCAGGCAGTCAAGTGGTAGTTAGGTTTAGCCATTCAGGGATTAGGGTTTAAGTTTAAAAATCAAGTTCTTTTAAGTTAAACACTAATTACTTTTAATTTATACTTTTTTAGTAAACCCAAGCCTAATCTAGTAATTTCTAATTTTAAAATTTGTATAAAACTTATAACAATATTGGATGTGGATATTGGATATCTCATACCCACCCTCGATAATCGATGGCGGCATCCCGGCATCGTGTATATAATCAGATGGCGGTACCATGAGAGGCACCGATATCAGATGACGGCCCATCACATTCGATATTGGATAACTTTCTGATATCTAAGTCCGATGACAGTATTGGCCGTCGATATCTGCCCCAGTATCGGCATTCGATACAGTAAAATACCATCAAACGGTCAATCAGTAAGGACCAAGAGCCCTGGACAAAAAGAAACACAGAATTCAAGTGCATGTAATTAAAGAGGGCAGGTATATCCCTTTCTATTTATTTCTTAAAAGAGTAAATTACATAGGGAGGGAAGAGAAAGAACCTTCAGTGAATATAGCTGTGAGAAGGAAAAAAAATATCCCCAGATTAGAGAGATACACATATTTGATAAGAGAGAAGGCATGCATTTCCAGATAGAATGGCCCAAAGGGCTGCTCGCCCACCTCTCACCCAAACTATCTGAGAAGAAAAAAAGAGCTGCTTTCCACACAAGCACAACCCGTTTCTCTCACTAGAACCCGGGTGGGGGCGTCTGAAGAGGAACTCTACGAGTCGGTGGCAGGGTCAGCTCTGGTGCGGTGGGGGGCTTGAGAGAAAGGCGGCGCTTGTAGCGCTTGAGGACGGAGGCAAGGTTTTCCTTGCCTTTGGGGAAGGCGATGTCCCCGGCCGCGGTACCGGAGCGACCACGACGACCAGAGATGGCAAGTTCAACGTCCTTGACGATGTCGAGGACTTTGGTGGCTGGCGTGCAGGCTCCGCGGCTGGCTCTCGCCCCATTGGCTGGTGGTGGGCTGCCCGTTCCATGCCAATATGCTGCTGGGATGTTCAGGCAGGGGCATGCAGATGGCGGTGTCCTCACCCTTCCGAATGCCAACTCCAAGATTCCCTAAAGAAAATAAAAGAATAAGACAGTAATGACGATGATGATTGAGGAAAAAGAATAAGATGACAACAGTGATGATGATGATGAATGAAGAAGAAAATGATCATTATGATCATGATCACGATCAGGGTGGGTCATAATTATATTTTTTGAAAGTATCAAGATCGTAATTCTGAAAATGATGATTATTAGAATGACCACTGGGTTAAGTTGGCTGACCCACTTGGCCCGATATGGCCAGTTAAGGGCCCATGAAACAATCCATGTTCTCAACTACCCCACTTTCCCATGTTCTCCACTGCCCCACTATTCCATGCTCTCCGCTGCCCCACTATCCCATGCTCTCCACTATCCCACTACTCCATGATCTCACAGTCTCTCATTTACTTCTCCTAATGTAACCTCATGTAATCTCTCCTTTTTGGTCAATGCAATGCTACAGCCTGGTTCACTTCCCTGGCCCTACTATGCTGCTGCAACGATGCCTGGATGACAGTGATAATGATGACGATATTGATGCCAACAACAACCATGGTGATCATGATCAAGAGGATGATCAAGACCACGATCGTGATGGGCATCATTATCATGATGGCACTGATGCTTATGACAAGAATATTAATCATGAAAGATGAAGAAGATAATCCGAGAAAGAAACCCACAGAGACCCACAGAAAGTAGATTCAAGAAAAAGAAGAAACCCGAGAAAGAGAAGGCACTTGACCTGGAGGCGATTGAGGACGTAAGTATACTTGCCCCATAGCTCAGGCCGGCTCTCCAGCTGGGACAATTCCAGCACCCGCATAATGCACCACAACCCAAAACTCACCACCAGCCCCATCCTCCACACGCAGCTCTCCCCGCAGCTTAGCACAGCCACTGTCACACCCTCTGGGTTCCCCGCCAACCCCAACCTCCACCAGAAACCTCTCTTTGGCCGCAATCTGGTTCACGATCCACTCATCTGCTCCCCCCTCCTGCTTGAACAGCCACTCCGAGCCCTCTAGCTTCATCATCTTCTGCACACACACTCTCACTGCCCTCACTGTTGCTGCCTCTGACTCTGCATAAGAGAATAATGGCTCCTTCTGTTCCTCAAAGAACTGCTCAAAAGGCTGTCTCGCCCACAGAGACTTTGTATCGGTGGTGGGCCCCCCGACAGAGTCAAAATCAAAGTCAAAATCAAAGTTCCCGATGGGTCCCCATTGTGATATGGATGGCAGGCTGCGGTACTTCTTGTTCGGACCATTAGTCTCCATGCCCGGCTGCAGTGGTGGCTCATAGGGGGCTCGTTTCTGGAGAGCAGAGGAAGATATGGGAGAATACTGGGCTCGTTCTTCTTCTTCCTCTTGGGGGTACCTGAATGGGCCCTTGTAGCTTGAACCAAAGAAAGTTCGATCTGGGCTGTTTGGATTGTGAGAATATCGGCTGCTGCTGTTGAGCCCTCTGACGTGGGAGGAGATCTGGCTTCCATGGATAGTTGCAGGCTGGTAATCCCAGTTGTTGTTATTATGAGGAAGACGGAGGCTGGAGTAGCGCCTCTCAGCTGCTTCCAAGGCATTTGTTTGACTTGTGTTCCAGGAACTTGGCTGCTGCAAGGAGGAAGAGGACAAGGACCATGATGTGGGTAATCCTGCCTGCCCTAATAAGGAAGGGGTGTAAGTTCTTGGGTTTCTCGAGGGAAACATCTCGACTTTGGGTTGTGGGTCAACAGTTTTGCGATCCAGACCAAGCAAGATGTCAAGCCTCTTGGCTAGCGCTTCCTGGGTCACCTTTCCGTGGAGGTCAAATAGTGAACCCCAGAACTCGTCCAGAATAGCTGCAAAAGTCCGCCGAGCTGACCGGCCGAGTCCTTTCGCCGCTTCTGGTGTTTGCACAGGAGGCGTTGGTTTTAGAGGGATGTCCTCCTGGTTCTCAACTTCTTCTGCCACATGACAGTCAGGTTTGACTTCCGGGGACTCTTCTACGACTTCAGTTGACTCTTCTTGAGGCGACTCTGGAGGGGAAGAATCCCGTTCCTCGGGTGGGTCAAACTCGACGTCCAGAGAACTCTGGAACAGCGGCTCCACCTCGGGTGCGGACGCCACGTCATCAGTCTCTCTGATCATGTCCTCCTCTTTACCTTCTTCTCGTTCTCCTTCCGCATAGACTTGTTCATGGCGAGATTCCAGGGGCCACAAATGGAAATCTTGACCGTGGCTAGCTGACTTCAGAGGGGTCACAGCTAAATATAGAGTCAACGCCAGGGAGAAAAACGCAATCGAGAGAATAACCGCAAACTGGGGAGAGAAACCGTTGAAGCCTCTGAGAGATGCCACCCAGCCGCCATTCCCGAACACAAGCTCCATGCAAAAGAGCACGTTGGGTGCCAGGATCCCAAAGAACGCCACCAGAGCCCACATCTCCAAATGCCAGGAGATCGCGGAGGAACCCATCAACGGTCTGGACGATGCCACGCGGAAGAGAGGGATCACCGATGATGGGAGCGCCATGGCGGGGACCACTTGGCAGAAAACGAGCAACTGGTAGACACCCTCAGCCCCGCCGCTCCGAGCGCAGAAGAGAGAGAAAAAGGCGGCCAGGGTTCTTACGAGCACTCGATAGGAGAGAGAAGGAATGCTGACGTGGAACAGGTCTCGGAGAATTACCATCCCGCAGATGCCCCCCGAGAGTGACGTCACCGTGCTCGACAACAAGAGAACGAGGAAGAAGGCGATAGGCGGAATGGGAACCCGGAAAATCTGAATAAAATAGAATTAAGTGTGAGAAAAATAATTTAGGATATTTTATACTTTCGTAAAAATGGTAACCTGGTCCAGCAGAAGGAAGGCGTCCTGTAGAGTATTCACGGTCAACCCGGAGCTGTCGTAAACGGAAGCAGACGCGTTGATCAGCACGTAGTTGACTAGAAAGATGCCGGAAAAGACGAACAGAACAGCAAACAAGTGATCTTGGCATAAAGCATACGCCTCTACGCTCGCCGGTCTTTTTCCCCGCTGCGTCAAAGTACAATAGTCAAGATTATTCAGAAGTCAACGCACCAGTGCTGATACAGAATTCGGGTAGAAGGGATGAATCATGTTTTACAAACCCTGGAGCATAAAAAGTCAAAATATCCAAAGTAGGAAAAGTCAACGCACCTGTACGGAAGCAGAATGGATGTAGAAATTATGAACCATGATGTTAGAACCCAGGAGGGCCATAACGGAGTAAGAGGTTCCCCCGGTCAACCTGGGGAAAATTCCGTTGACAGAGAGAGGAACTTCAGGTTGACAACTCAGAACTCCTACCACGTAGAACAGAAGAACGAAACCCGAGATGCCCAGGTAAAATATCTCCGCTTTTTCGTTATCCTGAAATTCCCGATTATTTCTACTCCGAAAAATGAATAATAAATAGATTCTCAAGTGAATTTACCAAATAGGAATGGACAAACGGAAGCGCCACAGTGATGATCATCGCTAGGAGAATGCAAGGGACAATATCCATTCCGGATAAGATGAATAATCCATGAGCAACTCCCAAAATCTGAGATGAAATCCGGAGCTCATTAATTATTGAGAGAGAAAGATGAATCATGTTTAGAGAGAGAGAGAGAGAGAGAGAGAGATTCACGGTGCTGATATCCATGGCGATGGTGGAGATCTCCGCCTGAATTCCAAGCATTATACAGACAGATCGGGAGTACTCCGTGCTGTAAATCTTTTAAATTATAAAATAATACAGTTAGAGAAATTCACCCACGAAGAAATCAAAAAACCCAAATAACCAAATCTACCTGACCGAGATTCTTCTCGGTTGTGACGCCGATACTGGAGGCGAGATATTGACAGAAGACAGCGGAACAGTTGAGGAGAATCATGAGCGGCAAGAGGCTGAATCCGAAGGATGCTCCTCCTTCAATCGCAGCAGTCCATTTTCCTAGATCTATGTATCCCACTGATATAATCAGAGCTGGTCCTAGAGAAGGAAATATCTGAGGCGCCATTAGAAAACGATTATCCGCTTCGATTCACTTCCAGCGCTGAAGAAAAAAGAGGACAAGTGTATTAGGGTTTTATTTTTTACAGAAAATTCAATAGAGAATTTTAAAAAGCGAGCGAATCGTCGAAACTTACCACCAAAACGGGGAATCCGGCGGTTCAGCTGCATCGATAACGGATTACAATCGGAATTCTGTCTTGCCAGAACGTGAAAAAAGAACTCGGGATTGGGCGAGGCGGAAATTCAAAGCAAATAAAGATAGTACTGTCTGAAAGAAGAAAGGGAACTGGATAAGAAGAGTTCCCGCGAGCAACAGTCAACTTTACCTCTCAAAGAACTCGCGGAAATCCGAAACCCTCGCTCTTCGGTCCTCTCCTTGACTCTCCGCAGAACGAACCGTTACCGCCTTCTAACGGAATCTCAACGTCCGTTAGTAGCCGTTAGAGAGAGAGAGAACATTCAATTGGCGGCCTACCGTACGGAGAAGTTTTAGGCGCCGGATCTTGCCGGCAGGCGGCGCCGACGTCGTCGGATCGTGCATCTCATTGCCACGTGTCCCGCTTAGATGCCTTGCCCGTCAGGAAGTCCACTCCGCCTAATCAACATGTTGTGGGTCCCTCAAGATTCGGATGTACTGAGTAGGGGTAAAAGAGTCACTTCTCAAGGGTTTGGACCAGATAAAGACAGCGGATGGGGTCAACGCTCTCCATCTGCCATCAGCGGGAGGGAATTATCAAAGATTTTGACCTGTTTGACCGGACTGGACCATTTCGACGGTCTACGACTTAACGGAGGTCAACGGCCACTTGAAGCTGAGCTGTCCATTTTTGTCAAAAATAAAGCAATTTTTTATAATTCTAGCCTGCTGGCCAGGGGGGAGGAACACTTTTTTTTATTATTATTATTGAATATTTGATGCATGAAACCCTAAAAGAAAAATCCTATGATACCAAAAAAATCTAGAATACATGAACAGAGCATTGACTATGATTTCACTATTTTCCAACAGCTATTTACTAAGCTAAGATGCATATTATTTCACTGATTTAGAACGAATTTCCAAAAATGGTGCATAATTGAAACCCTAGATCCACTATCTCATGAAGGAAAAGGATTCAATGTTGTTTCATCACTTTTGCAAATAAATAATTAAGTGCTAAAAACTTAATGATGCAAGTAACCTTGAAATTAGTAATCGAACAAGACGGGGTGAATTATTTTAATAACCTATGTGTCCAATATGTCCTATCATAACTTCCTTCACTAGCGCCATATTCTATCGGAAGTCACGCCCCCAGCGCACGTTGATCTGTCGTGGCTACACTCTTCAGCTTTATCGCAACACCGCCAAACTCATATATTGTATACCGAATGACGTAAGTCCACTCGAAGGTAATTATGTGGTCAAGATGAGATTGTATGCCTTCAATATTAGATGAGATTGACTCATAGAGTGAGATTCATTGTTAGGTTTAATCTTTATTCAGTGGACATAGTTATGTATTATTCTGGATTAGCTATCATTGAATCCTCATTAAGTGATTCGATCATGTGAAATGAGGGGATTAAGACATTCATTTATGTGTGCGGAGGTTATTTATGTGTAGAGGCAATTAAATCTTTTAATAGTCAACAATAGGCTGACTAATTATTGATTTAGAGGCTTAAGCTCTCCTCACTCTATATAAATAGGACGCCATCGTCCACTTGAGTAACCTAATGCTTATAACCCTCTAGATAGATTCTAATTTCTTCTAGAGATCGAGTAGTTATCTTGGGAATATTCAAGAAGATTATTCTCCACTTAAAAAATCTACAATGATAAAGAATCATCCCACCAATTCAGGTATGAGTTTATTTCTGGTTTTTTATGTATCTGATTATGCTAATGAATTAAGATGCAACTCAAAGTTTCCATCAATTCAATGATATCCTTGGCTAAGATAGTAGAAATATATAAGATAGAGTTCTCAATCATTTCCTCCATGCATCAGTACTAACTCAAGTGACCAATTAGGGTTTGATAGTTGATCATACCTTGAGTCAATAGTTTCATGTGGATAAAGGATTATAGGTACATGATAACCAATGACAAGAATATCTAATGTAATAATTCTTATACACTCCATATCTCTTACCACACATGGTTTTCTTAGCACCCAATAGGCTAACAACCCAACCTATTGATTGGGTTAATATGTCTTTAATTAATTTATATGTAAGTTGATATAGATAATTAATAAGGTTGACCCATAAACATTATATGTATATGGAGTTATTAAGTAGCAAGATATATGGACCTTGAGCGTCATACACATAAAGTTGATGGACATTAGTGGTTATAGACATCCTTTTGAGGATTTTTGTGGAAATTTCACATACCCAATGTCTAAAACTAACGGGAGAATGACCATTCTTGAAGATTCCCTTATAAGCCTTATAGAAACTCTCTCATCTCTCTCTCTCTCTCTCTCTCACTCTCTTAGTGAAAAGTGTTCAAGAGCAGATCTAACTGTCCAAGGATTGTGTAGATAGTATTAGAGGCTAGATACTTGAACAAACTTTAACAACTACTTCAATGAACCCTATAGGTATGGATTTTGAGCTATACCAGATGATAAGAGCATCAACTAATGCCCTTGTATTTTTAGTTTCCTCTCTTCTTCACTCTTCTGCCTATTTAAACTAATATACTCCTCCATTTTTTTATATAGATTGAAATGTTTCTCTAATATTTTTATCTTCTCTTCCTCTACTTTATCAATGCCTCGAGATGATGCCATCTTTCTTCCTCCAGCAAAAATCTAGTCTTTTTTGAACTAGAGGAAAACGGATCAATTTTGACTTTGAAATATTATTATTCATTTTTTTAATAATGATGAATTTGATATAATCTGCATGAAATATACCTAAAAAAATACATGTATTGTATACTTAAAAAATGTAATTAAGCCCACTTTTAGGAAATTATAAAGATTTAAATAAATGAAAGACTAGCGTATGAGTGTAATCATTATTTAACGAGACATTAGTTGATATAAACATATGACTTATAACTATAAAGCATCATTGATATAAACATTCGACTTATAACTATAAAGCATCATTGGTATATTTGACTTACATTTGATTTAAGCTCATTATAGATATGTATGTATTGAATCTTCTCCTTTATGCTCCTTCATCTTTATCTCCCCTATCCTAATTGAGTGAGATTTTCTGAATATAACATATAATGACCCCAAAAAGTGGTGTCTGCCATGGCATCAACCATCGAATGCTATTAGAAGTTGCAAATGGACTATATCAAGATGTTAGAGCCACTTTTTGGACAAATTATTAGCCCAAAGAAATAAGGTTCTAAAGCCAAATATTGATAATTTTTTTGGTAGCTAAATATTCTAATGCCTTAAAAGAAAAATTTGAAAAGGGTTCAGAATAAAAAAATAAGAATAAAAGATATACCGCTGCACCATGGACTGGTCAACGCTATCTTCAAGAAAATTAGAAAATTCCAAAAAAAATGGGCAATTTTTAATATTTCAGGCGTAATTCCTCCAATGATGGCGGCAAATGATGGGTACCCTTTATTCTCAAATACCATGTAGAAAAGGGAGGAAATGAGGATCTATCTCCTTTGTACTAAAGAGATCAAATACTCAGAGTAAACATGAATAAACATACACACTCATCCACACATGGAACAATGTCCAAACCAATTTTTCTTGAAAGGTACGAAGCCATATGCTACTCTTATTCAACTTCTTATTTGATATATTTTCCACAGAAAAGAAAATCGAAATTCCCCAACTTTTTCAACTCCCCAATACATTTAGGTAAAAATAAGGATTGTGTTTGATTAAGAAAAAGGAAAAATAATGTTTAATATTTGAGAGAACTAAATAAACCTCCCATATTTGTCGTTCGATAGTAATTTCAATAAAAATAAGAAGCTATTTTTCAAATGTGAAGTAACAAATAAACTGCATAATCGAAAGTAATAGCATCATGATGGCTGATATTCTCCTACTTTTAAATTTAAATAGACAATCTACGTGTGAAGAAGTAGGAGGAATCTTGCACATTGATGGTGTTCCTAAACATATCTCTTATTAAAAAGAATAAGAGATCAGCAAGGGGATTGTGATATTGTCACTTTTATATCTTACAATGATACATCTTATAATTTTTGGAGGATCACCGATCTTGGGTGTTCTTAGAAATTTCAATTTGATCAAAAGTAAGCCCAAAACGGCGGTTTTTTTTCTAATTTTTCCCCAAATTTATATTTGACATGTCAAAGTTCTGTTTGGAACAATCCAAAATGGCAATGTTCCCGAACATATTATCTAAAAAGAATTTAATTTTTATTTCTTTGCCTTTTCAGATGAAACAAATTTGATGCATTGATGCATCGTATTTTGCCAAAAAAAAGGAGTAATATATTTGATTTTATGGTACAAAATGTAAGCAAAATTCTAGGTGATGAGTGATCAGAATGGATTGTCAGATTCTATCTGATCATTTGATTATCCCCTATTCAGAGAAAATGAAAGTAGCCTATCTTCATTTCCACAATCAGCTGATTGATCGATGCATCGTGGTAATTGATCTGCCTATCTCTCCTCCTCTCTAATATCCATCTTTATCTCGATCTTCCTCTCTGTTTCTCCCTCCTAACTTCAATCTCTCTGTTTATTAAGATAAGCCCTCTCTCCCCTCCTCTTCATCTTCCCCCCCTCCCGGACTGAGTCTACATTGCTCTGCCTCTCTGTTTCTGTCCTCTTCTCTCCCCTCTCACACACTCTTTGTTCCCCTCGTCAATCTCTGATATCTCTCTTTTTGTGTGTGGACTCACTCTCCTTTTTGCCCCATCGGTGGCATCAATGCACCAGCCCATCAGAAGACTGGAGACTGAATTTTGGGGAAGCCGAGAAGGACGGAGAAAGGCAGAAGGAAATCAAATGAAAGAGACACTGTGATGACTTTCTAAAAGAAGAATTACTATTTGATCAAGGTTAGATCAACATGATGATAACTATCAATATCCTTAACAAAAAGAGATCATGGAACATACAGTCTGACACTGGCTATCAAATGAAAGGGTAGCTTGAGACGCCAATCTCTCTGTTGCCTGTTGAACGGCCGTCCCTTACCTGTTCTATTTTCCTTCACATCAGCCAATTTCCAAACAGCGAGCCGAGATTCTGGCTCGACTGCATCTAGCAAGAAATATCCCAGACATCGTGTAGAACGCTCGTCGTTGTCGACCTTGTAATCAACAACCAAAGGCACCTCTCTGAACCGTTCCAGGTCGTCTGGCACCTTCAAGAGTCTCTCCGCTCCTGGAGATGACACCTGAGATGATACCCAAATAGCCAATAATATTAGATTCTCTATTTCTCTTGATCTCTTGCTCCCTCTCTAATGTCAATAATATCTATCTTCAGGTCTCTCTCTCTCTCTCTTCTCCCCTCAGTCTGCCTGTTCTCAATATGATCCATTGTGGAGTCTCTCAAACTTTTTTCTCCCTCTTCCCTCAGTATCATCCATAATTGGTTTCCATCGCTGTTCTTAATATGATTCTTAGTAAGTACTTTCTCTCCCTCGCTCACTCTCTCTCCATTTCTCTTCACTGTGATGAATAACTTGGTCTCTCTCTCCCTGCCTCTCTCTATTTCTCTGTCTCTGTTCTCAATATGATCCTTAGTGAGGACTTTCTCTCTCTCACTTACTCTCCCTCCATCTCTCTTCACCATAATGAATAATATGGTCTCTCTCTCTCTATTCCTCCCTCTAAGTCCTTAATATGATCTATGGCAGGATGCCTCTCACTATTCCTCTCTCTAGGTCCTAAATATGATCCATAATGGGCTCTCTCTCTCTCTCTGTCCCCCGCCCTCCATCTGTCTTCACTATGATCAATAGCATGGCCTCTCTCAATTCCTCTAAGTCCTCAATAATGACCTCTCTCTCTCTCTCTCTTCCGTTTCACCCTCCATCTGCCTTCACTATGATCAATAGCATGCTCTCTCTCTCTCTCTCTCTCTGTCTTAAATACGATCAATAGCATGCTATCTCTCTCTCTCTCTGTCTTAAATACGATCAATAGCATGCTATCTCTCTCTCTCTCTGTCTTAAATACGATCAATAGCATGCTCTCTCTCTCTCTTTGCAATTTTGTTTGTAACAGATGATTTCAAGAAGGCCCCATATCGACAAAACCAGCAGTTTGAGACCAAGCCTGTTGACCACTCACAAAGTCATAAGAAAATTGCAGTTTTAATTTACAAAATGCTCACCTCGAGGCCCAAGTCCTTTGGTATCTCCCCTCTCTCGCCGCTCTCCTTCAGGCACTCATCGTATAATCGGCTGAACTTTTCGATTTCCTCCATATCAGGACACCCAAATCTGCACAAAATATGGTCGGACGCGTTCGGTTCTTAACGCAAGAGGGAGAAATTTCACAATCCAACCTGTTTGAAAATTTATCCAATCTGATGTAAATATATCCTTTGGGAGAAATCTTGAAGCCAAACAACTTAAAATCGACGCCAAAATCGCGGAGCAAAACTTCATTAGCCAATGATAGGGCACGCTCTCCCCAAGCAACGTCCCCCAGATTGATCCCCCCTCCATCTCCTCCATCATCCATCTGAAGTCAAAATGATAAAAGCAGAAAAATTATAACAGGAAGAAGAGACATTCTCCCTTTCCTCAAAACTCGAAAACTCGACCTCGGGATCAGAATCATCTTCATCTTCCCACTCTCCAACTGACAGAGAAAATATAATCACCCGTTAGAAAACTAACCCACGAAAAAATGCCTAATTTGTAAAAAATAATAAAAGATGAGAATAGAAAATACAATCGCATAACATCCCAAAATCCTCGAGCAATTCAATATCTGTATCTTCATCCTCATCTTCCGTCCGGGAACCGAACGATTGTCGCGTAGAAAATCTGAGAGCACAGGGGAAGGAAAAGCTACCCCCGATGGGTAAATTTCCTTCTTGGCGACTATGAAAAAAATGCCTTGCCAATTGCGGCGATCTTTGTGCTGCTAAGTCTATCATGCTATCCGAAAAGGTCACGGGTTTCTTCTCCTGAAGCGGCGATTGAAGAAAGAAGACTTCTTTTCTTAGGCGTGGGCTGTTTTTTCCTCTCCGCCACCATTCCCAGCTCTTTTTCATTGTAGGGTTAGCACTTGCTTTGCTACACTCTCGTTAAGGAGCTTCTTTCCTCGTACTTGAATTTCAGTCGCTGCCTGCACTCATCTGTGTGAAGCGAAGTAAATGGACCAAAGCCCAAAAACTTAGGCCCAAAAATAGGCCCAAACAAGTGTAATAACCCTAAAAACAAGAGGACAAACTACATCAACACTAGGGTTGGATTTTGGGGATTGGCTTTGATCCTGACCCTTGGTCGATCATTTACAACCCACTATCGGCATGATCGTGATGCGGATTGAGGTGAGGATGGATTTACTCAATGTGAAGCCCAAGATTGACCCTTTGGAGAGAGAGAAAGAAAGAGAGAGAAAGAGAGAGCAACATCACAATGTGTCAGTATGAGTCAAAGGAGAGGGAGAGAACGGGGAATCCAAGTTTATAGAGAGATACAAGATGGAAATTTTCCCACTCCTTCTCTCATTGTTTCTCTTGAAGTGGTCTCCCTCTTCCTCTCTCTCTCTCTCTCTCTCTCTCTTTCTTTTCCTACATTTCTCCTCTCCCTCTCTCTAATTGTGTTCCCCTTTGAGTATCGATTGACTCTCTTGTGCTAAAATTTGCGTGTCAGGACCCCCATTAACACACAAAAATAACATCTAAAAATCCACAAGAATAATCAGAAGAAAAGTCTCAAAACATGGTGTAGAGACACCGTGCAATCATTCTGTCACACACGACCATTTCTGTCACACACGACCATGTCCCTTTTGCATCTGCAAGAAAAATGAAATATCATCAAGATTAAAAAAGATTTTTAAGTTTATCTTTGACATAGTGACATAATGTCACAATTTTTGTTTCTTAGCTCGAGAAAAATTTTCAACTCAAATACATTAGTCTTCTGATTAATGTTCTATATCATGAAGGATTCGCTAGTGGATTTCTTTGCATGGATGGAGGTTCTATGCTATGTAAGCAACATCTTCACAGAACTGCAAAACAAAATTTTATAGTGACCATAAAATACCTTGTTTTGAAATAAGCAATCTCTATCCCCAAGAAAGATTTTCAAGCTGAAGTTTTTGTTCTCGAAAGAGCCAAATTTTTATTCAAAGAGCCAAATTTTTATAGTTAAGTAGAATTCTAATAATAATTTGTAACAATCCAATAGAATCCCATTTTATCATAGTAAAGTAGGTATTTTTCTGTCTCATAGGATTTGAAGATTTAGGATCATTGGTACCCTAAAATTCAATAACTCTAGCATCTTGGCCATTGTGATGTTGATTTTGCTAGATATCTAAATGAGTAGAAGAGTACCACTAACGAGACAAAATCTGCCCCGTCACTGAAAATGCACGGACTCGTATCAAAATATATTCCAAACTCACCAATTTAAGATTATAATCACGAATTAGATAGTATAATGGTAAATAAGGGTCGAACCCATGGAGAATTGAGGTATTTTTTTGAGGTGTTCTTCAAAATTTGATCAAACCAAACAATGAATTGAGGTGAGAAATTAGAGATTTAATTTTAGAAAGAGAACTCAAAGACAAATTCACGGAATAAAAAATCACTCGATTTGGATCAAGATTACCAGAGAAATCAAAGAGCAAAAATTAGGGAGAATTTTTCGAACATGAAGAGAGATAAAATTGAAATTAAATCTAAAGCTCAACTAATCTATTATTGGAAATAGAAATATGATGTTATAGGCAGAGAGATCAGGAGGAAAACACCAATTCTAACCCAAAATAGTGCTTGAAATGATCCAATCAATCACCGGATCAAGGGCTCTTTGATAACATGCAAAATTAGACATGATAATACATGATTATTAATGCATATTAAGGCATAAAAGATTTCATTCCTATGCATGTTATCATATTTATGAGTATTTATCTATCATTCTATGAAAAGGTTATTATAATCTTAAAATACTTTAATTGAGGGTTAATTATGATGAATTAAAGATAAATTATTTTATAACCCATCTTTACTTGAGATTATAAGTGGTTTTTAAAGTTAAAATAATGAGAAAATTCATTTTTATAAGCATTCATTTAATTTTCTAAAGTTAAAATCTTAAAGAAATGAATGTATTTTTGAAATAGAAATTAAATCTCTAATTATTTATTAATTTTGACTTTTTAGAATGATAAATAATTAAATTTCTGATTAAATGAAAGAAATTAGGATTAATTTGGAGTTATATTTTGAAAGTTCTGAATTTTCGAATTTTTAGGGATTTTTCGAGAATTTTTCTGAATTTTTAATGAATTTCTAAGGATTTTCCGGAATTAAAAATAGAAATTTCTAATTAAATTCGATTTTTCCAAATTTTTCTAAATGCGCAGGTGACGTGGTGCGATCAGAACCGTCCGATCAGATCGCGATCAACAATCGAGGAGAGGAGGCGATGTGACATCGTGAGGAGCGCCCGATCGCGCGTGGATTCTCATCCGTTGATCTTCACTTAAGTGAAGAGGGGTACGTGGCGAGATCGGGTTCATCGGATGCATTTTAATCTCGACCGTTGATCGCAAGGAGTTATAACGGTTGAGATTAAACCGATTCAAAATGCATCTAGATCGTTCGATCGCAATCCAACGACGAGTGTTTTGATGTGTTTTATAATGCATGCAACATGGCTTTATTTGATGCATCCGATTGCGATCCAACGGCCATGACTTAACAGTAACGATTCGCATCCGCATGTTTCATCAAAGCCGTTGTTGCGTTTCATCAGACGGTTACGCCTAAATCGCCTATAAATTGAGATGTTCTTCATATTTGTAAAGCATTCGAGAGCAATTCAATCAAATTGAACTATTTAGACACCAAATCTCTTGAATATCTTGATCCCAATCGCTTCTAGACTCATTTTCGCATCCACAAAGTGCTTAAGATCAAGATTTCGACGATCGACGAGGAAGAAATCGACGCTTGAACTTCACGATCGTGATTTTCAGATTTTTTATGAATAGCCTTGATTCCAGCGATTAATTGGATCAATTCGATGACAATTGTGGGTTGGGGATCGTGTTTCATTCTAATATATCTTCGTTTAGCATTTAATTTCAATTTAGATTCATAATTTCAAGTGAATTTGTTCTTTCACGATTTCTATTTTCAAAAAAATACTCTCTCTTCAATCTTCAATTTCTCCGCGAAATCAAAGTCAAATTCATTGATTTTTTATTCTGTTGATTTGTCTTCAAGTCCTCTTTCACAAAATATCATTTTCCCCAATTTCTATCACCGATACATCGTCCAATTTGATCAAATTCGAAGAGATCATCAAGAATTTCCCTAATTCCCTGTGGATTGGACCCATATTTACCATTATACCCTTCAATTCAAATTAATTTCATAGAATTGGTAAGTTTGGACTTTATTTTTGAAAGTTCCAATAGGGTGGTTGTTTAACCTAAGAAGGGGGGGTGAATTAGGTTATGTGTTAATTAGGGTTGGGCGGTCCTAGTCACAGTCCGGTTTTTGGCACACCATTCGGTCCAAGTCTCGGTCTTGGTCTCGGTCTGGTCTTGGTCCACCTTCGGTCTCTCTTGACCATGAATATGCGTACATGAAAAGAGATAAATGTATCAACGTCCATTAATAAAAAAATTTTTATTACAGTCTAAAACACAAGATAAAAATTAGAGTTAAAAATTAAAAGGCAAAAATATTTAGAGAAAGAAGAGATGTGAAATAATGGAGAAATAAAAGAGAAGAAAGATATAGAGAAAGAAAGAAGTAATAGAGAAGAGAGAGAGTGAGAAATAAGAGAGAAGAAAGATATAGAGAAAGAAAGAAGTAACGGAGAAGAGAGAGGGTGAGAAATAAGAGAGAAGATTTTTTTAGAGAAAAAGGAATAAGAAAATAAAATGAGATAGATTTTTTTAGAGAAAGAAGAGATGAGAAATAATGATTAATGGAGAAATAAGAGAGAATTAAGATATAGAGAAAGAAAGAAGTAACAGAGAAGAGAGAGAGTGAGAAATAAGATAGAAGAAAGAAGAGAGAGAGTAAGAATAAGAGAGAAATGAGATAGAGTGAGAAAAGAAAAGGAATAAGAGAGAAGATTTTTTTAGAGAAAACGGAATAAGAAAAGAAAATGAGAGATTTTTTTAGAGAAAGAAAAGATGAGAAATAACAATTAATGGAGAATTAAGAGAGAACTTCTAAAGATAAATTCGACAACCCTTACTTTGCGTATTTAGAAAAAACTCTTATTTTGCGGCTGAGAAATGTTACAAATATGTCAAGTATATTAGACTATTCCAATAAGAACAAGATAAATCTGTCCTCCTAGTACAACAAAAAATCATAAAATGGTTCATCAAGGACTTGCAAAGATGTTATCATCAATGAATCTGTGGTCTTAGTAGAGTAAAACGTCAGATAGATATAAATAATTGATAGGTAACCATTTAGAAACACTTAGCGGCTAAAAAATGTTATAAGAGTCAAGAATATATAACCATCCCAACAAGAGTACGATGAATCTGCGATCCCAGTAGAAACCGTATATCATGTTAAAATAAATCATTTCTAAGCAAACATAAAGGATACCCAAAAAAATACCAACTTACATGGGCTCAACATTTGGTCCATACTTGGTGAACTAGACCATAATATCCCTGCCATCTACAGTCCTCCCTGAATTGGGCAACAAAATCGCCAATATTATCTACTGAAAAAAAATCTTAATAAAAATCTTACCATCATTTTTCTCTACGGCTTTTTGGGCCTCGTCGGCATACGTGTAACACACAAATGCAAAACCTCTCGATTCGCCAGTCCTGCACGCCACCGACATTGCTATTTATCATCATTGCGAACAGCGGCATCGACATCGATGTGAAGAATCATAGCTTCTCCCACTGTGAGAGTACATGCGGTCTCTAGGAATGAAGATATCCACGACTTTGCCGTATCGGTCGACGGGAAGTGCGGGAGGGATTTCGCCCTTCGGTCCACGGAAACCGCTCACGTTACTTGGAGATGCCGGAAATGCTGGATGTGGATTTTGGATGCTAGAGAGTGGAGATGCCGGATGGAAGAATTTTCGGGATGACGATTGCCTAGAGATGCGGAAGAAGCAAAATTTCGAACCCCTTGAATGCGGCGACTAGGGAAGGGAATGAGATTTGAGAATTTCAAATACGAAATCTCTCTCTCTCTCTCTCTCTCTCTCTCTATGGTATTTTTGGAATTACGGTCAACGGGTCAAAGGCGGATTTCGCCCTTTGGTCCAAGACCAAAGGCCTGAAGCAGACTGGACCGAATTTGGATCGAGACCGGTCTGACCCATTTTCTGGGACTGACGATCTCAGTTCGATCGGTCTTTGGACTTCCCTAGTGTTAACTTTAATTGTTCATATCTACTTTTTCTGTTTACTAGGATTTGTTAGTTAAGCACTCACTTCTTGTCCTCTCGATGCATCAAATATTATTAGACTGGCTAGGGGACCTAATGTCCCTTAATCCAGTCCCAAGTACTGTAGACTTGGAGCCTCAATGGTGGCGTACGACCCCCGTCGCCACCAAGGCATGACACTACGGCGCCGGTGGAGCCGACACCTACGCGCGTCCAGCCCCGTCGACAGGCGAAGACGAAGGATCCCGAGTTTCACTACACCAAGTGAGACCCTCCTCTCGCCACGAGCTCGCGCGCGTAGAGCTATCTTTCCCGTTTTCTATTTTATTATGACTTTATTTAGCCCGCACGTGTTTAAGCGGGCCTTTGCATGTCTCTCTCTCTCTCTTTAGGCCGTTGGGTGGGTTTCCCTTTGTTTCGGGACCCTAGCCTAAGGCCCTTTCCCTTTTGTGAACCTTTTTATTCTATTTCTATGAGTATGGGTGTGGGCTGTGGGCCTCAAGTGGGCCCCTTTCCTCTCTTGGCCCGCCAAGGGCTCTATAAGAGGGGAAGGGACCCCCACAAACCCTAGCCGTCATTTGAAGAAAGAAAGGGTCTCCTTCATCTCAAGTAGCTGCTCAAGGAAGGACAAGGAGGGAACCAACCGCCGCCACCGCCGCCGCACTCGTAGTGCGCCGCCGTGCCCGCGCCGAGGCGCCGCCTTCTCCCCGCTCTTTGCCCACTGATCTCCTTTGTGCAGCCTTCTAGTCGCCGCCGCCGCGAGCCGCGCCGCTGCCGCCGCCGCTGCGCCGATCGCTGCACCACCACCTCCCTTCCTCCCTCCACGGACCATCCTCTCCATCCCCCACTCCACCTCCACCTCCATCTCCGTGAACCGCCCAGCCGCGCCTCGGCCATCTCCCTCCCCCGATTTCGCCTCCCTTCCCCCTCCACGGACCATCATCCCCCACTTTCCTCCTCCTCCTCCATTTTTCGGCGAACCCCAAGCCGCCGCCTCCCTTTCCTCTTCCCCATCGAAGTTTCCCCTTCCATCCACGTCCAGGCCTCGACCGCCGCCGCCGCAACCCGCCGCCGCCGAGCTCCGCGTCACTGCTGCGCCTAGACGCCGCCTCATCGCGCCACTGCCGTCGTCGACGCCGCGTCGGCTGCAGACACCACAGCCGCCCGCTCGCCTCCCGCGTCACCTCCGAGCTCCACGCCCCATTCCGCCTCGAGGATCGTGCCCGGCTCCTCTCCTCGACCCTGCCGCCCGTGCGCGCGCCTCCGCGCAGGAATCGCCGCGCGCCACCCAGACCTCGCAAGGAAACCCTAGGGGACGAAGTGAAGCGATTCCCGCTGAGTCAACTCCGCGGGAACCGTTCCCCACTTCAGCGGACCAGCTGAAGTCAGCCCGGCCGGCCGGACCGGTCTGACCCACCCGGCTCGCGGGCTGAGTCCGAGTCGATCCTAACCTGCGGACGGCGCACGAGCAGCCCGTCCGTCGAGCCAGCCCAGCCCGGTCGGTCCAGGGCCGCCCTGATCGACCCAGCCAGGCCGGACCGAGACCGCCCAGGGCCCAGGAGCTGCCCAGAGCCAGCCGGCCGCCGTAGCGCCCGGCCCGTCAGGCCCGGGACCGGTCCAGACCGCCCGAGCCGGCCCAGACCGGCCCAGACCGGTCCAAACCGGCCCAAACCGGTCCAGACCGGCCCAGAGCCGCTCAGGTCGGCCCAGACCGTTCCAGACCCCCTGACCGGGCCCGAACCGCCCCGCACCGGCCCAGGACGCCACCTCCCGCCTTCATCGTGTTCGTCGCGACCCGTCCGGCTCGTTGCGACTCGACAACGCCCCGCCCCGCGCCGAACGCCCCTCCGCGTTCCCTCGCCGACTCGCCCGGTGTCCGACATCGCTGCCGCGCCCGACGACCTCCCTCGCCCACGGCCAGCCCAGGGACTCGGCCCCGCATGTTAGGCACTCATCCCCTTTCTCTTACTTTTGAAGTTCTATATTTTCCTTCAGTACTTCCCGCGCTTGTCTCTACCACCCTCGGGCCTAGTTAGGCTGAGTGACGTCGATGGTTCGGGATAGGGATCGTGGATCCGGTCGCCGGGTTGACGATCGAGCTCCCGACGAGCCCGAGGTTGCTCTCTCCTGCATCGACGGATCGGGAGGACTCCGCCCCATCCTACTCGGTGTACAGGAGGCACTGTGGACGACGCGTCGGAAGGTTGGCTGCTTGAGGACATTTTAGGATATCATTACATCATCTAGACACGTAGTTCTACCGCTCCTAGTTTCCCCTTAGAGGATATTAGCGTCGGACCGATTCACCCCGTCGGTCCTGCATCACTCAATCCTCACCAAATGAAACCTAATCCTCTCACCCCTCAAATGGGTGAAGGACAATGTTCAAATACAAGGATTTAGATTTGCCCCCAACGGCAAACTTAACACTCACCTTTACCTGACCCTACGAGCACTACCCTCTAGGCCTCAACCTCCTCGGCTCTTGGATGCCCTGACTCCCTCAGGCCGATCTCCACACGATCGCTCCTCCCTTCACGCCATGTTATGCCTCTTCCACTAGTGCCGCAAAGCACCAGTAAATTGAGACCTCGTCTTCAAGCTCCACTTGGTCTTCCCGCTCCCAAAGTCTTGACTCATTCTCGTCTCAAAGAATAAGACGCTCCCGTCCTCCTGATCTGTGTGAATCTAAAAGAATGTGTATCTAACTACTGCTACCTAAATAAGTAGACCTTTTGATTAGGGTTGACCTTTTGATCAGGGTTGACTTTTTGACACAAGTTGACTTTCTGACTCGAGTTGACTTTCTGACTTTTGTTGAGTCTAGGTTAACTTTTGACCTAGAGTTGACTTTATGACTTCTGTTGACTCTGGGTTGACTTTTGACCTAGAGTTGACTTTCTAACTTCTATTGATTTTGAGTTTTGTTAACTTTTTGGTTCATGGGTGTATGTGGTTTCAGGAAATTTGAAGTTATCTACTCACTCCTAACTATAACTATAGCTAAATAATCTTAGTTATATGTTTATCTGCATTTTAATCATTTTCCAAGTTAACTTAGGCTTATATTATCCCCAAAATATCTTACATATTACTAATACCGTTGAGGGTACTATGGTGATTTTCCTCCTCTCCTCTAACACAATGTACTATAAATGACTTAGGGTTTGAAAAAATTAGGGCTCCCCGATCGTGAAAAAGAAACAGCAAGATCCCGACTGACTCCAAGAAAAAAGGCACCTTTCTCTGCGATCTGATAAAAAAGGAGAACGTCCGTCTAATTGTTCACTCTGCTCTTCAAGATAAAGCATCTACAGTGATCATCTGACCTCGATTCGCAAAGGCCACATCTACTTCCAACTACTCCTGAAACTCTTCACGCTCTTCTTAGTTGGTTAACTTTATTTTTTCTCTTTATCGATTTGCTTACCAGCACTTCAACAAGTGTCTGTAACATCATTCGGTTCTTGAAAAATCGGTCTCATTTTTTGCATCTAGTTATTCTGTGTTAGATTTTATTTCCGTTAGTCTTGTTCGAGTCAAGCAATTTCGGGTTTGGTTCGTCATGTGATCTCGCTTACCTGTTTGCTTTAAACCTCTACACATTGAAATATATGTACATTGCTTAGATTATTGATTTCTGTAGTCCACGGGAAATTATATTCATTGCTTCTTATTTTCTATATTAAGTTGGTTTTCCTAATCTCTGTACAATGTTAAATTTAATTGTGTGGGGATTTCACAGACTTATAGAAGGTGTGTTTCTTATCGTACCTTAACAAGGTCCTCAGTCAACAACATTTCTACAGTCCTACACTGATTGACAGGTCTAACATTTACAATCATCCTCTTAGTGGATCACAAGACTTCGGTTATATTCTATCTATTTCATCCCAGATCTATTCTGCATCTTGGATTAAGTGCCTCTTCTAATAGTTAGTTTCTACAGTTTATTGGTTTTTTGTCTCAGTATAAATCTTAAATGTCTCTACATTATCTACCTGAGTTTCTGTCGTTCACTGTCTTTTGAACTTTGGTTATCATTCACTAATTATATTAGTTCTCTCCACAGTAATTTCATATAAAATAAAAATCTGTTCAATATTTATTTCTGATGTTAATTTATTTCTGTGTAGTCTTGTTTTTAGCCTTAATTATTTATGATTATCCCTAAAATAGTATATTTTAATGTTACAACTTAAATTTTCATAGAATGATAGATATATACTCAAAACATGATAACATGCATAAGAATGGATTTTTTGGCTTAATTTGCATTGATAATCATATAATTTCATGTGTAAATTGTAAGTTATCAACCGCTTGCTCGTGTTTGTTCTTTAGAAGTTGCTTGATATCTTGGAATTCCAATAAGTTGAACTCAATTGACATGTCGTTGATTGAAAATGATTACTTAGCTATTAGTCTTTGTGTAGTATAGATTCTTTGAATAAAAAATCAGCTTGTTGGATAACAAATCTTCAAATCATATGAGATATCAAGCACAATATTTGCACTATGATGATGCAAATTATTTCTTAGTTGCTTTGATTGTAACTAGTGACTAAATTTTAAATAAATTTGATAAGAATACCCTCATAAATAAAATTTTACAAGAATACCACTAAAAATCAAGCATCATCATAATATTCACATGAATTGATCTATACAAAGCAACTCTTTCTTGCCATGAGCTATACACATCATCAATTTGTGCTCGACCTATATTAATGGATATTATGTGGTCTTCATGCCAATCATATTGGTATGTATCATTTTATATCCATTGAAATGAAATTTTTATTAATATCATTGTTGTATGATTTTTGCAATTCAGTCTATGAACAGATACAATGACTAAGTGAATAATGATGATATCATAAAGCAAATATCACTAGTCTTTAAACATATTTTAAAATATTTCTATTGAAATATATTTAATAAGGACATGAAATTTCCAAAATGAATAAGACTAATCTTATCTCACTCGTGATGAGAAATGGTTGATCCTATGATGATTGGTATGGTGACACTAAAGATAGATTGCGGGTTTTCTTTAGAGAAAGAGTTCAATCAATTGATATGTATGAATCCCTAAATATTAATATATCTAACTATCAATCAAGTTGATTTATATCGCAGTTGTGTGTTCTCCTTTGACTTGAGACATCATGTGGATGGATGATCATATTTAGACTATGACTTACGAATCCCTAGCCAAAGGATCTCCAAAATGTCATTGATTAAATATGACATGAAGTCCTTGAAGGTCACTATGTAGTCATAATGGATTCATCAACACTTAATATTTGAGCAAATTGACTCAAGGAATGAGATGTGACACTTAATAAGTTACATGGTGTAGCTTGACACCTAATAAGTTAGTAACTCGACTAATCGAATGAGATAGCCGATCCTTAATTAATTAATCAATATATATGTTGATATAGATAATATATAAGGTTGCCTAATAAGGTATTATTGGGTCTACATAGTTATTAACTAACGAGATATATGGATCTAGAAGGTTGCACATATAAGGTCTATGATAGATATTATGTGGCCTATAAGTCAGTCATACTTCTATGTATCTCTTTTATGTTTATTGAAATAAAATTTCTGCATTGTCATTCTTAAAATGAAGTCCTTGAGCATATATATTGGTTAAGTTAATTATGATGAGATCATATACAGTGATCACTAGTCTTTAAACATATGTTCTAAATATTTCTATTTGTGGGATACTCGAGAAGGACATCAAATTATCCAAAAAGAATGACATTATTTGATCATACTCATATGATGAGTATGACTTATCATATAGCCATGGTGTTGAGACACTAAAGATAGATAGTGGGTGCTCTTTAGAGAAAGATTTTATTGAATTGATTCATATGAATCATTAAATGATATTATACCTAATTGTCAATCAGGTTGATTCATGTCACAGTTGTGTGTATGGTCCTTGGACTTGAGACACCAAAGACATCTTGTGGATGGATGACCATTTTTATTATATGATTTAAAAATCCCTAGCCACAGGATCTCTAAAATATCATATATTGGATACGACATGAAGTCATCGAAAATGATTGTGTGGTAAAGATGAAATCATCTGCCCTTGGTATTTGAGGAGATTGACTCAAGGAATGAGATGTGAAGAAATCTTTCGCCAAGGTAGTGAAAATATCAAAGAAAGAGTTCTCAATAATTCTTTATATGCATCAGTACTAACTTGAGTGATTGATTAGGGTTTGACAGTTGACCATACCCTAAGTCATTCATGAGTCTAGTGGGGATAAAGGATTATACATACATGGTAATCGATGACAAAAAGGTTCTATAAGGGAGTTCTTACATACTCTATATCTCCTAAAGTATGTGATGCAACTTGGCACCCAACGGGCTAACAACTCAAACTATTGATTGGGTTAAATCGGTCCTTAATTAATTTATAAATATGATGATATATATAATTAATAAAGGTTAATCAATAAGATGATATTGGGTCTATAGAGTTATTAACTAGTGAGACATATGGACTTAGAGGGTCACACATATAAGGTTTATGGATGTTGGTAGATATATACATAATTATGAGGGTTTAATAAAAAAATTAATATACCAAGTGTCTATAAATAAGGGAAGAACGACCATAACTCAAGGTTCTCATGCAAGCCTTGTGAGAATTATCTCATTTCTTCTCTTTCTCTCTTAGTGAAGAGTTTTGAAGAGGATATCCAACCAATCAAAGATCATGTTGGTACCACTAGAGGCTAAACACTTATAATTATATCTATATCTACCAACATACATACTAGGGAACCTTGTAAGTATGTTTTCTCATACATAATAGATTATAGGATCATATGTTCTTGATGCCTCAATGTTTTGAATACTAATTCAATGTATTTTGTTGCATTCGATGTTTTGATCAAAATTTTTGAAGGCTTATCAACCTCATAACCTAATAGAATATAGATGTTGATAGATATAGATATAATTATGAGGGTTTTTGTGAAAAGTTCACTTACCCAATATGTACAAATAGGGGGAGAACGATTACAGCTGAAGGTGCTGACGAGACGAGACTACGAGGTCGTTGATTTCACACGGTCTTGTGTCAAAAATAATACCGAACTTACCAATTTTGGGAAATTAACTCAAATTGAGTGGCATAATGGTAAATAAGGGTCGAATCCATAGGGAATTAAGGTATTTTTGAGATATCTTTTGAAAATTGATCAAATTGGATGATGAATTGAGGTGAAAAATTAGGGAAAATGGTATATTTTGAAAGATAACTCAAAGATGTATCCACGGAATCAAAAATCACTCGATTTGGATTAGTAATCACGGAGAAATCAAAGAGTGAAGTGGGACGAAATTTTTGGAATCGCGAAGAACATAAATCAAAATTAAAAACTAAATTAAGCTAAATTAAGATCCTAAACTAAAAATTGATGATACATGACGATAGATTAGAGGGAAAACTTATTTTCTAACCCAAGATAATGATCGAATCGATCCAATTGATCGCCGGATCGACGACTATTCATTCCGCGAATTCAAACGTGAACATCGGTGTTCAAGAGACAAATTCTGCTTGATCGATTGACGAAATCTCACTTTTAATCACTCCGTGGATGCGGAATCGAGTCTAGAAGAGATTAGAAGTGAGAGATTCAAGGATTGAAGGGTTTAGATGGGTCGATTAAGCAAAGAACGCCTTATTTTATAGGCGAATTGGGCGTAACCGTCCGATTGATGCGTTTAATCCGCATCAACGGTCCAGATTAAATGCATCAAATCAAACCGTTATGAATATATCGTGGCCGTCAGATCGCGGATGGACGCTCCAGATGATCCGTTTGAAATGCGTTTTAAAATGCTTTGCATCGCGCCCCTTTGATCGCGATCGGACGGTCGAGATGAGCTCCCCACCGTTTCATCTCAGCCATTATAAGCCAATTAATTCAAGCACGTGCACGATGATTGATCGGTGGTCCGCGCGTCCACGTGATCGACGCGCGATCTTCATCGCGCCCTTGATCCGACGCCCAGCGTTGATCCACGTGGCCCTGCACTTAAAACACTGTGTGGGACTTAGTCCCACACGGAAAAAATTAAAGACAACTATCGGGTACATAAGCGGCGACAGAATGAGGGGTTAATAAATCTCTCCCCATAATCGGGAGACTATATGTACTATAACCCAACTATATATATGTAAATATAAATACAGCCCACGTGTCACCTCCGTGCCACGCAGGCGCTCGCGTGGGCCTGCGAGAATATAAACCCCCTTTTTAATGTTTTTTTAATTATTTTAAACGCTTTAAATCGAAAATAAAATCAGAAAAAAATCCCAAAAAATCCCTAAAAATTAGAAAATTCATAACTTTCAAAATACAACTCCAAATTAATCCAAATTTCTTTCATTTGATCTGAAATTTAATTATCTATCATTCTAAAAAGTCAAATTATTTAAATAACAAGATATTTAATTCTTATTTCAAAAATACCTTCATTTCTTTAAGATTTTAACTTTAGAAAATTAAATGAATGTTCATAAAAATGATTTCTCTCATTATTTAACTTTAAAAACCACTTATAATCTCAAGTAAAGATAGGTTATAAAATCTTTAATCTTTAATTCATCATAATTAACCCTAAATTAACGCTTTTTGAGATTATAACATAAAATTGCATGTAATGATAGAAATGCACTCAAAGTATGATAACATGCACATAAATGGAATGTTTTATGCCTTATTTTGTATTAATAATCATGTTTTATCATGTTAAGATTGCATGTTAAGATAATCACGTGCCCATCTAAGCCTTGTGAAAAACTCTCTTCTTGGTTCTCTTTCTCCCTTTATGAAGCGCATTTACGAGGCAATCGTGTGGATACCACTAGAGGTTGGACACTTGAACAGCTTTGAAAACTACTTCAATGAATGCGGCAGTATGGATCTGAATCTATAGTAGATGATAAGATAAACGTTTCTTGAGGCATCACTGATTTGCATGTTTGATTCAATATATTCTCATACGTCCAACGTTTTGATCACAATTTTGATAGCCTATCGAGCATTAGATTCTATCAGTTATTTGATCGTATTAGTTTAGAACTTCAAATATCAACTCACTATGATTAATTTCAAGTTAAATCCCCCATGAAGATATATATTTTATGTTGTCATTTTTATGACCACATATACATTTTATGAGGGCACCATCATGTCTAATGACTAGATTTATAAGAGTTGGCCTCATTAACATCTAGACTAGCTTGTGGGGAAGTGTGAATCTAACCTATGTGTGTATTTATGTTTGTATTTCTGGTTATCAGATCTTTGTTTTGTATCACTCTTATATCAATCTCATGAACTAGGATTCTTGGTTAATGACTTGCCATTCCCTTTTTATTTTTTGGATTTTAGAACAAAGATGACAATGGGGTTGCAGTGTGAAATTAAGTTAGGAATCAATGAGGTCAACCCAAATCACCTTCCCTCAATAATTGGATCTCTCTCTATTTATTTTTCCCTCTTTCACTATTTGGCATTGTTTCCTTGGACACCCCAAATGGCCTAACTCTATCAAGCACTTAGATAGACCAATATGTGTTCTTTCTTATTAAAGTAACACTAATTAGGTATGCAACATTATTCCATCTGCAGATGAGTTGGTTTAGATAAGAATTTGAAGCCCTTTGATTATTTTATTGTAATGCATTGGTTCTTTTAGTACAATCTCCATTTTTATAGTATTACTTTATGCAATCATTTTTTCAGAGGATGATTTTTCTATATCTTTCATTTATCTCCTCAAAGATTTTACCAATTTTTGTCTTCATTTATTGCTAATTGATACACCTATAATACTAAACAAAAATTCAAATGAATCACACCCTCAAATTATACGAAAGTCCACTTTCAAGATAATTGTACATACCTTGGCGTCATAAATCAAAAGTCAATAACATCTAAAACATGGAATCTAAATGAAATAGTACTACTAGAGTTTAGCTCACCAAGGGCCCATCTTCTATTCTTTTCTTCTCTTTCTTATATCAATGCATGCATTCTTATATTCTAAATATATAGATTGAGGGTATCTATTCCATATGGTATCAATACCAACAACTTTACCCTAGAGAACCTTCCCTAACACTGCCACCACCACATGCTACTATTACAAAGGTCATTGCCTCTTAGGTTGTTGATCACTTGGAATCTACCTAGATAGCTTTACTGTCCAAGATACCAACCATATTGCCACGTGAACAAGGATTTTGTCTTGCTTGCCTAGAGCAAGCAGCCGTCCAAGCCACACCTTTGCTTTCTCAAAGTCTTTGCCTCATCAGATATGGTTCCCTTGTTGGATGATTTGGCACCACCTCAAATCCACCTTTGCCACCAGTAGTATCATTTGCCCCGTTGATAAGAACATAAAAAATAACTATACACACCAACCAAATGCTCTTATTTAATTCCATTAAACTTTTCAATAGACCATCATGTTTAACATCTCGTCATTTGTTATTTGTGGAGTATAAGTGCATCAAAATGAACTTTTATACATAATTTTTGCCTCATTTCTTTCATGAACCCACAGGAAAGAGAAAGGGAAACAATACCCTCCAACATAGGTGTTTAAAAGGCTTAATGGACTTTCCAAGACAATTTTATTGGAGCCCAGTGAAGAGGAACCCTCATCTTTGACGAGACGAGACTGCGAGGTCGTCGATTTCACGCGGTATCACGTCAAAAATAATTCCAAACTTACCAATTTCAAGAAAATTCACTCGAATTGAGGGGTATAATGGTAAATATGGGTCGAATCCATAGGGAATTAAGGAATTTCTTGACGTAATCTTCAAATTTGATCAAATCGGATGAGAAATCGATGGAAGAAATTGGGGAAAATGGTATTTTAAGAAAGTAGACTGCAAATTGATTCCACGGAATCAAAAATCGTCGAATTTGGACTTGATTTCGCGGAGAAATCAAGATTCGAAGTGGAGAGAAAATTTTGAGCGTGAAAATGAGGGATTTTAGGTAAAATTTGATAAAATTAACTTCTAAATCCTAATCTAAACTGAAATTAAACATGATTGGGAGGTAGATGATGGAAAACCGCTTCCACTAAACCCAAATAGGGATCGATTCGTCGCGATTAATCCGATTAATCGCCTAAAAAACCAAGAACGCGATGACGAGCTTCAAGCGCCGATTTTTCACTCGATACTTCACCAAATCTCGACTTCTACCCCTCCGTGGATGCGGAATTGAGAGAGGAAGAGGAAGAACTCGAGAGAAACGAGAGAGAGAGAGCTGTCTAGACAGTCAATTTTATTGAAATCTCACTCGGATGCTTTAGAATCGTGAAGAACATCTTGTTTTATAGTGTTTTTGGGCGTAACCGTCCGATCGAAACGATCGACGGTTACGATGAAACGGTCCATCGTGGACCGTTTCAGTTAAGTCACAGCCGTCCGATCTCAATCGACGGCTCTGATCATCCGCGCGATTAAACATTTTAAAAACGCCTTGATTTATCGCCGTTGGATCGCGATCGGGTGGTCACGATGCTCTCCGCCAGATCGTATCTCGGCCGTTATAACTCCATAATTAAAGCACGTGCGCCTGATGTTGATCCGGTGGTCCGCGCTCCACGCGATCGACGCCCGTCGATTGATCAATCGTTCGATCCGACGCTCTGCGTACGTCCACGTCACCTGCATCAGATAAGTCTCGTGTGGATTAGTTCCACACGGAAAAGAAAAAACAATATCGTCGGGTATATAATACCCGACGATTTATAAGGGACGAATACCCTTTCCCATATAGGGAAAGCTGAAGAACTTTATATAATATAGTAAATAAATTATATAAGATATATAACTCGCCACGTAGGCGCTGCGCGGGTCCGCGTGGCGCTACCACGTGGCCTTGCGTGCCACGTCGCATCCACGTGGGGCCCGCGCCAAAATCCAAAACATTTTTTTATTTATTTTTATTAATTTTAAACGAGTTTTAATCGCAAATAAAATCCAAAAAAATGCAGAAAAATCCGAAAAGATCCCTGAAAATTCTAAAAATCATAACTTTCAAAATATAACTCCAAATTAGTCTAAATTTCTTTCATTTGATCCAGAATTTAATTATCAATTATTCTAAAAGGTCAAATTAAATAAATAATAAGATTTAAAATTATTATTTCAAAAATACATTCATTTATTAAGATTTTAAACTTTAGAAAATAAAATGAATGTTTATGAAAATGATTTCTCTTATTATTTTAACTTTAAAAACAGTTATAATCTCAAGAAAAATATGGGTTATCAAATTATCAAACTCTAATTTATCAAAATTAACCCTAAATTAGAGTATCTAATTTATCAAACCCTATTATTCTTTTTCATGGAATAATAGAAAAATATATATAAGTATGATAACATGCATGGAAATGAAATCATTTATACTTTAATATGCATGAAAAATCATGTTTTATGATGTAAATATAGCATGTTATCAATCTTCGAAAGGAGGATCCTCTTCGGAATCGGGGTCTCTCGCTTTTTCTAGGGTTTTTGTTGCTTAAACCTTTGTTCACTGGCAATCTTCTCATTGGGGAGAATGTAGTGGAAATGTTCATCTTTGTTTTAATGTGGTTAAGCTTCTTCGTCATTCTTCCTGCATCATCCCTCTCCCCCATCTCAGTCCCTACCTTCTTCTCCCTCTAACTCACTTCCGCTCCTTCTCTCTTTCATTTTCGGATTTCCTTCTCAATTTTTTTCTTCTCTCGCATTATTCCCTGCTATCTTTTGATCTGAACCTCCTGCTCTTCCTCTTCCCATATTCTGTTTGATTCCTCTCTTCCACCTTGTTTTATTCTCTTGTTCACGCTTTCCCCCCTTTGACTCTCTCATGCCAACTCGCATTCTCTCCTCTCCTCCCTCTTGCAGTCCTTTTTATCTTGTGTATTTCATCGCATTTTTCCTTTATCGTCCTCTTTCTTCTGTTCTTTTTCTTTCACTCTTTCTCTCTCTCATTCTCCCTCCCCATCTCTCAGCAATTTCTCACTCTCCCATTCCTCTTCTTCCCTAATCTCACTCCCTCTCTCTCTAATTTCATCTCTCGCAATCTTCCCTTCTCTCTAGCAAAGTCTCTCTCTCACACCCACTATCTTTCTCTCTCTTGCTCTTTTCTCTCTGAATCTATATTTCTCGCACCCTCTTCCTAGCATACTTTTCTTCAGCCTATTTCGCTCTCTTTCTCCCTTCCATTCTTGTACTCTTACTTGCTATTTCTATAGCAATATCTTCCTTTGTGCAAAATTTTTGCTTTCTTGCTCTAATTTACTCTTTCACGCACTTTTTCTCTCTTAATTTCATCCTCACGCCCATGCTCCCTCTCTCCATTTCACCTCATCTATCCACCTCTCCAGCCTTCTCTATTCCCCCGTTGTTTCAGTTCCTTATCTCCTCCATAATCACCCTTCCTTTCTCTAAAATTTCTCATGGAACATTTGTACCTTTTTTATCTCTCTCTCTCTCTCTATCAATTGCTCTTTTGATCTCACGCTCGCTATACCATTCACTTTCTCATTTTGTGCAGTTCTTAATAGCCTTCCTCTTCAGCTTTCTTTATGTCTTTATTTATCCCTCTCTCCCTTGCTCCTCTCCCTCATTCTCATCATCTCTCCCTCCCAATCTCTCTACTACTAGACTTCTCTTGTATACTCCTCTCTTGCAATATTGCTAGTATTTTTATGTTTCTTTCAATACTTTTTCCTCCTCCTTCACGCTCTCTTGACTTCTTCCTTTCTTCTTAATCTAGAGTTCCTCAATTCTCTCTCCTATTACTTCCTATAGCTTGATATTAGATCCTTATGTTCGTAGGTTTTCTAAATCACTTTTAATCAGTTGAAATTTCCTCTATTTTCTGTGGTCAATTCAGATATTTGATCACTAGACCCTTGGTATTCTTCCTTCTCAACCTCCCCTATTGATATCACATCACTCTAGAATCCTTGTGGATCCACCTAGAAAGCTACACACCTTTATTATCTCCATCCGGTCTTAGTTTTCTCAATTATAAATAGTAAATTTCTTGGGCTAGGATGAACAACAACTCTTGGCTCAACACCTGCCACCACAACATTCAATTACAACACACTTCTCTCATCCTACATATAAATTTGATGGCGATAATTATGGCTCGTGGGCATTGACGAGAGGAGACCGCAAGGTCATTGATTTCACATGGTCTCGTGTCAAAAATAATTCCAAACTTACTAATTTGATGAAAATATCTCGAATTGAGGGGTATAATGGTGTCTAAACAGATCAATTTGATTGATTGCTCTCGAATGCTTTACAAATCGCAAGAACATCTCAATTTATAGGACATTTGGGCGTAACCGTCCAATTAGATTTAATCGACGGTTCTGATGAAACGGTTCATCGTGAACCGTTACGATTAAATCGCTGCCGTCCAATTGTTGATGGAGTGCTCAGATGAAGCCACGTGTTTTGCGTTATAAAACACATCGGATTTGCCTCCGTTGGATTGCGATCCGATGATCCGGATGCTTTGCGCGCGTTTCAATCTCGACCGTTATAACTCCTGCTTTAAGACACGTGTTTGATTGATAATCTGGTGGACTCTAAGTCCACGTGATCCACGCGCGATATTCACCGCGCTTTTTGATCCAACGCATGTCCTTTGGCCACGTCACATGCATTCAAAATTTAGAGTGGAACATAGTCAGTTCCACACGGTAAAAATAAAAGGGAAATCTCGAGTTTAAAAGGTGCGACGATTTAAAGGTTAGCGAATTCCGAATACAGAATGCTTATATGTACCATAACCATATGTATAATATAATATATGTAAATGTGCACAGGTGTCACCTCCGCGCCACGCAAGCGCTTGCGTGGGTCCACGTGGCTCTGCCACGTGGCCTTGTATGCCACGTCGCATCCACGTGGGTCCTACGCGAAAAAAATAAACCCCTTTTTGCCTTTTTAATCGTTTATAATACTTTAAAAATCGAAATTAAATTCATAAAAATCCAGAAAAATCCCTAAAAATTAGAAAATTCATAACTTTCAAAATATAACTCCAAATTAATCCAAATTTCTTTCATTTGATTCGAAATTTAATTATCTATCATTCTAAAAAGTCAAAATTAATAAATAATGAGAGTTTTAATTTCCATTTCAAAAATACATTAATTTCTTAAAAGATTTTAACTTAAGGAAATTTAAATAAATGTTTATAAAATGATTTCTCACATTATTTTAACTTTAAAAACACTTATAATCTCAAGTAAAGATGGGTTATAAAATTATTTATCTTTAATTCATCATTTTTAACCCTAATTTAAAGTATTTTGAGATTATAATGAATTTTTCATGGAATGATAGATAAATACTCATAAATATGATAACATGCATAGAAATGAAATCATTTATGCCTTAATATGCATCAATAATCATGTATTATCATGTCTAATTAGCATGTTATCAGGCATCCACATTCTATTATTTTCTCATTGCCCACAATTTTCATCCTCAGTTAATGGAACCTCTATCATCTTCATTAGATCTACATTATGTACTATGGTCCTAAATGGTCTCAACTATCTTAACTTGGATTCCACAAAGTCTTAATTATACCCTTGCTCAACTAGTGGCCTTGATCAAGCTGACGTGTTAGTTGTGAACCATGCAAGAGGCAATGTATGTTGATAAGAGCAATTTCAATCCTACTATGGAGATCTTTGAGTCACTTTTTGCTATCAAGCAGCGAGAGATATCTTCCATATCATTTTGTGAGGATGGAGATGTTCCAAGAATTACCACTATATCAACCATTGAAGACTATCATGCATACACTAGAGAGATAACGTATAGAATCCACGAGGTCATTGAAACCACGCGAACACACGTCAAAACAATTACCAAACTCACCAATTTAGATAAATAATCACGAATTAAATAGTTTAGTGGTGAATAAGGGTTGAATCCATGGAGAATTAAGGTATTTTTTATGTGTTCTTTAAAATTTGATCAAATCAGACAATGAAATGATGTGAGAAATTAGGGATTTCAATATTTTTTGAAAGATAACTCAAATGCAAATTCACAAAATCAAAAATCATAAAATTTGGATCAAGATTCGCGGAGAAATCAACAAGCGAATTAGATAGAAATTTCTAAACCAAAAGATAGTGAAAAACTGAAATTAAAATTGAAATAAACTTAATCTATGATTCAAAATTGAAATATAATGTTATAGGAAGAAAGATTAGGATGAAAAACATGATATCTAACCTAAGATAGCACTCGAATTGATCCAATTTCTTGCCGGATTAGAGGCTTTTCATTCCGTGAATTCGAAGACGATCATTGGCATTCAAAAATCAATTTCTCCCTATTCTCTCAACGAAATCTCACTTTCAAACACTCGTCGGATGCGGAAATGAGTCTAAAAGTGAAGGGAAGCATGAGATTCAAGGATTGTGATGTCTAGACAGGTCGATTACTTGAAAACCCCAAGAATGATTTACATCATCAAAGAACATCTCAATTTATAAGGAGATTTGGGCATAGCCGTTGGATTCAAAATTTAATCTTCGATCAACGGCTCTGATGAAACACATATATGTGAATCGTTACACTTAAGTCGCGTCCATTGGATCAAAGATGACCCGCCGAGATTTTGACACATCGCGCGTGAAGAAGAAATGCGTGAAACGCTCGCCGTCTGATCTTGATCTAACACCCCAGATGGGTTTTTTCAGTTGTAAACTCAGCCGTTATAACTCTTTAGATGAGTAACTGAGATTAAATCATTTTAAAATGATTCGTCGATGAAACAGAGTGCGCCACGTACCCCTTCACTTAAGTGACGATCGACGATTGCGATTAAATCGCACGATCGGACGCTCCATAGGACGCCACATCACTTGCGCACATTAAAAGAGAAAAATAGTCGCACATGGAAAAACTTCAGGTAATTCGACATATATATATCGTGTATGTAATTAGAGAGATAGCATTATCCTGAAAAGGATGTTTAATCTCTCTAATTACACTCGTGCACACGTGCGCACACTCGCGCACACACGTGCGCGCACCACGTGGTGACGCCCTTTTCGCTCTCGCCATGTCAGCTGCCACATCAACTAGGGTTTGCCGATCATGATCGATCGAGATCGATCGTCAAAAGATCGACGCCTCGATCGATCAGAGGGGTCTGTGCGCCGATCGATCATCGGCTGATCGTCGATCGATTGAGGTCGACGATCAGTAAGAGAGAGAGACGGAATTTCCATCGCATTATCGCAAGGAGAAGAGGCGAGAGGAAAACTTCTCCCTCTCCTCCTCGCTCCCTCTCACGCGACGGAATTTCCGTCACGAGGAAAGGCGGGAGGAGAACTTCTCCTTCTTCATCTCCGTATCTCTCTCGCTCGCGCGCCCAGGCGGGAGGAGTTCTCCGTCACCCTCACCTTCCGACGTTCTCCTCTCCCCCTCTTCCCCGTTTTCACTCTCTCTCATTTTCTCCTCCCTCGATCAACGATCGGAGTCGGAGGAATTCTCCTTCCACCAGAGGATTCAGCTCTCCGGCAGCCAATTTGGAAATATTACAAAAACTCGTCTTTACGTCCGCACTGCGTTTATGTTTTCATTGAAATTATGTAGAACCGAGGCTCACCGGCAATGTGCAGCTGCAGAGTATCAAGGAGGCGATGAATAAGCAGCGATGGAGAAGCTTCGACGAAGAGCTTCGAGAGAGCAAGAGAGCGCGAGAGAATGCGAGAGAGCAAAAGAGCGCGAGAGAGCAAGAGAGCGCGAGTGAGAGAGTGAATTTAATTTATCAGAATTAAAGCTCGATCACGGCGATTTCATCGATCGATCATCGATCGATCACAAAATTAAGTTTTTCGCTGATCGCGATCGATCGATCGATGTGCGACGATCAGATCGGCGACTCGATCAAAATTGACCAACCCTAACATCAACACTCGATAAAATCTGAAATATTTATTCTTTTTTATTCAAGATAAATCTAAATAAATTCAAAAATACAACTAAAAATTTCAGAAAAATTCCCTAAAAATTAGATAATTCATAAATTTTAAAATACAACTCCAAATTAATCCAAATTTGGTTCATTAGATCATAAATTAAATTATCTATTTCTAAAAAGTCAAATTCAATAAATAAAGAGAGAATTTTTTTTCAAAAATATACTCATTTCTTTTAGAATTTAAAACTTATAATACTAAATGAGTGTATAAAAAGTATTTACTCTTATTATTGAACATTAAAACCTAATTATAATCTCAAATAAAAATATGGATGATCTAGTCTTAAACATATTTCTCTTAATTTATCATAATTATCCATAAATTAGTGCATTTTGATATTATAACTTAATTTTCATAGAATAACAGATAAACACTAAAAAATTTTGATAACATGCATTAGAATGAAATGTTTTATGTCTTAATTTGCATTAATAATCATTTTTTGTATAATTTGCATGTTATCAAGGGCTACTATATAAAACTTCATGTTGGCATCTGCCTTTGCAACCTTAATCTTCATATTTGGGCTCAAGCACCTTAAAGCAATGAAGCAATGATAACATGCATTTATAACTTGAATTCTTATCCTAATTAACTCATATTCATGCTTATTTTATGAGAATATGATACATGTTATCATAATTTTTAGGAATTTTCTCCATTGGCATGTCATTTCACTAAAGTTGATATTTATGCATAAATTAGGGATAATTTCATGCTTAATAGATGATTAATATTTTGTTTAAATTAATAGAAGTTAATCTCTGTTATGGAATGAGTTTTGACTTTAATAAATGTTTGGAAGGATGATTTTAGGATGAATTTATGATTTAGAATGTTTAATGAGAAATGATTTAAGTAAATTATAAGTCATCTTGATTTCTTCTTTCTCAATATATTTTAAATGACATGATATTAAAAAGAAAAAAATTTGTAATCCAATGGAGAAAATTTGGATTAAAAAGGAGTTGTATATTTTAAGATATGATTTTCTGAAGTTTTATGCCTTTTTCCGATTTTTATTTGATTTTTAAAGTGATTTTTTATTTAATAAAATCGCAAAAAGGGGGTGAGCTTACCGCAGGTGATGACGTGGCACGAGGGCCCAGGCAGCAAGCAGACGTGGCGCGCAGGTCAGCGCGTGGATGCGACGTGGCACTGTGGCCACGTGGCAGAGCCACGGTTGGCCCACGCGGGGCGCAGGTGGCGCTAACTCGCGTGGCAGGAGGCCGAGCGGACGGGTCCACGTGGGCGCCCATGTGGGGCGCCACGTGGCAGGAGGGTTCGCAAGTGGAGGGCCCTGGTAACATGGGGGGACGATAACGCTATGATATCACAAGGGAGCTCCATTATTTAACCGCGATTTTCTCCTCTATTTACTCTGTGTGGGACTATGTTCCCACACGGTCTTACCTGTGCAGGACGCGTGGCAGCTTACCAGACGTCCGATGCGATCAGGACGGCTACGATCGGGTGGACCCGAGTCCACGCGATCATCAAATCCATCACGTGCGCAAAAGGGAGACTTAAGTGACGAGGAT